>OX459106.1:10606103-11052052 GCA_949775045.1 Metridium senile | reverse complement strand
AAAGTGTCAGGAAATTGACATTTCCAGCGAGCGTCCTTAAATCAAGTTTTGCTTGACTCCATATTCAGAAAAATTGAACAATCTAAAACACGATCATTGCTGCATATTCTCTATGAATATGTACCTTGGAGTTGTGCTCGATCCATGCCTCTCCTGGAATGATCACATTGATCATATTGCTAGTAAAATATCGTCCAGCCTCGGTATGCTTCAGAAGGCACGTAGGGTACGTTATTCCACGAGATGCATGCATGTATAACTCAATGGTACTTGCACTTTGCGATTATTGCTCTTGCGTTTGAATTGGGATGGATGCAGTAACACTAGCAAAGAGTACCTAGACAGGTTACAGAGGCGCGCTGCTTCAATTACGGAGGGCAGAAAAATCAGACACAATGAATTAAATCTTCCTTTCTCCTGGCATGGCCCAGCCTTCAGGCTCGCAGAAATGTTCAGAATTGTATGCTGGTATACAAATGCCTAAATAATCTAGCCCAGGCATACCTAGTAAATGTATTCCGGTTTTCTAGTCAATTCCGTCATTACAAATTAAACTAGAAGCAAAGATCTGCTCCGTTTACCGTTAGAAGAACTGCTAAGTACCAATCTTCATTCCGCTATAACGTGGCAAAAACATGGAATTCCCTATACCTGCCAACACCCGTAATATCTCAGCTTTGTTGCCTTTTATACAGGCACTTACCGAGTCCTTTTTTCGTAACTAAACACAGTTCGTATATTAATTTCATTAGTGTATATTTATCTATATACATCTATAATAATTTATAGTTATAGTTACTGATATGTTTATGCATGCAAACGCAATGTGATGTATGTTTTGTGCAGCTGAGCCCCATTTAAACCAGCTATGTATATAAAAAAATATATATACAACATCGGATGTAAAAGGTTGAATATTTTTAGTTTGTAAACGTTTTGAATGAGGAAGGCTGTTTTTATCAGAAAAAAGGAAAAAAGAAAAAAAATATCTATCTAAAAAAAACAAAAGAACATGCGCTCTCCCCATCCCATACTCAGCTCGTCCGAAGGGAGGAGAGAACCAGCCCCTAAGCTATAAATGGTAATTCCTGTACGTAGACTAACTAAGCAACCAACGATTTATACAATTGAAAAAATTCTAGTCTTTAAGGGCAGGTTTATTGTTATGCTAATATTATTGTTCTTATTCCCAGTGGGGATCGAGTAGGGCCAACTCGCGCATTCAAATTGGATATCGCATTGCAAGCGAGTTTCATCCAAGACAACCCACACGTTGTAGTGGGTGCTTGTTTATACCGGGAACCTCTTCATGACTATTCGTTGTGGTTTGTGTGCAGAATTGACCTGAAATTTTATTGGTTTCTTTAAGCATTGCCACCGTAAAAATAAAATAAAATACAGAAAAATATACTGAAGATAAGAATTGCTCAGTTCAGAATGATAAATACATGAATAAGTGGATAAGTGGAAAATACGAAAAATACCCAAATATCCGACTTTTAAAGCCATTTTGCTCAGGAAAGAAACAACGACGGTAACCCCCGTTTTTTTAAGCTTATTTGATGTCTTTCATTTAGTTTTATCAACTGGCAAAGTGTCAGGAAATTGACATTTCCAGCGAGCGTCCTTAAATCAAGTTTTGCTTGACTCCATATTCAGAAAAATTGAACAATCTAAAACACGATCATTGCTGCATATTCTCTATGAATATGTACCTTGGAGTTGTGCTCGATCCATGCCTCTCCTGGAATGATCACATTGATCATATTGCTAGTAAAATATCGTCCAGCCTCGGTATGCTTCAGAAGGCACGTAGGGTACGTTATTCCACGAGATGCATGCATGTATAACTCAATGGTACTTGCACTTTGCGATTATTGCTCTTGCGTTTGAATTGGGATGGATGCAGTAACACTAGCAAAGAGTACCTAGACAGGTTACAGAGGCGCGCTGCTTCAATTACGGAGGGCAGTGATGCAATAAAATAATAAAATAATAATAATAATAATTTATTTCTTAAGCGCATTCCATAATATCTCAATGCTCTTTTCAAATCATGATCACTTATCAAAAAAACAAATAGCACTGACTAACAAATAGAATTGATGACATTGTTCATAAACATCGTTAGTTGAGAAACAACAGGGCGCTCATGAGAATTCCATTTTGTATTCTTGATGATTTTCGTTCTTGTACTTTTCTGCATCATTGGCGTTGTTGTTGTTGTTGTTGTTGTCAAGCGTTGTTATCAAGCGCCTTACTCCAAGGCCAAGATTTCTGCATGCTGGCCGTTTGCTAAAGACGAGCTCATCCGCCATTTGACATGTTTTCTTTTCCGCCCTGCTGGGTGGCATGTCACCCTCCTCACTAACATAATGTTAGTGGGGGAGCCGGTTTAGTCGCCGACAACCCGACCATGCGGCAGGTGGTACTGGGTTACAATGTTACCAGTAGCAGAGTCACCAGTAGACCCTGACCTGACAAATAAGGTATTTGGTCGTTGTGTTTTCTAGCTTTTAACGTATTGACAGGAAAGGTTTTCGGATCAGATACTGATCCTAAGCTTTTGAGTACGACAAGCTTAGTTTTTGTAGTGATGCAATGAAATAGATAAGGTTTTTGGTCGTTGTGTTTTCGAGCTTTTAACCCTTTGACGATCGACTGCCCTTAAACTTGAAAACGATGACTTCAAAAATTCTAGCTCTCTCGCTTCGAAAGTCATGGCTCTGAAATGTAATTATCTGTGTTGCCTTGAAAGTTCCACAACATCTGACACTGAAGTGATCATCTGAGATCCGAATTTGTAAAGTATAGAGTCCTTTGTGTTAAGGTGAACGTTAAAATGTGCGTTTTTGAGCCATAGAACAACCACGGTAAACGTCATTGTTCATCTCTGATTTTAATGCAAATAATATCATTTAAAAAACAAAATTCGGCATTCTGAGAACACATCAGCCCCAGTTCTTTTGATTTCTAAACTTTTTATGATCAAAAATCTTTTACGAGCCGCACAGCAGTCTTTTTTGCCTGCTAACGCAAGACTCGTTTCTCCATTTAATAACGAAAAGCATTGTGGGTAATTGTGCAAATTTTCGACAGCACATAGTCCAGACCCCAATTCTTAAGGGATTTTTTATAAGTGCCCAGTCACCCGCTCCAACCGGACAAAAATTGCACCGATTGCCATCTTTACAAGGCTAGACTAACTAAATTTGCCTTGGTTGGTTCTGGTATCTACCACAAGACGACCAGGAAAGCGATTTTACTCCAAAAACGCCATAACTGCTGGCGTTATTTTCTTTGTAAAATCGTCTTCCACCTTTGAATTCATCCAAAAGATCGTCTCCACCACCTAGACAAACTTAATGATGCATGACTAGGGGCTCTTGTAGTAGCAAATGACTGAAAAAAGCACTTATAAACTGGATTTTAGCTCAATTCAGGGGCAAAGTGTTGACTCGGAATTGAACGAGCTAAAATCTGCAGGGCATTCCTGGAAACCTTGGGCACTCTGGAGAGCCTATAAACCACAGGGAACCCGCGTTGAGGTTTATTGATTAAAACGATATGTTGTATTGTATTTTACGAAGGACATCCGGTTAGAGGGATTGACTTTTTGAAAAGACAACCCGTCTCACTTCGTGTGTATTGGACATTCTTGGAAAAAACACATATATCATAATTCGTCACGAAGGGAAGGTTATTGCATGGTTATTATTTGTAATAGATAAAATATGAGCGGGAGACCTTTATGGGCGTTTAAAAAGGCGAACTGCAGGCGAGCCTTTTTAAGCCCATAAAGGTCGGACGCGAATATTTCATGTGACTTATCAAATCCTATTTACAAATTAGTTATTGAAGAAAAGTCCAAGACTAATGCACATTTCTAGTAATGACGTGATCATTACATTACGATCATGCGCACTGTGTCACTCTTGACATCCCACATTTGAAAGGGGTCTTGTAAGGTACAGTAGGAGGCTGCTAGGAAAGTGAGATGGTTTAAAATAATCGGCAAAGGTCGATGGTGCGATGCGACCTTTGCTGGTGTTGATCAAAGTTAATGAAACTGATGCATAAAACATCAATCCTTTATTGGGATTTAAACATCTGTACGTACATGTGACCACAATGGACCACCACGATAGGACTAATAGTTCATGAATTGCATAAGTCTTAGATAAATAGGGGTAATTGCGTTAAGCGTTTTGTTTTAATTGATTTGCTGTAAAATGACCGACTGCGAATGAATTATAGAATCAAAATAGACAACGCAAAGCATGACATTTGTAAAAAAAAACCACATGAATGTTTTTACTCAGGCTTCCCTAGGTTTACCTTCTCTATCTATGGGTCTATCGTTGTGTCGAGATTACACATGACGTAATACCACAGGTAAACCATAACTACTCTATGACGTAGTCTGAGTAAACGCACTAAGTGCGTCTAGTTTGAAGTAAAAATGATAGCATTTTGCACATTTTATTCAAATTCATTAATACTCCAATCGAGTTTCTTAGTTGCACAGTCAGACAAAGCCTCAATAAAATGTGATTATTCTTTTGTATTTAGTACAGTCATTTAACTATGGTACAGCATGTAGTAAGACAGGAAATGCAAACATCAACAAACAATTGACCTTTTCCAAAACGACTAAAAGACTGGGTACTAGTTTCCCTATATTAATGTCATTTTAAAAGAAGTGATATCAAGATATGTAAGATTCCTGAGTTTGGTTGCATTTGGTTGTATACTGACTAAGATACAGCCTCATAAAAATGCCTAAAAATAGAAGGAAATGTATGGTTTGGAAGGACGCCTGGCCTTTTTGGGCAGTTTTGAATGGCTGTACGTAACTCACTCAATGTCCAACCAAAAGTACCAAATCTCAGGAATCTTACATATTTTGATCTACTCTTTTATATTATGGGGTTCATTTCTTAATTACATTAATTAGGGAAACTAGTACTCAGTCCTTTACTCGTTTTGGAAAAGGCCAATAGAAATACCACAGGTTTTGATTTTACTCTGACGTTAAGGCCCAGTTCAAACGTCAAAGTTTTGCCGCGTTAAATCTAATAAACCTCTTTACCTCCGTATGCAAATTGTCCATTTCAGACCACGTGTCATTTCCTTGAGAATTGTTCTTTGATGATGAACGTGTTATATCATTTACATGTAAAAGGAACAATTCCCAAGGGTAGCATCACGTGATTTGAAATGGGACAACAAACAAGGAAGACATAGTTAGTACTACTTATTATGGGAAGATAAAGATGTCTATTGCGTTTCGAGGTCAGTGGCTAAGAAAAGGCCGATAACTACCATATAAGGTATCATCTCTTTTGCTTAGTGCCAGGACACGATGTGTGTTAAGTTTGGTCTACATACTTCTACTAGTTTCGAGGAAAACAGCGCTCGAACTTGCGGTAATTAGATTCGACGCGGCAAAAGTAGGACGTCTGGACTGGGCCAGAGATAATGATTCATATGGAAAACTTTTTCTAAAATGTTTTTGTTGTTCAGCTATGCAATGAATAACTCGAAACTTGTGTATTAAAAGTCACTTCTTGATTTACAACGAATTCAACGACGTTTTCAGAAGCATGATTAAATAAAAAACAATTAAAAATAGCGCAACATTTAAATAAAGATATTTTTTCTAAAAAAAAATATGATTGATCTAATTCCAAAATGACTAGAATTATCACCATTCAGTGATAATAATGATTATAACTGAGATTCATGCATTTTAGCAAAAATACCATTTTCCCAAGGAAATATTATTAAAAATATGTTGTGAGGATAAACTTTGTTGCGTTATTTTTTTTTTTACGTATACGCCAAACCCTATTAGCCTATTTTTGTTCAAAACGCAACCACAACGTTACGGTAAACGCTTTCTTTATATATATTCTGCGTAAACGTAATTAACGCAATGTACGAAAAAGAGATAAACTCTTCTCCTTATTTTACGTGGAAACTGCAGGTAAAAGAGAAGAAGTTTGATCGAGTTAAGTTTTGGCCGAGAGAGATTGAGGAGAGATTGCCACCTCTCGTCTCACTCCCCGCGCGATTTACTCTAGTTCAACCTTCAAGAGGATAATTTACTCGGAATTTCCGTCATCCCAACCCACCCCACTTAGGAATGTATAATAACCCTATCCCCTTCACCCCTATTATCATATTCAACCAACTTTCTTCGAAAAGAAAAAATGTTGAAAAATTAAATGAATAAGTAAGTTAATTAAATAATTTTGTGAAAATTATCTTATCTCTTATCTATCTTATATTATTTACCATGTTATCAACTTTTCTTAAAATGCAACTTTGGAATTCTTCCCAAGCCAAGTCATTCACAATATAATAAAAATCCAACGCGTCGCCAGTCTCTCTCTTTTATATTTGCGCGTTCCTGGAATTTCCTTGGGTACGAGTCACATGGTAAGTTGATTTAAATTCAGTTCAAACTCGTACCCAGACTTTCTCACAAACATGTGCGTGTTTGCTGGTAATTAGACTGGGCACGAGCCATGTTGTTCTCTTTAAAATTATCCATTGTTTACAGCGCGACGCGCAAAAGTATGACCACATTTAATGTATTCGCATACTTCTATGCACGGAAGTTTTTACTTTAAACAGACACATTTGATTGGGAGTTGTCTGATTTTACCGAATAAGGCGTGTAAAAACTCGTTTCGCAGCATAAAGTCGGTGCATAGAAGTTTGCGAATATATTAAAAGTGGTCATACCTTTGCGCGTCGCGCTGTTAAAAGTGATTCCAAAACACTGAAACTTGTCCGTAAACCATCTCTCTGGTAGATTTGAGTGTTTGGTAGTATACTCCAGATTCACTTTATCTATCACCGCTGTACTATTTGACAAAAGGCGCAATTGCACAGCCAAAGCCTCGATATGTTGTCAAAATATTCACAAATCAAGTAAAGCACACTTAACAATAGAAAACACATTTGAATTCATTCTGAATTGAGGTTATCCATGTGTTAATGCGCCTTTTGTCAAATAGTACAGCGGTGCTAGATAACATGAGACTGGTCCATTAACTCCAAGCGAGGCACTGGGTACAAGTCACGTGGTGTAGTCCGTTATTCTAAATTCTCTCTACGTACGTAGATGGTATTGCTCCTTCTACATTACCAGCTCTTCCTGTGACCCAACCATCACCCTCGTCTGTTACCTGTACAACGATCTAATGGAAAAACACAATCAATAAATCAATATTAGATTACTAGATACGGAAACTTTTTACAGAATCTCCCTAGCCAGTGACCAATGTTAAAGTATGCAACACACACTATTTTAGCATACAACTCTTCTTACATGTTGATTGAAAAGGGAGGAAAAAAGGATAACCTGGAGAAAAACCCTCGTGGCATGGGGGGAAACAAGACGGCAAACATCAAACAAAATCTGTTCACTTGTCTCCCCCCCCCCCCCCCCCCCCCCCCCAATAAAGAAAATATATGCGTTAAGAAATCATAGCGTTGTTGATGTATTGAGACGAAAAGATAATAACACAGAAACTGTTGGTATAGTTGAAGTAGGTACCTGGTTTTCCACAACGGAAAGCTCATCCTTTTCTTGTCCAGTGAAGTCAAATAAACACTTCAGGATAACGTCATCTTTTTTAATAGCCTGAAAGATGATTACACACTTATTTTAAAAACGATTAAAATAAAATATAATCTAAATACAACATACAATACAATACGGGCAAAACTTAATTAACTTTCATTGTTTCGTTATTATTATATATTCATATGTTCTATCATTTATTGTTTGACTTGATAATGATGTTCTGGGAGCATCGAAACGTCGTCGTTTTATATATTATTCCTTGAATATGTATAAAGTAAACTTTTTATCGCTGAATTTTATAAACAAATGTATAAATAAGAAAATTCTTATACAATACAATACAATATCTGTATTTAAGGACGGAGACGCAATAACCTTTCAGTCACAGTTTTCTAACCTACGACCCTCAAAAAAAAAAAAATAAATAAATAAATAATAAATAATAAATTATTTTTTAAACACACAATTGTCCTTCTATTTAAATTGGGGAGACTCAGACCCACACTCACTATACCTCCATATTAATCATATTTTTGCTGACATATTATTTTTGCGGAGTGAGGACATCGAACCAAGGTTACAGTGGTCAGCAAAAATCAGATGTGGATGTGGATTTCAGCAAAAATCGAACATATCGCGGCAGCAGCAAAAGATATAATTCGCTTATATTTGCAAGTTTGGTAGGCCTATAGGTCCTATCAATAATGTTATACTTCGTTTCTTTAGTGTTTCCATAATTCTCGACAAAATGGAAAAAATATACGATTTTTGGCCTAAACGCCGCTAATTTGGCGGTAAATTATTGTCCAACTCTTAACGCCTCGCATTTGCCATTAATTCAAGACTGCATCCTAAAAATCATACTACAACTCGCTTATTATATATAAACTATTGTGTAACTTTTAACTGTTTTTTATTGATACTGAACAATACTTTGTCGGACCTTAAAAATTCCTCTACAAAAAGTAGGGTAAATTCAAGTATTCATAACACCACGACCTACGCAAAAATAATCCAATAAAATCCTAGAACATAAAAGCTGAGATGTTGGTCTTGATGCTGATATAAAAATTTGTTTGGGTATTTTTGTTTAAGCGAAATACAAGCTACTTGTATTTCAAACATTTTGATCAAATTTGCATCATCGGCAAATGAAAAGCTTATTTTTTATGATTAAATTTCGGTATTTGTTTCCATGGAAATTTATTTAATCTACTACCGTGATTTAAAAAACAAATTGGTCACCCTGTGTTATTCTTTGCATATCTGGTGTTTTTTTGCACATATATTAAAACTGGGTTTCCTGTGTTATTCTATGCATATATCATCTTCAAGAGTGCCCTCACCAAATGTATTACCATCGGTAACAGTTCGTGACAGATGGTGGAAAAGTTTATACGCGACTCAAAGTTCGTCGAATGCTAGTAGTGTAAGTTATTTAATACTCACTGTTAATTTTTTAAGTTGATATAAGGGTTGTGAAAACTCTTCAATCATTATTCTCTTCGGCAAAAATCCCTGCACCCAAGTTTACGAGTAATGTCTGCATGAGGTGACGTGGTTAGTTGGAATCATTGCGTACATGTTTATTACTTTTCACTATATTATTTCACTATATCTTTGTACATATTTTTACTAGTTCTCACTATAATCTTTATAGATGTAAATGTATATATTTACGGCGTCTTCAAAATACAACATTCCAGTGACTCGTTTCCAGCAAAGCAAAGGCAAGCTTTTAATTAATCCCTTCGCTTAAGAAAAATAACTCATGTCTATAACCCTTTGACCAAGCGTTTTCTAAAATATTACATCAGATTGAAGTTGTGAATTCATTGATACTGTAATACATTTAATGTAATTTTCAAAAGATTTTCAAATTATTCAGTCTGACATGAACAGGCACACCATACTAGAAAACATTGATTTTCATCATTTCAATTTCCTTGTTGGATACATCAAAAACGAAAATGAAAGCTTAATTGAACGTTATTTTCAACTTTTAGGGGATTCCCCGTTATATAAATTATTCAGTCTGACATGCACACCATACTAGAAACTTTCATTTTCATTTTCATCATTTCAATTACCTTGTTGAATACAACAATCAAAGGCCACCTATGGCCAACTCGTGGATCACTGTTAGAACATTTTGAAATCGCTTAGTTTTTAGACCACTTTTAATGTTGACTTTGTAGGATATAATTTAAAAAATTTCTGAATATTATATGAAAATAATGAATGTTAGCACATTGAAAAGACAAGGCATTGATTTCAAACAAATAAAACTTTATTACTAATAGATTTGAAATGATGTATAAATCTTAATTGTAAGGCCTACTCGGGGGCCTAAATCGCCGTAATATTAGGCGATCTAATGCGATTCTAGCAAAAAGTTCCTAACCTCTAATGAGATCTTTGGCGATGTTAGGCGATTTTAGCAAAAAGCTCTTAAATTTTTAGGCAATTTAAGGCGTTCTGGGCAATCTTATGATATTGTACATGTAGATTAACTATTAAAAACATGAATTATGTTTTGAAAATATTGATATTTATCAAAAAACGTATAATTATATAATAGTTACTTGTTTCTTTGCTTTGGTGGCAGTTTGTATTGGAATAATCCAGCTTTCATGTCGTTGTTTTTATCTACCTTGCTGAACAATCTGCTTTCTGAGAATTCGAGGATCGAGTTGGCTCGAGTATCAAAAACGGTCTGATATTGTCATGTTTTAGAAAACCTCTTTCCGTAAAACCGTTAGAAAATAACAGCTAGCAATTCTATAATGTCTTGAGCAAACAATATACCCAAAGCCAACGCTGATTTGGAAGAGTAAATCGATGTTGAAGTACGAGAAATCCAAATAAATTCAGGTTCAAATCCAAGATGGCGATTTGCTTGGGCTTCCTGTGTTATTTGCGCTTCTTGTGCAATACCTCGTGCTTTGAACTACTCAGCCGTTTTTAAGCCGTGTCTGAATGCACGTTTTAAAATTCAACGTAAAGAAATTCATAAAAAATTAATTACAATGCAGTATGTTTGTTTTTGTTATTTTTACGTGTCTTTTCTTGAATTGTTAGACTCCTCAATCATTTTGAGCATGCGCGATCAAAGGAATATCTGATTTAGTGACCTCTCGCATATAAACTTTTTCGCTTAAAAACCTTAAATTAGAAAAGTTACTCCATTTTTACGCTATTAATAAGTATGCACTCATTGTTGGTGATAACTTTATGTGCGATTATATAGTGAAGTGTCCCACATGGGACGTTAGAGCGTTTATTTGGGGTATAAATTTTGAAGTGATATATAGACTACATAGTGTGAAGTTACAGGGAGCCTAAAGTGGGGAGGGGTGGTCTTGACTACGTCATTACACAGGAAACCCAATTGGGAGAGTGGTTGTTTGAAAGATGATGTAATGCATATACGGCGGTACGCTGACAAAAATCTTGGGGCTCAAAAGTTTACACTGACGGTCTAGTGAGTGAGCGAGTGAGCGAGTGAGCGAGTGAGTGAGTGCCACTTCCGGTTTAAAAGTCCCATCCCAATAACTCGAGGATCTTCGATCCACGAGTTAAAAACGACAGTGAAAGCTTGATTGAACGTTATTTTCAATTTCTCGGGGATTCCCCGTTATATAAATTATTCAGTCTGACATGCATCATTTCAATTTCCCTGTGGAAGCGCATTTCGAACGTTTAGCAGAACATTTTATGGGGCAAAAAAATTGATCGATTCGTTTGATATTTTGGCATTTTGTTCTTTTATATCTACTTTGTACTGCATCAAAAGCTGTTTTTTGTAGTCGCAGGGAAAGAGTGAATTTTCGGGTAATATTTAGAGGTGATTGAGGTCCACTGGATCGAGACCTGCCAGCCTTGTAAAATTTTAATGACAGGCCGATGACCGTTAAAATTCGCCATTCTCAAAACCTCCTTAAATTGCCCAAGAAAACCACACAGAAACGTTCCTAATCTCATAATCTTTTATTATCGAAATATCGGAAAAAAATATATACTATTATTCATATGCGAACGAGCCGTTAAATAATACAGGAAGCCCAAAATCACAGCTTTCTAGTGTGGTATGCCTGTGGTCTGACATTTCCATAAAACGCGCCATCATATATTATTTATTTATTTATTTATTTATTTATAAAGATTCTGGACAAGATTACAATATCCACGGAGAAAACGACAATAGGACACGAAGTCCCTTACAAAGTTCGTTCTCCAAAAACTATGGCCTATGACAGCCTTATCTGACAGAAATTATCGATTTCATATGGTATGGAAGGAAACCCAAAATTAAATACCGAACTTTAATAGGAGATATACGAGAAGGCGGAATAAGGCTCCCTGACCTCGAAACAATGATAGAAACAAGTCGAGTTAAATGGGCGTTAAAACTTCTGGATTGCAAAAATACGGTTTTTTGGAAATGCTTTGCGCAGAAATTTTTTGAACCATATGGTGGGTTTGGAGTTATAGGAGAAAATTTTGACCATGCTCTTATCAATGATATACCTGAGTTTTATAAAGAAATTCTTTATAGCTGGAGTAAAGTAAGCAAATGTAATGTCGAAAAACCAGAGGAAATTATTTGTCAACCGATTTGGCTAAATAGGTTTATTAACCTAGATCTTTATCATTTTGATATCAAAAAGTTTGTAAAGAAGGAGATAATAATAATTAAGGACATTTGGGATTGTACAGACGGGCCGAATTGGAACTCGGTTAAAGCCAAAGGAAAGTGGTGTGATTCCGACTATTTTACATGGAGAGGTATTATATCAGCACTATCAGATAACTGGAAAACAATTCTAAAAAATGCTCAAAAAGAGAAACCCGTACTCTGTCCTAACGAGGCAGCTGGCAAAGGTTTGAATATCTCTAACACTTATGTTCCTCTTTCTAAAGTGAAAACTAGAATGGTTTATTGGAAATTGATCGAAAATAAATTAACCAAACCGACAGCACAAAAACACATAGCTAATAAATTAAATAACCCAGACATTGAGTGGTCAGAAGTTTACAAAAAAATGTATCATGTTACTAATGACACTAAGTTACGAGCTTTGCAATATAAAATTTTAAATAATTCCCTCTTTCTGAATAAAGACCTTTTTAGATTTAAACTAATTGATTCACCGAGTTGTACTTTTTGTAAATCTTCCATTGAAACAATGGAACATCTTTTTATTGATTGTTATTTAACAAAGAATTATTTTATTGAAATAAGAAACTGGTTACATACGGGGAATATAAACCTACCAAAATTAAATATAAGTAATATTATCTTAGGAGGAGTTAACGATAAAATGGAAGAATTTCTATTTTTGTTATATAAATTCACAATAGTTAACTGTAGAACCAGAGGAATGGTTCCCAATATAGCAAATTTCAAATCAAAATTGCAAGAATACGAAAATATCGAATACGAAATTGCAAAAAGGCATGGAAAAATAGATATACATCTAAAAAAGTACAATAAATTGAAAAAACTATTGCCTTAGATAGAACAAGTCCTATGTAGCAGATGTAGAATTGTGTTGTAGTTGTGTTATATGTATGTTAATTAAATGCCATTAGTATAGTAATATATAGTTCTTGAGTGATTGTGTTTGTTTGTGTGTATATATATATAGTTAATTATAAACTTATTTCATTGAAACTTTAATTATTGTAAAAACTTTTATCTTCTCGTGAGTCACAATTTTTGTGGCTCTCTTTACTTGTAAATATTTTTTGTGTGTGTCTTCTAGTGTGTCACATTTATTGCGACACTCTTTAAGTGTAAATTTTGTGTGTGGGGTTAATTAAAAAAAAAAAAAAAATTAAAAAAAAAAATGACTGCAATTTAATTGTTATAACAAATATCTGTCAGGGTTCGTTCCAATGTCAGTAAACAAAATCTAAGGAGTTTTCAAGGAGTTTTCAAGGACCAAAAAGTAATTTTTAAGCACTTTTTGCGACAACTTTGATATACGAAAATTTACGAATTTACGAAAATGATGTACAATACTAGAGTTTTTACTTAGCTTTAATTTGAAGTTTTACCCTACTTAGATAGTTTAAGGAGTTTTTAAGGAGTTTTTGCAGATTTTCTAAAATTCAAGGGCTTTTCAAGTGCCCTTAAAAACGTAAATCAAATCTAAGGAGTTTTCAAGGAGTTTAAGGAGTAGCACGAACCCTGATCTGTATATTTAACCTTTAAGATTTATGTGTACACCAAGCTTTCGGACTAACATAATTTTAACCGCCATGAATTTATTGGACAGGTTAGTCCGAAAGCTTGGTTTACAAATAAATATGAAAGGTTGAAGATACAGATATATATTTAAATATATGATGCTAAACTACAAGAATGCCTTAATTGAATGTCGTTGGTAACTGTTTATTTCGCTTTTCTAATCGAGTTTTGGAATTTTGCTATACTCTATTAGTATTAGTACTCTATTAGGTAACTTTTTGTTAACAATTTGTTTTACGAAAAACGCATGATGCATGCTTCACTGCTGAAACTTTGGATTTTTGCCAGCATAAAAACTTAAACATATTTCTATCTGTGATTTAGGTCAGTAATGGCAGAAGATTTACACACAACGGTTATCGTGATTAAGATCTCTCCAGACGCTGTGCAAAACAGAAATAAAAAAACAGCTATAATCAAAGACACTTGCTCTGCAGTATGCGGTCTCCTGAATAGCCATCATGGCGGCCGCTTACAGCTAACATCAACCCTGTCTTTGAGTTCAAATATCATTGACGAACTCGTTAGAGGAATTGAGCAAACGCTGATCGAGTTTCTGGGCCTAACGAATTTTCGCGAATTTTGCCGAATAGAAATAACAGGATGTGGGAAAGTCATAACCTTCACAGTGGAACCCAGTGACCGCATCTTCACCGTCGAGTATAACTTATACTTGCCAACGGACTTCCTCGTCAGACAAGTCCTGAAAACTGAACCAATAGTAAACATTGCTCGCTTGCTAAAACCCGGCCCGTTAGTGACGTCAAATATCCAGTCGCATGAAAAAGAGTTCCAAAAAGATGCAAAGGTTCCTGGTGATCTCAGAGAGTCCGATATGGTGCAATTCAAGAAGATCAAGTCTGATAAGAACAAAAACAAATCCTTGGCAGACCGCATCATTGCAAACAAAATCACCCATTACGTTGCAGCGTTTGCAAATCACAAGGGGGGACATGTGTATATTGGTATTGAAGACGACACTTATAAAGTATGCGGACAAATCGTCAGTGACGAAGAGAAACAGAGGATCTCAGAGAAGGTAGGAGCTGCGATACGATCCATGGTGTGGCCAGAAGAGCATGGGGAAACACAGCGTGGCAAGCACTGGGAGATCACGTTCATTCCTGTTCACGATTCTAACAAAGATGAGAGTCCAGATCTGTACGTTATAGTAATATCCATAGCGTGTTGTCCTGGCGGGGTGTTTCTTACCCATCCAGAGGCATACGACATTGACAGTAAGAAAAACATTGTAAGAATGGAGTTTAAGCGTTGGAAGAAGAAGATCTTGCACGATGCACATGTGAGAGATATTGTCAAATTTAGTAGGGAGAATTCTTGGAAAGAAAAGAAACCCATTCACATTCCAGCCGAAGATAAAAAAATCTCTGAGACGAGTTTAGAGTTATCAGGCAACTCTTCATGCAGTACAGAAAATCCCAAATGCACTTCTGTCCCCACAGCAATGTCCCGAATAACAACACGAAATACAAAATCTAGAAACCTGTGTATGAGGATAACGGATTTCATGGAGCAACTCATACAAGATGGAGACTTTGATAAAGTGAAAAGATTTGCTTCCAAGACGTACAGCAGAAGCGAAGTGTTTCAGAAAGCAGATATCGAAGTCACGGTTCGTTTCATGCTAGCCCTTGGAGCCTATCGTAGAAGGCGTTTTAAGAAAGCTTACAAAGAACTAAGTAAAGCAAATAGTCTCATTGCTTCGACGGAAAATTCGATGGAATTCGAGGTACAAAGACTGCATTTGCTTGCTTGTTTTCAGAGAGGTGAAGGGAAGTATGTTGAGAGCTACGAGGTAACTACAGGTGGTTTACAAGGAATCGACGGTATTTCTCCAGGCTGGCACTCAGCTTGGATGTTGAGTGATGCAGGATATTTGTTCAGTATCTTAGCAGGTAATGAGAGAAATAAAGAAGTACGTCAGTCTCTCAAACAACAAGCAGTGGAGTTGTACACTCAAGCCATCGAACACACAACAAAATTTGGTCAAGATTCTAATGACAATGGCAGAGTCTTAACTTCGATGTCTAATCTCTTGCATCGGTGTCATCTTCGACTAGCAATGCTGCTTCTTGGTTGTGCTCCTTTGGCCGAGGAGGATGACGCTTACCGAGACGTTACTGACGAAGAATTGAATGGCGCTATAGCAAACATACTGGCTGTAGAAAAAAGTGTATTGGAGGGCGACACGCTAACTGAAGTCAATGAGTGTTATCTTTGGTTAGCTAAATCTGACTTAAACTACCGTAGATCAGAGATTGATGCAGACCACTGTGAACAATACCACGAAAAAGCTGAACAGTGGGCGATTAAAGCGCGTACGCTAGCGCATCGCGATCAATTTCATGGCATATTCAAGTACGCACAAAGCCGTCTTGATCGTCTTTCTCAAATCCATTGCCACAGCAGACTGGAGGAGGAGATATTTTCCGATTTAGAAAGCTGCAAAGAATGAAGTTAACCGAGTGCCGGGGTTTTGTGGTAACAACATAAAATGTACTAGAAAATGTATAAGATTCTTGGAGCAGTCACTTGGTGCACATAACAATTCAAGCTAATGAGAAAACTTTGATGTGTTCTAGGATTTTATTGGATTATTTTTGCGTATTTTTGTTATGAATATTTGAATTTACTCTACTTTTAGTATAGGAATTTTTAAGGTCCGCCAAAATATTGTTCTGCATCAATAAAATTCAGTTAAAATTTACAAAACTTCAGTCAATAGGTTAAATAATAAGCGAGTTGTAGTAGATTTTTAAGGTACAGTATTGAATTAATGGCAAATGCGAGGCGTTAATCGTTTTTTCCCGTTTTTCTCCAGAAATATAGAAAAACTAAAGAAACGAAGTATACCATAATTGATTGGACCTATAGGCCTACCAAGCTTGCAAATATAAGCTAAATCTATATTTTGACTGCTGCCGCGAAATTACGATTTTGTTCGAGTTTAGCTGACAGTCACTCTTAGGCCGGGCTTTCATTTATTAGTGTATGAGGGGGGAGGGGGTCGGCAATATTGTGTGGGGGGAGGGGAGGGGAGGGGGGGAGTCACGTTATTTTCGGATGCTATATAGGGGTGGGGGTAGTGTATAGGGGGGTTATGATATTTTTTAGGGGGTTGCGTAATATTTGGAAAGACAACATAACATTTTGCCGCCTCCCCCCCCCCCCCCTATACACTATTAGATAAATGCCCCCTTAACAGCTATTACCTCGATGTATTAGAAGTATTTTTTAAAGCAGTCAATGTATACAGTCAATGTCATAAACGCTGTCCACGTAAAGTAGAGATTAACACTACAACAAGTGACTGATTTCAGCAGTGAAAATTTCAACTTTTAACTGTATAATTCATGAGTAACATTGAACATGGAATAAGAAATATGAAAACGATGTTCACATTTAATGCTACTAACCGAACAAGAAAAATATCAACACACCATCTTCGTGAAATTAGCAATGGAGAAAATATATTTGCAAATCATACCAAAATGTCATCGGATTTTTGCCGAAAATCCAAAGCAGTTAAGATAATACTCAAAATTCAAATTCAATAAGTTTATATTGTGTGAAAAGTGCAGTAAATGCTAGCGCTTGCAAATCTAAATGAATGTTCTGGGAATGTGTCTTGTTAAAACGATGAATTTCAATATGGCGAACGTGACAAAAAGGACTTATTTAGCTTCGTGACAGACTCTAAAGCTGTGTAAAACTGCTTTTGATAATTGATATGTCAATAAGTTTATTTGAAAAATAAAGTGAAATACCTAAAACTTACTATCTAGATGTTAAAATTTTATTTCAAACGAAAAAAACGAAATAATACTGCAGTTTTTCACTTTGCCGATAGTTTCATAAAAACTTTGACGTCTAACTTCCGAAATGACGGCAGTGTCCCGATTTGTCGACTTTATAATAAAATGAAAGTTAAATTTTTTACGTCTCACAAAAATAAACCAAAACAATTGAATAGAAACGAACAGCATACATAATAGAAAATCTACATAGACGCATATCATTGCGTGGTGTCATGTGACATCGATTTTAGCGTAAATGTACTTTTCGTGGACAATGTTAATGACATAGAGCGTATGATACTTTCAAGTAGTTTGTTATAGTTTAAGTCGACCTGTGATTGGTTACCTGAACATATGAAGCTGGGAAGAAGCCTGATTTACCGTTACATTTCCCTTCCCACCAGTTATGGTCTGATGTATTGGTAAGGGTTATTCTATTACCAGCACTGAAAGATATGGAGAAATCAACATCATCAGTATGACAATCATCATCATCATTATCATTATCATCATCTTCGTTATCATCATCATCTTCGTTATCATCACCATCATCGTTATCATCATCATCATTATGATTATTATTATCAACACCATTAACACCATCATGATTATCACCAACTTCTTCATCATCATCATCATCATGACCATTATCATCAATATCATCGTCATTATTATTATTATTGTCAACACCATTATCATTATCATCATTATAATCACTACTATCATTATCATCACTATGGCCAACATCATCATCATCATTACCTCTTTGATTTAATCATTATTATTTTTACTATTCTATACAAATTTAACATCATCATGATCATGATCATTAACATGACCATTATCATCATCTGTCATCATCGTCATTATTATTACCAACATCATTATTAGCATTATGTGTACCTTAATTTCAAATCTCCTACGTTCTCTCCAGCATAGTCGTACAGTGCCACGCCAAACGAGTTCTGATAATGCATGCAAAGGTGTAAACGAAACCAACGAAATACAAAGAAATCGTGTCTACAAACGTATCATAAATTCTTTCTAAAAACTATATTGCACAAATAACGGAAAAACACTTACCTCTGACAAGCACTCTTCTGCTGTATCTAAAACGAAACACAAAAAGGTTGAGTGTGAATGATGTCCAGTACTGGCCTATGGGGTCCCCTGTCTTTCCTCCTGTGTCCCCTGTGTCCCCAGGGGTATATCCTTATTAAAGGGATCCCTCAGTTGTCCCCTGACCGTGGCATATACTCTCTGATCCTACGTGTCTCTCTTATCCCCTTGTCCCAATTGGGGACATGGGACAGCTAAACGGGGATCTCGAGGGGATCCTTAGGGGACAAGTGACACAGCAGGAAAGACAGGGGAAACTGTAGGCCAGCACCAGGAAACTGTGAAGAGGACTGTCATCTATTTATAGACATCTCTCATGGCACTTACCGTAGAAATCATTTACGGCCCCAGGGGTACTCGATATGGGTGGTTGTTTTCGTACTACGGGTGGGGTGGGTGATTCATCGACGTCACTATACGTTGCGTCATCAAAATCGTCATAAATATCATCCTCGACATCGAAACTTGTTGTTGTTTTCATCGTGCCAGCCTTGCGTTTAGATGGCAGCTATAAATAAGGAGAGGATACGACATCAACAGTGTGTTCAGATCATTCATTCATCCATCTTTTTTACAATCATGCATTATTTTCTATCTTTATTCATTCATTCATTTAACCATTAATTTATTCATTCATTCATTTAACCATTAATTTATTCATTCATTCATTTATCCATTCATTTATTTATTCATTCATTTAACCATTCATTTATTTATTCATTCATTTAACCATTCATTTATTTATTCATTCATTTATCCATTCATTTTATTATGTCTTCATTCATTTATTTATCCATTCATTTATTTATCCATTCATTTATTTATTCATTCATTTATCCATTCATTTATTTATTCATTCATTTATCCATTCATTTTATTATGTCTTCATTCATTTATTTATCCATTCATTTATTTATCCATTCATTCATTCATTCATTTATTTATCCATTCATTTTATTATGTATTCATTCATTCATTCATTCATTTATCCATTCATTTATTTATTCATTCATTTTCTTGTGTATTTATACATACATTCGTTCATTCATTTAACTTACGGGTGAACCAGAGCAGTTTGGTACGTTCTCTTGACATTTTGCATGTACACTCATCCTGCATGTTTTACACTTGACACCTTGCCTTACGAAGCCTAAAAAAATAACAATAATAATAATACTAGCTAGCCTCCTCCGCATGCAACCCTGCTGGGTTTCCTTTGTCCCCTGCTGGGTTTCCTTTATCATGCGAACCGGAGAGGAATGGACCCACAGGAAGCCCAGAGTCAACAAAGGAAGCCCAGAGTCAAGAGTTGCATGCGGAGGAGGCTAAATACTAGCGATATAACATTACTATGAAAATCACTAGTGGTTAAATGTACGTTGAAAATTTGGCCTTGGGCGTGTGTCTTTTTGTACCACATGACCAATTTTGAGCAAAATGATTGGCCAGAAGCGATCACATGGTACAAAAAAAATTGGTCACGTGGATGGAATTTTTGGGGCATGATTACCAGTCTACTGATTTCCATAGTAATGTGATCACTTATAAACCGCAATTTTATAGTGGGTTATGAACAAATGATCACCTGCAATTAGGCAAACAACATATACAGTGAGACCTTTCTAACGCTGCCGGGAACCACCGGTTAATGGAGATTTTATTTGAAACTTTGGGAAATTTGTTTTTACGTCTCAGTAGTTTATTGCAGTAGAAACAGAATACAGGCATATTGAAAGAGTGTTCAACAAAGTCGCAAAAACCTCTTTATAGCGGGAAGCGCTGGAACCCACCAGTTTATTGAGGTTTTACTTCAAAATTTGTGACTAAAAGATGTGATCCTTTTAGATAGAATTCCGTTTTATCGGAGTGTCCGCCGATCTTACCTTTGAGTAGTTTATTGCAGTAATAACAGAATACAGGCTTCTTGAAGGAGTGCTCAACAAAGTCGTGTTTAGCTGCTCGCATGGTCTTCGGTTTGGCCATCACGTTTGATATAACACTTCTTCTATGGTCATATATATCTAGTAAACTCTCATCATCATCGAACTCATCGTCTCGTAAATCATCATCTGTGACTTGAAGGTGACTTGTGATATCAGGAGTAAACAAGTTTAGCTAGAGGTAGGAAAAGAACAAAAATGAACATGTGAGCCGAGTTGTGTGCAAAATATTTAACGTAGAGGTGGTGAGTGTGAGTGAGTCTCCCCGATTAGTAGGGCACATGATACGTGTCCAGCTAGAAGATTGAGACATTCTTTATGCATCTCTTTGACTCGCCTCCCTATCCCTCTTCCCCCTGGTGTAAAGTATGGACAGTTTTGCATTCTATATTGATAAGGAATATACCTCCGTTTCGGTAACTTCTTTATGCATCTCTTTGAATCACCTACCACCCCCTCCCTCTGGCGCAAGGTATGGACAGGTTTGCATTCTATATTGATAAGGAATATACCTGTTCTTCGGTCACTTTGTGCACCTCTTTCACTCATCCCCTCCTCTTCTCCTCCTCCCCCCTGGCGCAAGCTATGGACAGGTTTGCATTCTATATTGATAAGGAATATACCTGTGCTTCGGTCACTTTGTGCACCTCTTTCACTCACCCCCTCCCTCCCCCCTGGCGCAAGCTATCGACAGGTTTGCATTCTATATTGATAAGGAATATACCTGTTCTTCGGTCACTTTGTGCACCTCTTTCACTCCCCCCCCCCCCCCCCCCCCCCCCCCCCCGGCGCAAGCTATCGACAGGTTTGCATTCTATATTGATAAGGAATATACCTGTTCTTCGGTCACTTTGTGCACCTCTTTCACTCACCCCCCCCCCCCCCCCTCTCCCCCTCACCCTCACCCCTGGCGCAAGCTATGGACAGGTTTGCATTCTATTTTGATAAGGAATATACCTGTGCTTCAGTGACGTCTTTATGCATCTCTTTCACTCGTACTTCATTCATCTGTACTATTATGTTAGAATCAACATCGTCTGTCTTGCCGTACGCAGGGTTCTGCACGTAGCTATGTAATAATATCACAAAAACACTAAGAAAGCTAATCACCCTCGCAGTCGTTATTAGTGTCGGGCTTCTAGTGGGTAGGGACACAGGAAGCCCGACACTAATAACGAGGGAGACTATAAGAAAGAATAACATTGATAAAATTGTCATCATGAATGATTCTATGGTATCGCACATTTACAGTGCTGCTAATTCAACCGGGGCCACCCCGAGTTTATTAGCCAATCACGTTTGAGCTTAAGAACAAAAGCACCAGACATAGACGATCCGTCAAGTCAATGCGCGACTATAATTTGATTGGCTGACAAGGAGACAAAGTAGATATCTTTTGTTCTTAAGCTCAAACGTGATTGGCTAATAAACTTGAGGTGGCCCCGGTTGAATTAGCAGCACTGTAAGATCAGTAGCGGAAAGATGTCTTAGTTCAGGGCTCGAAATAGGAAAATAATTTGGCCTGCCACTTCCAGATAAATCAACAGTGAAAGATGATTTCTAGAAAACTGCAATTTTATTATCTATTCCGCAGTTTATTATTATTTTTGCCTGCCAAACCTTAATTTTGGCCTGGCATTTGGCCATTGTCAGGCAGCTATTTCGAGCCCTTTAGTTCAAGTTCACTTCTTGTAAGAATCAACTGTAAAGCTCTTTCTAGAAAAACGTGTAATAGATCACAAATTATGTTCGTATATTACCGACATCCTTTGCAGGCTTCAGAGTGTGGACTATAGTTTTGATTAGGATTTATAAAATAATTGGGATAGTACGCGCGCGTTGATTGGTCAACAACCCGTGTTTCATGAGAGCATGAAACACACTCACGCCATTTTCAAGCGCGCGCGCTCATTCAACGGCCAGTTTTTTCGTTGTTTTTATCTTTCGCGCGCGCTTATTGGTCAGTTTCGATGAAATGCAACGTAGGGAGAAGTGACATCGTCAAACGATTAAATGGGCATTTTTTTCGTCTTTTCGCGCGATTGTTATTTTATAAAAGAAATGAAACACGTCTTCTGTTTTTTCACTGGCTTATGAAAACCTCGATACGTTTGGGAGAATTCTCGAGCAGGTCCAAACACTCGACTTCGTCTCGTGTTTGGACTGATCTGCTCTCGAATTCTCCCAAACGCATCTCGGTTTTCATTAGCGCGTGAAAACACAGAAGACGTATTTCATTTCTTAAATGAAAAACAAGTGTATTTACCTTTCTCTCAGGCCTTGCACTGAGCGCAACGTCCCTTTCTCCTTTTCTACTGTACTTGACATATGTCTTAACTGTTAAACAATTGCATAGAATAGTATACAAATTGATTTGATAGAACAAGTAATGATAAGTTTAGCTTTAGATATTATAATTAAAATAAACACAAACGCTAAGTTGGTTGCACAACGTTTCGACATCGTCAGATGTCATTTTCAAGTGATTTATTAGTAAGTGATTTATTAGTAAGATGTCAAACAGACTCTATCAAAGTAAAAATCTTTACATAATGATTCTGTTTTACTTGATAGCTTACTAATAAATCACTTGAAAATGACATCTGACGATGTCAAACGTTGTGCAACCAACTTAGCGTTTGTATTTATTTTAATTAGAACAAGTAATGTTTAATAAATTAGCAGAAGAAAGAGAAAGAGTGTTTCCTTCGATATCCAAACACGGAACATTTTCAAAGTGTTTGGATAGAAGAAAGGAAACACTCTTTCAAGTGCTTAATCTGGCTTCTCGAATTATTAATATTCAAAGTTGGCCATATTTTACGCTAATTAAGATCTCATATTCAAACCTCCTTCGTGGTAGTGATTTCCATTGTTTTGTCCTCATGAATTAATGATGAGTTTGAGAAATATATGTTAAACACTCGTCACGGTCATTATTTCTTTTGTTAATTTCTCATCAATTATCAAAGACCCATGGTCAGATACCGGCATGCTTTGCGTTGTCTATTTTGATTTGAATGCTATAATTCATTCGCAGTAAGTCGTGTTACTAACAAATAAAACAAACCGCTAAACGATTCAGTAAGAGCGTAAATACCCACTCACATCGTTAAAGATATATAAAAAAAAAAAAATGTGTCTGATTCATGTCTATTCATTTTCATGTACTACGAAATTCAGTCATTCGTGCGGTGCATGCTGGTAAGTGACCATGAGTTTTTAAAGATAACTTAACAAAAATTTGGAGGAAAAAAAATTAGATGTGTACCTTTTTCTCTAAAGCGATGTATTTTCTGTTTAAGACATCTTCTGTGGTTTGATGCAAAGACAGCTTGTTATCTGGAACAGACTAAAAGAATCAACAATTGTCAATGGAAATATAATTAACAATTCAGGTTTACTTAGGTTCAGGTTTCAGGGCTTAAAATAACGGACGGCCAGTTGCCGGACATGATGACCGGCGTGATTAATTTTAGCTCGGACATCTGCCGATCTTGGCCGGACAAAAAATTTTTTTTTTAATTAATAAAAAAAATAAAATAAAATAGGAACTAGTTTATACAGGACCAAATAACTGATTTATTACAAGTTATTACAAGTTAATTAATTGTTTCCAGCTACAGAAACGCGCATCTGTGGTGTCGGAAAATGAAGACCTTGTTCCCAAGATCATGAAAAATCTACATTTTAAAAACTTTAACAAGAGAAATACTTCATCTTTAGAAAAAATAAATAATTATGCTGAGATATATGTCGCGTTACAACGCGATATGAGACATACACTGATGATTGATTAACGAATCAAACTGTAGCGACGTGCGTCAATATAGCTCTTATGAAATATAACAAAACATAACAAATAACATTAACATTAATTTTGGTAGTTTAATCTAGTTCCTGGAGCTCGGGAATAATGTCCCTCTCAGTATCAGTGCTTTCTTCGTCTGTTGTAGATTCCGCCTCTGATACGGGATGATCTATAAGCACTCTTGGTTTAGCACGTTTTCCGGTGCGTTGTTTGTACATTTTCCTCTTCTTTTGTACCGGGCGACGATGCGAGGCTGAAGCTCTGAATTTAACTTCGAATTTTGAAATAATTTACATCCCATTTCTGGCTAAGTTAAATAAGCTTACAAGATTGTCAATTGAATGGTGCATTAATATTGACCCAGAGTCGTCAACTGTTATTTTGTCTGATGAATCTATCTGTCCTAATCTAAAACACTTAAGTCTAAGACGTTGTGAACAGTTTAGTTTCTGGGATATTTTACGAATTGTCAGTGCGCATCCAACTATTCAAACATTAAATGTTAGTTTTACAAGCGTCATAGATGAAGAATGTGTATCAGCTTTGAATTCATTCTTTCCTTATATTCAAAATCTCATATTGTCACCGCATCTAGAGAGTCACAACATAGAATAAGATGACTGAAAAATTCTGAGAAATCGTTAGTTTTCAAATATTTGTATCTGAATTATCCACATAATTGTAACTATTGATTTATTACTGCGGTTTTCCACTTTCTGCGAACTCAGACATTCCCACGGCTTATTGCGAAACACGTTTTTAGCTGCCGTCAATCAAAACTAATTAGTCGGTACCTTTTAAATCCTTGATTGACGGCAGCTAAATACGTATTTCACAACGAGCAGTTGAAATGTCTGAGTTCGCAGAAAGTCGAAAACCGCAGTAAAATGCTGGTAAATTGAAATAAAGCACATTATTTTCCTTGAATTTCTTCTTTTAGCCAAGCAATATGTTCTATTTACTAACTACTACTACAGGTTATCAGCGAAGTCGGGGGCGCCTTGACGATTACGTGACATTTACAAAACAAACGTTACTAGGCAACAACGAATCTAACACGAAAACGAGGTGGACATTAAATGGCGGCTGACGAGCTTGTAGTTGAATTTGTACTGTATTTAAACGGAGATATTTACACTTAAAAACGAAAAAAAACATTGGAATAATCTAGTCAAAATCTTCTTAAATGTAATAAAAACTTAAATTTAAATTTCTAGCCGGTCACGATGACCGGCGTACTCGAAATTTGGCCGGACATCACTCAATTTTGGCCGGACATTGTCCGATGTCCGGCCGTTATTTTAAGCCCTGGGTTTATTCAGGATTATTCAAGTTCAGGTTTATTGAAGAAATTGAAGATTAATACTTACAGATATTTATATAGCTGTATATATGAGCTTTTTATTTTTTGATTAATTAATTTATTGTTCGGTTATATATTTATTTAAATTGTTTATTGTCTATTTATTCATTATATATATTTTTATATTCTTATTAATTTGTTTAAAAATGCATTCTATTTTAAGTTGATTAATTCATTAAGTGTTTGGTAATTTATTGATTTATTTGATTGGTTAATTGTCTTTTTCTTTCTTTCCTTCTTTATTTATTAAATCATTGATTTATTCTTTCATTCATTCAATTTTTCATTCATTTATCTATTCATTCATTCCTTTATTCTCCAATTCACGTATTCACTCGCTAAGGTATTCATTTATTTATTAAATCCATTCATTTTAACATTTACTCATTTAATTTCTTATCCAATATTTTATTTCATTTCGTTTACAATTTCACGCAAAAACGTTTTGGGCTTCCTGTGCTCATTTACATCAACGCACATAACTGGTCAGCGGAGTACTGTCAAACGCAAGAGGAGCACCCTTCGATATTAAAAGAAACAAGAATAACCAAGAATAACCACTACAAAACCACCCCAAAATCACCATGAAAATAGATTGTGAAACGATGCTACCAATCCTAAAAGCTGTATCTACGATCTCAGTTGGCCTGCACGCCGGTGGGTGTATGTACATCAACATAGTTGAGCACAAAGCCCGAATGGCCATGGATACTCCATCTTGCCACAAAGAGTGGAAAGAAAGCTTTGACCGTGCCGCGAGATATAATCGTACGCTTGCTTTTATAACTGGAATTTCTACAGCCGGGTCGTACTACTGCCAACCATCTAAGTCGATGACATTTCTGCTTGGTGGAGTGAGCATGTTCCTTATTTTTCCCTATACATTGTTTGTGCTTCGCCCTGCAGCCATAGAGCCCATCTATGACGATTATGACAAGATTGTAGACCTCCACTCCGAAGAGTTTGTACGAGAAACTGTTGATAAGTGGAACTGGTATCATGCCTTGAGAACCGGTGTGTCGATGAGTGTTTTTGTAGCTTTTGTGTCGCAGATTGTAAGCGAATCGCCATTCCTTTGAACTAGAAACTAATGTTTCAAGATGGCCTCCCAGCTGGTGCTGCGGAAAGTGGTTGTGAATTGTATTTATTAATCAAGTGTGGCACTCTAAGATACGAGGAGGGTATGTAACACAGTTTTTGTTTAGATATAGAAGGACACATTGAATGCACGGTGATCAACAATGGTTACCACATAAATAAATAAATAGGAAAGAACTGTGATGGAAGATTTAGAAAAAATAATGGAAGATTGTTGTTATAAATTTGTGAAAAGAATTGTGTAATAATGATTTATTAAAATCGAATTGAGATAAAATGAAATGTAAATGACATTGTTGTTTAAGGCTAGATACAATTACATGACTTATTCTTTTAATAATAATAATAATAATAATAATAATAATAATAATAATAATAATAATAATCTCATATAATTATATCATATAATTTGTGAATGTACTAATCTAGCACAAATTGAGGGCATCCTGTAAACATTGGACTGGACTTTGGACTGGACTTTGGACTGGACTTTTGATAATTTTCTTTTTGTTCATTTTTACTTCATTAAATTTCAATTTTTCATTTTATTATTTTCAAAAATCTTGAATGATATTTTTATATATTCGAAGAACATTTATTTTAGAATTTAATAGATGAATTTGATAATAACTAGCCGCTTGTATATAGTATGTACGCAGCGTCTAGGTTATGTTATCTGTCATAGCTAGGAAATCCGCTTTAATCTGACAACCGAAAACAGGGTGTAGGTTTTGGTCGAGCCTTGAGGGTCGAGGGAAAAAAAGTCGAGGGTCGAGGGAAAAAAAGTCGAGGGTCAAGGGTAAAAAGTCGAGGATCGAGGGAAAAAAGTCGAGGGTAAAAATTGATAATAAATATCATGTAATAAATATATTATCAAAAAAAATGATAATGATTTTTTTTTCAGCAAAACGTTTTTCTTTTGACTGGGCTTGTTTATATCAAAAATCTTGACACATTCCTGACATTTCTCATCGAACAAAACAATAAAATTGTGAGTGATTTTCGTATTTTGAAACGGCTTTATCGAGTACATCCTCGGGAACCCAGGGGTATTCTTCTGTCGCTCGTTTCTCGCTTTCACAACATATACCCCTGGGAACGTAGTCTGTTGGAGCTTGTTCCGGAAGTCAAAATTCAGCTCTTTCCTGATTGGTCGACCTTATTAGGTCGACCAATGAAAATCAAGATAACTATTCAAAGAAAGTCGTTAAATAAGTTTGAATTTTGACTTCCGGAACAAGCTCCAACAGACTACGTTCCCAGGGGTATATGTTGTGGAAGCGAGAAACGAGCGACAGAAGAATACCCCTGGGTTCCCGAGGATGTATCGAGTAAAGAGCGATTAAGATAAAGATGCAAGGATAGTGCATTGGGAGTTATCAAAAATGCACGAGCTTCCACGCACCAACAAGTGGTACGAGCATGTTCCAGATGTAGTTTCATGATTAGCAGGAGCCAGTTGTAAGAAGCCTGAATAGCGCTATCCAACAATGAGATTAAACCTATACAAATTCTATACACTGAATAGATATTATCTAGTGGATAACTTTAACCAGGCTTTGTGCAACTGGCCCCAGATTTAAAGATCTTGTGGGACTTTGATATTGAAACTGACAAAGTCAATGAGCATCATAGACTTGATATCATTGTGGTAAATTATAAAAGCAAGCAGTGTCATATCATAGATGTTGCTATACCAGGAGATGCAAGAGTGAACGATAAAGAGCTTGAGAAGATAGTTAAATATCAAGAGTTAAAGAGAGAACTTGTAAAATCATGGAATGTTAAAGTGTTAGTAATACCAATAGTAATAGGTGCACTAGGTGTTGTGACAAGCAGCTTGGAAAAATATCTAAAGCAAGTAGAAGTGAATGTTAAAATTGATTTACTACAAAAAGCTGCTCTGCAGCCAGAATTTTAAGACAAGTTTTGGACATTAAAGACTATTAAGAGGACTATAAATAGGAGTGTGAGTGATGTAAATGTGCATGTAAGTGTTAAGTGAAGTCTGAGGCTATAGGCAATAGCTTGACTAGTATATAGTAAGATGTCTCCTAGTAGTTTTAATTGGCCAACAGTTCGCTTTTTGAATTCGCTGTTACATGAAGTTTCACAGGCCAAAAATTGGCTATTTCAAGTTTCATGGCAAGCAAAAATCGCATTTCACGAAACAAAACGTACAATACATGAAGACTCAGTATATAATACACTGTATATAGCTGAGAAATGTGCTGTACATTGCTGTACATAAATTTCATAACATGTTTTGACAATACTAAACGTTATGGAATCACGATCTATTTTGGCCTCGAAGTGATATAGACCAAGGATTTGTGCTAAATCTCGGAGACTAAATCTTGTTAGTCACGTTTCTTGGGGGTGACTCAAATCACGTTTCACGGCCCCAAAAAAGGCCATTTCTTGTTTCTCGATCAATAAAAAGGGTCATTCTCGTTTCTCGAAATAACCCTAAATAACTGTGACTATCTAAAAACAAAAACACATAGAAAATTAACGAGATCGAAAGAAACGTGGTAAACTAAAGAATCTATAGGAACACTTATAAAGTATATCAAGCGTAGCGAAGTCTAAGACTATCTATTGTGTGTCTGCGCAAAGAAGAAGGTTTTAGCAAGGTTATAGTATTGTTCATTACAATTAATAGAGTTTTATTACAGTTTTAGGAAGTGCGCTATGTTGGAAAGTTCCTGATACTAGAGGTACTTTGAGCTTGACTTTGAGCTTGACTCACTAGATGAGCGCAAATTACGTGCTGAAACGCATTTTTCTAATCTAAGATATGGAGGCCAATAACTACAATGCAGTGTTTTAAATACTAACTTACATAGATGGAACTCTCTACGCTCTACAATTGGAAGCCAGCACAGCTTTAAGATATCATGTATATCTGCAAAACGCCTTAATTACGAAGCTCGCAGCGGCTAGCTGCACGCGTTGTAGTCGTTTACTACAGTGCATAGGACACTCGAACCAAACTTTGTGTTCAATATCCAAACTTTGTGTTCAATATTTACCATCAATGAAAAAACAAATACATTAACTAGTTATCCTGGATAGAAAGTATATTACAGAGAATATTTTTTTTTGTGTATTTTAATAGTTTTTGCATGTTTTTAATAAAAGTTAAAACTTCACATAACTAAATTTCTGAAACGACGCTGCCTTTCTCTGCCCAGTTCCCCTCGACAATCTTCATCAAAACCTCTTCAGATCGATCTGTTTTGAATCAGTACCACCCATTATAAACTCTCTCCTTCACAATGGTCCAACTAGACGGCGAAACACTCTTTCCAATCCTAAAAGCGACGGCCACTATCGCATGTGGTGTATTTGCTGGAGGGGCGCTGTATATCAACATTGTAGAACACAACGCAAGAATGACTTTAGACACTAGAGCGTGCCACAAGCAGTGGAAAGAAAGCTTCGATCGAGCTGCTGTCTTCCAAGGGCGACTGGCTTTGCTCTCTGCCACGACCGGAGTCGCAGCTTACTACTGTAACCCTTCTAAAGGAAGAGCCTTTTTGCTTGGTGGATGCGCAATGGGATTGATAATTCCTTATACTGTGTTAATCCTAAAGCCTGCGTCCATCGACCCAATCTACGCAGATTACGACAAACTTGTTGAACGCGAGTCTGAAGAATACGTTCGAGATACCATAGTTAAGTGGAATAACTACCATGCTGTAAGGAGCTTCATTTCTCTAGGTGCTTTGGTGGAACTTGTGGCTCAGATGCTGTGTGAAACACCATTCTTTTGAAGATTTCCCCTCGCCTTGGAGAGTGGCCTTGGAGGTCGTGAACTTTTGCATTGTGGCGGCCATGTTGATTATGTCAAACTCATTTGCATATTAAATAATGTAAACTCGTGGACTGGGCTGATTGTAACATTTTGATAACATTTTAAAAACTTTTTAAAAATAGGGAAATACATACTACCAAAATTACTCAACTGTTAGCACCGCCAAAGAAACGATCAATCGTGTTTTGAATTTCGGTTAACTCATGTGAATTCCGGTTAACTCACATGACCATTTGGGGCGCTCCAAATGGTCATGTGACATCAAAATAACGTAAAATACCGTTAAAATACCGTTATTTTAATGTCACATGACCATTTGGAGCGCCTCAAATGGTCATGTGAGTTAACCGGAATTCAAAACGCGATTGATCGTTTTTTTGGCTACAGTTGAGTAATTTTGGTAGTAATATAAATTGCGGGATATATATTTTTCTTTTAATTCTCTTTAATTTTATAAATGTGACTTTTAAAATAGAGAAATGCAAAAAATTAATTGCGGGATATTTAATTATATTTATTTTCACATGTCATAATAATTATTATCTTAATTTTTGTTTGTTTAATTTTATAAATGGTTCTTCTATTTTAAATTAAAACATGATGCTGCTAAAATTGTTTCTTATTATACTTTGTCCCATTACATTGCGATTTTCGACTTTCTGCGAACTCAGACTTTAGAATGGTTGGCTATGAAATGCGTTTATTGGCTGCCGTCAATCAGAAACATTAAAGGTGCCAGGTAATTAGCAGCAGTCAAAAAACATATTTCACAACTAGCCATTAGGATGTCTGGGAGTTCTCAGAAAATCGAAAAACCCCAGTAAAGAATTATATCTTGAATATTTCATTTACCAACATTTAAGGGGTTCATATTCCACACCCTCTTGACTTCAATGTAAGTTTTAACTTACAAGTGCTGATACTCAAACCATATGAACACTTCAAAGTTCAAAAAAACTTTCACAGTTGTGAAAGTGAGTTAGTGAGTGACTGCACTGTAAAGGACTAAAGTGAAGTAACCTTATTTAACCTTGGTTACTTGTGACAATAACAGACTGATAAACTTGAACTTACTGACAGTGCTCATTTTACTCCCAACTCTCCATCAGTGCTATGTTTTGTGGGTATTTAAAGCTACTTTTAAAAAGCTACACACTCAGAAAGGAGAGAAGTCAAAACAAGGATGTGAGGTCACTAGGACTACCTACCACAACATGCCCATCTTCTGGTTTGTGAAACTCTTTCTTTGCTGGTGAATAAGGTCCTGGATTGTTTAAGTTCTGTACAAAGTTGATGGTATCCTTGGAGCTGTCAACCATTTCAAACATCTTTTCAATGTTAGATAGTCGCTTAGCAGAATCCTCATGCTAGGAGAAGATTGCAAATTAGTAGAGCAAAAACACTAAAACCATGAAAAACAGTGCAAATAATATACCTGTGAAACAAGTAGTACTAAATAGTGAGCTAATAGAGTGAAGTCATTTACAGCAAGATGCTCAAGACTGTGACCACTGATAATGTATTCGCATACTTTTGTAGCGCCATCCTCAAATAATTATTGGCGTTTAGATTGGAGATAAGATAAGACAATCCTGTAATGCTGATTGGATAACAGCATAGACGGAAGTATGTGAATACATTAGCGGTGGTCACACTTTTGGGCTCTTTGCTGTAACCTGTGGAATAAATATAAGACTAATACCCCTTAGCAGTCTCTAATTCCATTGTTTTCTTTTGTGTCTATATTACTATTACACTTTGACTATTTAATTTTGTTTCACAGGTTAAATGTCTTCACTATAAAACAATGGAATTAGCACTAACTTGCACTTAATAGTATTTAATAATGTTTCACAGGTATAGAGTGCTATCCATGAATTAAATAAAATTGTTACTTCGTAATAGTGCTTATTTAATGACTATTAGGTACTATCAAATGCAAGTAAAGTAGCATGTAAACAATAATATGTGAGTGCAATGCATTGTGGTTGACTGGAACTCTTTAAATGCTCACTTTTTCTTTCTCAATTTTTGAACATTCTTTAAAAGTAGTTGCCATGGAAATGGTTGCTTCTTCTAGAATCCACTGTAAATCCTACACAAAATAAAAATGTCATTTCAATCAAACAACTATTTATTTATTTAATATATGATGATAATATAATGATGGTCAAAAATGATTATGACAGATTAATTATCATGAAAATAAAAATAAAGATACAATTGGCCAGCGATCTCTTTCTATGGCAGCCAAAACACGGCAGCACCTCTGTTGGTCACCCCACACGTACCTACATCGATCAATTACGGGACAACTCAGGCTGCCTACCAGAAGAATTGCCCACGGCAATGCAGGATAGAAGCAGTTGGTGGGACAGGGTGTGGGAAGTCTGAGATAGCTGGAATGGATGATGATTAATAAATAAATACTCATGTCAATAATATAATGACAAACGTACATCTAAAAGTCTTGGTAGAGACTTGGTGTAAAATATATCTTGCATTCCATTCAAAGCAGCTAACTGGAGTACATAAGAGTTGTGTCCATTGTGACTTAGTGTTGTATATTGTTCTTGTTTGCCTTCTTTAGCTTGTTCTGTATTTAGAGTCTTGTTAAGTTTAAAGCAAGCATCACAGTAGCCTTTATAATGCTAAAATAAAAAGCATAGAGTTGCAACATAAAATACATGTATTTCTCTTGTAATGGACAATGATAGTATCAGGGTTCGTGAGCTGATGTCAGTAAACAAAATCTAAGGAGCTTTCAAGGAGTTTTCAAGGACCTTTTTGCGACAACTTTGATATACGAAAATTTACGGATTTACAAAAATGATGTACAATACTAGAATTTTTACTTAACTTTAATTTGTAATATAACTATAGAATTTTTACCCTACTTTAGCTAGAATGTTTAAGGAGTTTTTGCTGGTTTTCTAAAATTCAAGGGCTTTTCAAGTGCCCTTAAAAACGTAAATCAAATCTAAGGAGTTTTCAAGGAGTTTAAGGAGTAGCACGGACCCTGTAGTATAGAGTTGGTAATGAAGAGAGAAATAGTTTCCTATGAGAACGAGAGCACTGGGTATACTAGTTATGCCAATTGAAGGCATGTTAATTAAGGAGTTGTATATAGTTTGAAAAGTAGTTCGGTTAGACCATTGTGGTCTAAGTTTAACTTGAGTAATATAGTTCTAAATATGTCATCTCAATATAAGAGTATGTTTTGTTTTATTGTGATAATAAAAGGGAGTTGTGGGCTTGGGCCAACTACCGCATACTGTGTCAGCTGTGTTTAATAAACATAAATGCCAAAAACAGAAATAATTTACCTTTTGACAAGCTTCTTCTGCCTTTTCTATTCTGCTTTCTCCAGCTTCACGGAAAGCAAATATCTGAAGGAAGATGAAGACATTATAATCACTCAACATGATAATACATATTTATCACACATCATATAAAAGCCAATCAGAATGCTTGAAAGCCGTTGTATATTTGGCAATATTCAACTGCCTCTTCACATAAGACATTGCAGGCTCTCTTTATTTTATGTGATGTGGGATAAGACAGTTATACACTGCTTTCTCGTGACATACTGTGACATACTCCTCACTTTTATTTTATTTGCATACACACTCCCCTGAAGGCTCATGTGTATACCAGAAAATACAAGTGACTCATGGGAAATTCCATGGAATTACACTCGAAACCATTGTATAACTACAATGTACATGTAGTATGTATCACTGACAAATTAAATCAAATAGGCCACTGCATGCAAGTTTTGTGCAGCCAAGAAACAGTTAATCAAGAACTCAAGATCACCAACCTTCTTACACAGAGCTTTTCTTTTAATTGATTCATCTGTCAATGTCTTGCTGACATTCTGGGTCAAATCCTGGCTTGTTTTCAATATATCCTATCAAAGAAGATTGCTTTATTATAATCATAATATTGATAACACATAAAGTAGTAAAAAAGAGACTAGTAAATAAGGATATAATATTCTTGTTCTGACGTTTCTGAGCCATCACGCTCCATTTTATTTAATTCATGTTCAAACAAAATAGCTGTCATTACAGATGCATGCAAATGAGATGCAAATGAGACAACAAGCAATGTATTGACCCAATAGCCTCACTTGTATAATTCTTAAAACAAAAAAGTATCTTAGTTATAACAGGTACAATTAATACAATATCATAAAATTACTCAGCAATTTTGTAAAAATATGTAATTTATGGTGCTGTATCAAATAAAAGCAATTTTGCAAATAAGATTAAAAAATTAAGAATAAAAATTAAAAAATATCCCCAGTTCCCTACTCGTTTGTAAAGTGGCTATAGTTACCTGTGCTTCTCTTTCATACTCTCCTAAGAATGTCTCCCAAGTACTCATAGAACTGCTTAGACCACTCCTGAAAACAGACACACAAATGTCAAGTACTTGTGACTATCTCCTCTCATTTATTTATTTTTCCAATTGTTGATAGACAATCCAAAAAGACGTTCGTTCACACAGCAAATTTGACAAGAATCTTCCAAAAAACAGCTGAGAGATACTTCCCCATACAAATCACTGCATTTTCAGCATTGTTCCAAACTATTAAGCCAAAATTGCAGTGATTTGTATAATATCTCAGATGCTATTTGACCAATTCTAGTCAAAGTTGGTGTTCAAATGCCTTTTTTGATTCTGTCAAAATTGGTAACCAAAAATACGCATGATACAGTGAAAATATATTTTTATGGCATCATCACTTTAGTACTCTATAGTAATTAACTTATTGCTAATTGATCCTTCAGACATCAAACCCCCATTGCAATTCCTTCAACAATGATCAGACAGTGATAAGTTTGAGTATAACTACCTATCTTTTTTAATTTCGGCACTCTTTCTTCTAAATGTCTCCACGGCAGACAACAGACTGTTGGCATACTGCTCTTTGATGGTACAGATCTTGTGAACAAACTCACCAGCTAAAAACAATTATAATTGTACTATAATTTAAAAATATATACATTATTAATGATTTTATTACAAAATTCATGAATAATTAAGGGACACTGTTGTTACCAAACAATACTCTTTCCAAACAATTGCGCTAAACCTAACCAAACAATAGCAGTAAACTGTTGTGATGGGGCCAACGAAAACGCGGCTTTCGACTGGTGCTGTATTACTGATAATTAATGAGAATTTGACAAAAGAAATCACAGCCGTGACAAAGGTTTTATTTTAGATACAAAATCATCCTGATTTAATTGCATAAGTTTTAACTTGAATGTTCTTGATCAGATTTATTTTTATCTTGACAATTTTAATAAAAGAACTAACGTTGGACTTTTATAAGTACTATATACAATATTTGGGTCCGATCTGTATGAGATATACAATGGCTCGTGTTTGCTGTTGTATTTCCCATACAGATCTGCAGCTCATATTGTATGTAATGTTTACAACATGAGCGGCCGCGTTGTATCGGCAGATACAATCACAAGCCAATTAAAAAAAAGTTCGCCGTGAAATTACATTGTCAAGTTAAAACTTATGCAAATCAGGATATACAACACAAGTATAGTGTTGTATGAAGATTTACAACACTCGTCATGGTCATGGTTTCTTTTGAAAATGTCTCATTAATCATTCATGAGTTTTTTAAATATATATATTATTTTAAAATAAATTATACATGTATCATTTGTATCACGTACTGTGGGGTCAGTTGTTCAAAGACCAAATAGCACTAACCCAGGCTTTTTACAGTGCGAACCAGAAAACTGTGGGCTCTCGAAAATATTTCAGGAATGCATATTCGTTCAACAGTAAGGAAATAAGGAAATAAGTTTTGCTGATCTGATCTAAAAATTGACCTGCAGTTTATGTACTTAATATAAACATATATAAGAAATATCTACAAATCAAAAGCAAACTATTAATTAGATCCATACTCAGGTAATTAAATTGAGTTATAAAATTAAATAACTATAAAACAAAAAACATTTATTTTTAATTGGTATATAATTTTGAAAATATTAATATAAATTAATTATTGAAAACTTATTAATAAATATGTTCCTGAACTCCAGCACTTTATAACGATAACAGAACAATGAAACCACAAGAAAGGTCAAGAAAGGCTTCTTCTGAAATGACTTTCGATACTTCATTTACATAAACACGCATTTAAGAGGGCTAAAACATTTTGTTTATAATAATCGATAACATAAATCAGCTGTTTAAGTTATATTAGCATTGACGAGAAATTATTACATGAAAACACGACTTTTACTATAACAATATCTATTGAAAACACAGCACAAGACGAACAATGATAATGGCGAATGCTTTAAATATTTGTGGATAAAATAGTTTAATGAATAAGCCATATTAAAAGCCATAAAATATGCATTCATACATGCAGCTACGAAGGTACTGTTGAGCTTCTTTGAAAATTCACATCTTACCAAACTATACGTAAATATATCGCAATTTTCTTCATAAAATACTTAATTAATGCGTACATAATGCAATTTATCTGTTCATAAAAGATGAATAAATATATTGACCAACAAATGCAAGAATTCAGGAAACAAATATTTGCCCAAATAAACACAAATAATTTCACAACAAAAGCGTTCCCAACGTTCGACACATGAGCACAGTCACTTACCAGTTTTGATTAACTTTGTGATGTTATGAGCGTTATTTTTCAATGATTCGTTCATAGAAGGATGAATAACATCCCTTAGAGATGTGCTCGACATCGTGGCACACGGAAATTTCGTGAATTTAATAGTGATTCATTGTAAGTAAATCTGTGAAATTTACAGGAGAACTCACTTCCGAACATGCCTCCCTACTATTGTCCTTATTTGGAAGCCACTAGGAACGCCTGGTGGGAATTGACTAAATCCTTTCTTTTTGTTCGGTTCGCTTCAAGCACAAGGGGTGTTTATGTTGACTTTATATTCTCCAACTGAAAAATAGTCTTTCACTGGACGAGCTACTTGACAAATCATAAAAGTGCTAATTTTTAATTTAAAAAAACTTAAGATCGTGACGTAAAAAGGTGGAATTCCAAAGATCTTTTATTTATGAAACGAGCATCGGACGAAATGTACGAGTCAAATCCAAAGGTGCCCATCCCCCCCCCGGGCAAACCCCGGGCATTTGACAAGACTTGGGTTCCGTATAGTGGGGAATTTGACGCCGATTAGCTACTTGAACGGGCGGGCATTTGACGAGTGTCGGCCATCTTTAAAAATACCCAGAAAGCATTGGAGTCCTAACCACAGGTAGCCCATGATCAGGCAAAAGTCACACGGGAACGGAAACGAAAAGCAAAGAATTGATAGATAGTTTTTCCTTGTTATACACCTATCTCAAAAAACGTCAGAAAGAATTGGCGATTGACGAACAGCGATTGCAAAGGAGCTCTGGGTACTGTTCTTTCACAAGTAAAATTAAATTGACGAAGTATAAATGCTTGTCTTTGTGTTTTAGAGTCGAAAAGTGCAAAGAAAATCCAAGTTCTTTCAGTTTTTAAGATAGATTTGTGAATTATATCGAGATCCATCTTTCGGTCGTGCAATCACCAATCAAAAATTGCCAATAACCATTCTCTTCTTCAACGTTTTTTGAAATTTCCCTTCATATTTGATTGTACAAGTTTTGTCCACCATATTCATGAGACGTCATGTAGTAGAAGGAAGTTTAAGTATTTTCTTTTCTACTTAAAGTAAAATTTGAGTTTATCACTGACTCGAGCTCGAGGGGCGGGCATTTGACCATTCTGTTGTTTCAATAGTGGGACATTTGACTGTTCAGTTTGCCCAGATGGTGGGGAATTTGACCAATTTTTTTTCAAAAAGTCAAATGCCCGGGGGTTTGCCCGGGGGGGGGATGGGCACCTTTGGATTTGACTCGTACAAAACAGAAAGCATGTTGCCGACTATAAATATTACAAGATTTACAGCAATTAACAACTCAAATGAGTACAAACTGTACCATTTATAACGTAGAAATGGTTTTTAGCGTTGTTTTTACCCGAAAGTTAGTATTTTGTTACAAATTTAGCTGATTTTAAAGACATTTTTGTTGGGTATTGATCCAAGATGGCGTCGTCTTCCGATGCGGTTCATGTTGATGTGATTGACATAGAAGATCCTTACAAAACACAGGAAAAGACTTTAAAACTGTATGATTATCATGAAGTACCATATTTCTTACGTGGTAATGTGTTTATAACAGATGGATATCGTGCTTATTTGAGCTACAAATGGTGTTGGAAAAGGTCAGATTAGTATAGCCCAGTTTACTGTGAATGAGGCTGAGTATGATATGAGAATAGTTGACGTGACGGTTTTTCCAAATTTTGATAGAGTTAAATCAATGAAAATTCATCTTGATGGCTGGAAAGAGAACTTCACAATTAGTAAAATCGCTAAGTTTGAAAAGAAAATCGTATAAAATAGCAAAGATATAGTCGGCAGATTTTACAGATGTTTGTATGCCAGACGAGAAACCTTGCCTACTCCTTGCCTATCAGTAGTCAAGGTTTCTTGTCTGGCATACAAACATCTGTAAAATCTGCTGACTTTACCACGCTATATCTTTGCTATTTTATACTTTCTTCTCAAACTTAGCGATTTTATTAATTGAGAAGTTCTCTTTCCAGCCATCAAGATGAATTTTCATTTATTTATTTTACCGTCACATCAACTATTATGCACAGCAAGGAGGTTGTTATCCTCTGTTAGCTATAGCTGAGGCTTTCCAGGATATGCATACTATCGAAATCACTAGAGTGGTAAAATGCTTGTTTAAAATTCTGTCTCGTTTTTGTACCATGTGATCGCTTCTGGCCAATCATTTTGCTCAAAATTGGTCATGTGGTACAAAATAAAACACCCCCAAGGCCAAATTTTCAACTGATATTTAACCACTATAGTGATTTTCATAGTAACTCTTCATATATCATACGAAGGCTGAATTCAATAATCGCTGTTATTTATTTAAAATATATAAAAATTACAAAATAAGTTAATTATTTATAATAGATACATGTGAGTAAAAGTATAAACAAAAAATGTGTTTTCAAATCTGCTCACAAACCAAAACAAAGCCATTCTAAGTGATGTCACAATAATTGAATAATTTTGCAATCTATTGAATGCTCTGACGTCTCTGATTCAATAATTATACTTGCTCACAGAACGACACCAGGAATTCACCAGTATATTTTGCCCAATCAGTAATGAATAATTCAGATGATGATCGGATAAGATCTTGACAGTTAATTAAATGATTGGCAGAAAATGAGTACGCCCAGGTTGAACATCAAGATCCAGACATGATCTTACAAGATCTTGGCATGTAACCCTCAATCTGCAATAACTTGCATGAACTTTCAAGTTTCTGCCTACCCTGCGAGCAGAGATTTCTTTCTCTCTTACCTGAAAGAAATCTCTGCTCGCAAGTTAGTTTCTGCCAAGATTTAATTAATATCTTTCCAAGATCCTTCCAATAAATTTACTTGCCAAGGTTTTAGTAAGATCTTGAATGATCTTACCATTGAATGATGAATGATCTTACAAGGTCTTAACAAGATGCTAAACCTGGTTGCAATGATATACATGTGATATCAAAATTAATGTACTGTTTGTCTTCTTCCTTTCAGTTTGTGTATAATGTCCAATGAAAGCATCAATATATGGTCCCATCTAGCAGGATTCCTATATTTTCTAGTTCTTCTAATTTATGATAATTGTTTCAAGATTCCTTACATTACTAACTCTAACCTGAGTGATCACTTGGTGTTCTCCGCTCTTCTTGTAGGCTTCCAGGTAACATGTTATAAAATAATTCAATCATTAATCAATCATTCAAATGAATATTAATGATTGAAACATAAGTGAGCATTTCATTTAGTAAATGAAACACAACTTCTGTGTTTTCATCACATGTACCATCCCAATTATTTTATAACAAGGTTTCCAAACCTGATAAAACATAGGCCAAGTGCTTTTATTGTTTTTGAGTGTTTGGAAAACCCTGATTAAACACAATGCATGCATGTTTTGAACAAATGACTTCTCTAACAAGTAAATATTAATGACAAAAAGGTTTCCAAAAATGAACATGTGAGCCGAGTTGTGTGCAAAATATTTAACGTAGAGGTAGTGAGAGAGTCTCCCCAATTGGTAGGGCACACGTATCCAGCTTGAAGATTAAGACGTTAAAAAAAAAAAAATTTCCCCCACATGATCAAATTAGACAATCTGCATGGATGGCTAAAAAAGGAAAATACACTAAACACAATAAAAGTGGCTTCTGGGAAGGGAAAGGAAGCTAAATAAGTAGCTGCAAGGATGAGTAAATGTACAAATGTAGCCTCCTCCGCAGGCTTGCACTCCTGAGTCTGAGAGTGAGTTTGGGGTTCCTGTGTTGAAAATTCAAAGACGACAAAGCCTGGTGACGAGTCCCTAAGAGATGCCTGCGGAGGAGGCTAGACTAAATGAAGCTTTATTTTTTTTCTCTTTTAGCTATGCATGCTTTTCTCTGCTGGCTACCACTTGTTCTGCTGTCATTCAGAAAAGGCCTTTCATATCTGGTTCTCATTAGATCTAGCTGGAATATCTTTAGGATTATGTACTTGTTACATACCGTCAGTCTACTATGCATTCTACTGTCATGTGGTATGTAGAAACACAATCATTGCCATCATCATAGTTATCAATCATCATCTCTGTCATCAATCAATGTCAACACCATTACTGCATTTTTCGTCTTTCTGCGAACTCAGACATTCCCACGGCCAGTTGTGAAATACGTTTTTGGCTGCTGCCAATTAGTCGGCACCTTTTATGTTTTTGATTGACGGCAGCCAAAAACGTATTTCAAGACAAGCCTTGAAATGTCTGAGTTCGTAGAAAGCCACAGTAATATGGTCATACTTTCACCATCATTAATGCAGTTCACTATAATTTGTCTTCAGTACGTACCAAACATTGCCACCATTTTTACCATCATTATGACCATTAATTTACCATCCCCATCACTACCAACATCATCCACTTTATCATCATCATCCTTGGCATCATCATCAACCTCTTTTGCGCCACAATGATCATCATCACTTTCATTATCACATCGCAATGTATTTACCCAGGTGCAAATAGGGAGACTCAGACTCACTACCTCTACATTAAATATTATTAGCACACAACTGTGATCTCATCACCATCATTATCCTACAATCATTGACAAAAGTGTTGGCACGAATGTGATAAAGCAATTTTAGCACTGATGGAATTCTACTACTCCCCCCAACCCGCTTGGCAATGTTGAGGAGGGAGTCATTGTTTGGTGCTTATGTGGTTGACCTGTCAATGTGCTATCATTTCACACCAACATTGATGTGAAAAAAGGGGGGAAATGTTTTATAAAATACTAAAATCGTGCCAACTACTTTTGACAATGATTGTAGTTACTCAGACTAACCTATTCTTCATCATATTCCTTGTTTTCAGACTCTACAAACGACTTACCTAACTGGTGTTTGCCTACTTACCCTACTAACCCTAGTCCTTCAGGCACATCCACATTTCTTATCTTCATCATGGGCTCTTAAGAGATTACTACTATTCTGTACCCTAGTTGCCTATGGATTGATCCCAGCTGGTCACTGGATCTACCTCAATGGGGGGTTTGAAGAAGAAAGAGTTAAAGTGAGTATGATGGATTGTGGGATACATCTTACATAAATTATAATGAACAATTCTAAAGTTTCATCATATTTTTCAGCTTTCAAAATGTTTTAATGTTTTAATAAAACTTGCTCAATATTTTTTGCTGTATTTACCATGCATGATATTGTATCAAAGGTTGAAATGTGCTTGAACAAAGGATTTATAGATGTTAAATTATGCACACACATATTTAAAAATGAATATACTCGTCTTTGGCAGTGAGAAATATGATGCAGGAAACAAGAACTTTATCTTGGCAGGGCAAGGGTTAATTTAAGATACCCATATTCCCCCATCAAATATTAAATGGTCAGTCCCTTATAGCCATGTAATAATTATAACATTATTATACCATTATTATCTGACAACACCACAAGTGTTATCATTTTAATGAAAATACCATAAGGATTGTGTGTGCTTACCAATTTCTTACAATATTCTTATTATACTAACTCAATCAATATTTCTCTTATTTGTTAGTTATTTATTCCCAAAGTTGCTGTAATGTATATTCTTGGTGTGTTAGCTCTGTTATTCTATGCACTAAAGTTTCCTGAAAGATATTGTCCAGGTAAGGGAAATTATGATAAATTATCTTTATTTACCATTGTTTGCAAAGTGTTTTTTAATAATAATAAATGTCAACTGTATTGAGTATCTCAGTTTTTGTCAGTCAAACTGATAGATTCCATTGATACGGAGTCACAGGGACCCCTAATCAATCAATAATTATGAATAATATAGATGAAAAACGTGTGCGAATGCGATTGTTCGTTGCTTGGGCTTCCTGTGTCGACTACTGCTTGTGATATCTGTTGGGCTTCCTGTGGCAGCCGTTGCCTGGTAACTTGCCCACCCCTTGAGATAATATATATGTGAAGGTCACATATTACTAAACTAGAGAGAGATTAGAAATCTACGCGAGAAAAGTTTTCGTCAGCCATTTATCACCAAGCAACGGCTGCCACAGGAAGCCCAACAGATATCACAAGCAGTAGTCGACACAGGAAGCCCAAGCAACCAACAATCGCATTCGCTCGCGTTTTTCATCTATTTTATTCATAATTATTGATTGATTAGGGGTCCCTGTGACGGAGTCAAAAGATAGTCATGTGTGAGGTACACCCAGGGGTAAAAGTATCGGGTATGCTTGTCATAATATATCTCTAGCTAGTAATTTTATTGGTAAAATCAGCAATTCTTTCTGTGGTATGTTTTAAAGATAACTAGACCCCAAGGATATACAGTCGAAATTCTGGTACTAATATTAACTTTTTTTATATTTCAGGCAGGTTGAATTACATAGGATCTAGTCACCAATGGTGGCATGTACTTGTCCTGATAGCGTTCAGCTGGTGGCATTATTCATGTATGTTTTACATGGAATACATCAAGACCTATAGCTGCTGACCACAATGTTTAACCAAGAATAGATTTATATAGAATAGTCCCCTTAACAGTTCCTTACACCATCTAGAAAAGTAGCTGTGCCTTTGCATTAAAGCAAGACGAATGTTGAGCTTGTAGTGATAGAGACCTTTTAAGGTATCATGGAACACAAATGGGTCATCTACTTTGATATCTCAAAACGATTACGTGAGAGTCAACTGTAGTCTCCTTCACAGTTCCCTGTGCTATATTGAAAGGTAGCCAGGTCTTTGAATTTAAGCGAGACAAATGTTGAGATCACAGTAAAAGAGACCTTTTAACACCTTACTGGACAATTATTCACGTGTCCCTATCATTGCCAGCTCAACATTTGCCTTGCCTTGATGCAAAGGCCAGGCTACCTTTCTAGATGGCTCAGGGAACTGTGAAGGGGACTATTGTGTACAGCCTTTTTCTGTGTACTCTCCACATAGTAACAATACCAAATTTTAATTTCATGCAATGCTTTTTGCTGTAAACCATAAAATATTAATAGTTATAAATATAATTTGAAATGAATAAACAATGATTACTATATTATGTATGGTTATTATTAATTATTAATTAAAATGTCTTTTTGTACAATTATTATAGTGTATACCTGTATTCTACTTTATTCCACTTGATAGAGTACATAAAGTACTTTGTGCAGTAAAAAGCAAAATTAATGTATTTCATTCCATGTTTGTTGATAGAGTGCATTAAGTATCTTATGCAAAGAGCTTACGTTATTTCATTCCATGTTCGTTGATAGAGTACGTAAAGTACTTAAAGCATTTTGCCGTCCATGTAAATGCTTCCCAAGTCTTTCACTTAAAGACATTGGAACAAACAAAGGGGACTCCACATGATTCTCTTTCTCTTCCAAAAGACTCCCACTTGTTCCCTTTGAATCTTTACTGCCACCTCTTCTCTCATTAATGCTGCTAAATGTAACTTTTGAATCACTGTGGCTTGGTTCAGTGATGCTACTTGTAGCTCTCTCTTCTTTATTCAGTTGCAGTTTTTCTGGAGTTAGCAAGATGACCTTGTAATCATCTGTAAGATTTTCATTTACAGGTTTTAATTCTTGTTTAACTGGTTTAGAAACAGGTTTTTTGTCATCTTTAAATACATGATTACTGCCTTTGAAAGAGCCTTTCAAGTTGCTTTGACTTGATTTACTCCTACTTATGCTTGCAGATGGATGAAAATCTTTATTATAATTTTCTGAGTTGTTTGGCTGTACTGCTATCGTTTCAGAAAAGTTTGGTACTCTCCCAGCTCGTGATTTTACAACTTCTCCAAGCCCCCTGTGAGAATTTTGCTCTTGACTGGATGGATTCGCTTTCTTTGTGCCTTTAGCCAAAGACATGCCTTGCTTTACACTTCCTAAGTCTTTTTGCTTTCCAGGTTTTACTATAGACTTTGGTAGTGTTTTACTTGTACTTCTGCTATCATTATTAAGCCAAGAATCATCACCATCAGAATCGCTGCTTGAAAACTCTACACACTGTAAAATCGTTGGTTTCTTTTTTTTGTCAATGCATCCAGGTCTTGTCCTGGAACTCTTAGAAGTGTAGACCTTCTCAGATTTGATACAAACTATATTCTTTCCAGTAGTAACAACATTTGCAGGAATGATTCTTTTTCCAGGAACTTCACCATATACAGGAGCCATGCTTTTTTTAGAAACAATGTCTTTTCTGGGAATCACATAATTTCCATGAACTTTTTCGTTTTGTGGTATATTGGTAGTTGCAGGGATAATACCATTTCCAGACACCTTGTCTTTTTCAGGAATTTCAAACTTTGTAGGCACTGTTCCTTTTTTAGAAACATTGGCTTTCCAAGAAATTGAACCATTTCCAGAAACCTTGTACTTGTGTTTTCCATAATCTTTGAGATTTCCAGGTCCAACAACATTACCAGGAAGCGAGGTAGCATCAAAATGTGGTGGACTCAAGTGTGGCTCCTTGTATGGAGAAATGTTCATTTTTTGTTTGGCTGTGTTAATTTTTGATGTTGGCGTTTGTGAGCAGCTAGGGCTTTGCTGCAGGTCTATGACATTATTAGGATCATCATTTTTGTAAAATAAATCAGTTTTAAAATGATCTTCAGTTTTTGGATTTTCATTTCGATTCCCATATCCATTTTCATCATCATCTTCTGCATTGTTAGCATCGATATCCCTAACCACACTGCCATTGTCATCGCTATCAACAGGATTACCATTGACACCAGAGCTGTCAAAGTCATTGTCACTACTATCATCATCAACTCCATCATCACTGTCACCATTATCAATGACACCATTGCGGTCATCATCATCATCATCATCACTAATGTCAACATCATCAACTCCATCATCGTCATCACTATCACCATCATTATCATTGACACCATTGTGGTGAAATTCATTTTCACTAATGTCATCACCATCAACTCCATCATTGTCATCACTATCACCATTGACACCATGGCTGCCAAATTCACTGCTATAAATGTCAACATCATTGTCACTAATGTCATCATCATCAGTTCCGTCATCATTAACTTCTTCTGGTCTCTTTTCCAAAACATAGTTGTTTTTCTTCTCATCATACTTCTTGATACCAACTTTATGTTCTGATGATGTAGATACTTCTATCTTTGTAAGTCTTTGAGACAATGGCAGAGGGATGTCACAGGATCCAGATGAAATATTATGATCATCGTCTAGCACATACACTATGGAATGGTCTGGACCAATTTGTGAGCCTTGATTGTCAACACCATCTTCCGCATTCTTTCCATCCTCTATTTGATTAACATCGACATTTGTGAAGGTTCTATCATCATTTGGTTCATCTTGCTTCAGGGATTTCTTTGAAATTTGGTAGTTTTCAGTTGGTTTCTGAGATGGTTCATGAAAGGCTGTTTTATTTGATGTATGTGAGGTTGTACTGGTTGTGTGCAGAGAAAGAGTATCAAGTTCCTCACAGAGATTTTCAATGTCATCATTGTCTTCTTTGACAGCTTTATTTCCCTTTCTTTTGCCTGATAGAAGAAAACAATAAATTGGCTAGTTAAGCAATATTTACACTAGCAGCCATCCCAGTGGTAAACATTTCCAAAGAGATAAAAGCCATAGCAACTAATCTCAATGTAACCACTCCATTAACAACAATGCCCCAGGCAACTAACATTATAGCAACCATTCCCATAGAACCTAACCCCATTATATATAAGTCAAAGAATAACCTGAGTTAAAGTATCAGCTGGGAACATGAGCCAGGTACAAAATTCTGCTGCTATGATATGCTCTGGAAGCAAAACCCTGTGTGTGTAAGGACAATAGTGTTCTTTGTTTGTTTTTTTGTTTGTTTTTTTTTCTTATAAAAATACCAATAATACCAATTGCAGCTTAAGGTCACCTTGTTTCTTGGTCTTCTTTTCTAGCTGAGCTGCTTCAAATTCTTTCACAACTTCAGGATATACAGCAACGAACATCTAGTTTAAAATACAAAATAAATTGAGGAATTCATATTGCTTGTAAAAAAATAAATAAAACAGGTTCCCAAATTAAATATGTACTTTCCCATTTAAATTGTACTTGTGCAAATTGTGTTGATGTGTGATAAACACACAGATCACCCAATCAGAGTATATTATTTCTGAAGTGAACTTCTCTGATTGGTTGATCTGTGTGTTTAGCACACATCAACAAAATCTGCATAAGTACAGATTTAAATGGGAAAGTACAGATTTAAATGGGAACCTGTTATAAATAACTCAAAATGAGATGATTTCATCAGTTGTTTTGAATTCATAATTGATGTCAGAGGATGATGACAATGATAATGTTTTTAAGGAGGGAGACAATCAAGTATTACAGTTTTCTAATTAACAACCCTTGATCAATGATATTAGACAGGATGATGATGATGATAATTATGATGATAATGACTGTCACAATATTGAATAACCTTTTTCTAAAGAGAAAGATGCATTACAGTTTTTATATCTTTAATAAGTTAGTAACAACCCTTAATTAAACAAATTATTATGTAGATAACCATGTGGATGATGATGATGATTATAATAATGATGATGCTGATTATAATAATGATGATGATGATCAAAATGAAAGATCATAATAAAGACTTACATCTTTATTCTCAATAGTGGTAAAGGATGTTTCACAGGCATCACCAATGTTCTCATTATTCCACATAACTTCATAGCATTCTATCCTATTCTGAACTCTTAATTTGACAATTCTGGAGGGAAAACAGTGAGAATTGTTGAGAATTGTATTATTATAATAAATAAATGATTATTATTTTTAATATCATTTTTGTTACCTTTCTGGGGTCATGACATCAATACCATCACCTGGAGAAGATTTGTTCATCTGCCAGTATGTTAATAGAGGCAAAATCTACAATGGAAAACAAAAAATATTATTATTGATAAAATATATTGTCTTTTCCTTACATCTTTGGCTTGTGTTAGTCCTGTCTCTTCTTCCACCTAGGTCAATGTTTTTATCTCCTCTAGTTAAATCTAATAAATAATAAATATAGATTCAGAAATACTCCAGTTTCATGTTATTTTAATTAGCTGTTCTATTTGACAGATGGGACGATACGGGCTGCCTACCAGAAGAACTGGCCGCAGCAATGCAGTATAGAAGCGGTTGGAGAGATAGGGTGTGGGAAGTCCGAGCTAGCTCAACTGGATTTATTTTTATTTATACTATTTTGTCTAGGTGCTTATAGCGCATTTTAAAAACTCAATGCGCTTACAAAATTGGATCAGTGTCAAAATATTCATGGAAGAGAAATGTTTTAAGTTCAGTTTTAAAATTAGTTGCAGTGTCTTTAGTTTTTACATGTTCAGGTAAGCTGTTCCACAGTTTTGGTGCAAAGTTTGAAAATGCACGGTTGCCATACGATACAGTTCTCGGAGGAGGCGATGGGTGTGTCAGAAGACATCTGGCAGAAGAACACAGTTTACGGGCAGGCCGATGGATGATGATAATGATTTGACAAACGGTGCATTTGCACAAGCAAAAATATTCACAGATTCCAATCAAAGCACAAAATATATTATATTTAAACAATAGAATAGTATCAAATAGAACAGCTTGCATGAAACTGGAGGAGATAGATAGCATCCAACCAAATTGAATGTGATACTCACTTTTTCTCTGGTATAGTCTTCTGGCCACTCAAGATATTTGAAAAAAAATTCCTAAAAACAATTACAGCATGTGATATGACTTAGAAAACTCATTAAGAAAACAATACAAAAGCATAATATACATATAAGAGTTACTGTGAAATATGTGACGAGTATATTTCAAATTGATATAAAATCTTCCTGATTTGTATAAGATTTATTTAAAAAGTTAGTTCAAAGATGTGAAAGAAGTAACATAAATAATAAACAATAGTTTTTCGACCATTCTAGCTGCATGACCTTTAGAATGACTTGATCCAATGTAACGTAACTCCCCATTCTAAGTTCCATACAGAACAGCCTTTCTTTTCTTATAATTTTTAAAAACTTTTAAGGATAGGGTAGAGCACCAGTTGCAAAGGAGCTATACAGCCCATATTTAAGTTAGGAAAATAGTACAGTGTACCTGCATTCCTTTCAAATTGGGACATTTGTATCCTTGTGGTATGGTTAGATTCTTTGTCTTGAATAGCTTTGGTGAGAGAAACTCACTGATCACCTACAAAGGGGTTAACAAAATAAACCCCCAAACACAGTAACTCAATGATGTCAAAAGGATAACTGCTCTATGTAATATATTATTTAATGTAGGAAAATGAGCCAGAAAGTAACCTCTCTATTTGGAAATCCTGGAATCCTGAGAGCTTTTCTGAATAGAAATGAGAAACAAAAACCAATCATTAGATTTAAAATAGGGAAAGTTTTTGCCAGTTTAGGGACCCAACTGCAATAAATGAAAGATAATCTCTTTTATTATATAAAATAATATAACATATAGTGGTATACCGAGTGATATCAACTACTAGATAAAAAGCCTATCCTAGTCATGAAGATATCATTGATATCGCACATGTGTGATATCAATCTCAACCAATCAACTTTCAAAATATTTGTTTTTTCTTCAATCTGTTATATAATAAACAGAACATTACATGTGCGCTTGGAGATATGAATTTTATCTTCTCGTGTTGAAAAGATATCCCACTCATTCGCTGCGCTCACTCGTGGGATATCTTATCAACACTCAAAGATAAAATTCATATCTCCGCGTGCCCATGTAATATCCTCTATTAAAAAAATAGAGAAATTGAAGATGTGATGTTTTAACTGATGCCAGACTAGACATTTTTAGCTAGTAACACTTAAGATAAACTAACAATAAATAATGAATAAATGAATTTGAAAATTATTACTATAGTTTATTGTTCAAAACATTGAAATGAACAGACTTACTTTTTGACAGCCCTCTCTATCTTGGATATGTCAGAGTCTTGTATCTGAAATGTACTCCACTGATTGAACCTAAACAAATAGAGAGAATCATTTAGTATAATTTACTAGCATGTTGCAAATTGATATAATATCTACTGTAGATTCTCCTCTGTAGCCAATAGTCACCTTCACAGTTCCCTGCGCCATCTTGAAAGGTAGCCAGACCTTTGCATCGAGGCAAGATGAGCATTGAGCTTGCAATGATAGAGACCTTTTAACACCTTGCAGGACAATTACTAATGTGTCTCTATCTTTGCAAGCTCAACATTTGTCTCGCTTGAATACAAAAGCCTGGCAGTTTGTCTCACTTTGATGCAAAGGCCCAGCCTTTATCGTGTTTTGATAACAAAGTTTTTGATTTTCGGCGCCTGGGACCCAGTCCTCCCGAAAGGATAAAAACGCAAAGCATCATGGTAAAATCCTTTTATTAGGTGGAGGGGAGGTCAACTTTCTTGATATCATGAGACCAATATTAGTTTTGGATCATTTTATTCGGGTTTTTTTATGAAGGGGAGTATTGAACTCAACAAAATTACCCCCTGCCAACATATTTATGGCTTCATAGCTCAGTTGTATAGATCGTTACATCTGTACTGCAAAGTTCAAGGGTTTATTGAAGCCCCATCAAAGTTTCTGATAACAAAGCTTTTTGGAAAGTGTGTATTCCATATTCTGTTATTTCTTCACTATTACAGCCAAATGAATAAAAACCAGAGTCATACCTTTGTAGTATATCAATGTCATTCAGTTCATGCACAAGCTTCAATCCCATTTCTTTACCAACACCAGGAACACCTTGAGGTAGATAATCACAGCCAAGAAGAATAGCAAGACTAACAAGACTTTCTCTTGATAGACCTATAGGGATCGTAATGTACACATGTACCATAATAATAATAATAATAATAATAATAATAATAATAATAATAATAATAATAATAATAATAATAACAATAATAATAATAATAATAATAATAATAATAATAATAATTATAATTATAATAATAATAATAATAATAATAATAATAATAATAATAATAATAATAATAATAATAATATTAAATAATCTTTATTACTTATATGACTTACATGAATGGTGGTGGTGATACGATGGATATGATATGATGATCTCACCACCACAATCCTCACCGTCCTATCCTCACCAACATCAATATCATCATCACCACCACCACCATCACCATCATCATCATCACCACTACCACCACCACAATCATTGTCAATGTTGCATCACCACTACCATCATCACCACCATCATCACCATTACCATCCTCACCAGCATCATGGGTGACGATGATGATGGTGGTGATGACAATGATGCTGGTGAGGATGATGATGGTGGCAATGATGATGGTGGTGGTGGTGGTGGCGATGATGATGATGGTGGTGGTGGTGATGATGATGATATTGGTGGTAGAGGTAGTGATGGTGATGATGAGTATGACAATGGCCATAATGATAATGGTTATAATGAAAGTAATGTTGGTGAAGATAATGATGATGATAGTCACATGATGAGAATGGTAGTGGTAGTTATGGTAATAATGGCAGTAATGATGAAGATGACACTGATGGTGGTGATGATAGTAAACGTGGTGGCTTCTCCTATGTACCGGACACAGTCTAGTAATGTAATTTGATAGAAACAACAAAAGACAACAAAAGATAACAAAGAATACAACATATTTCCAGTACATAGAGGAGCCATGGTTGTTGTGTTCACTTGAGACAATAATCATAATATTGTGGCAATAGTAATGCTGCTGATGATAAATAATTCAAAGAGCTTACCAAGTTGTGTTTCTATATCATCCATATTGTAGTAAACCATTGAACAATCCTTTGAAATACCACAAACATGTTATAATAATATAGCTGAACAAATACTTTCCAAAATATATATATATAAATGGAGAAGAAGAAGAACAACAACAACAACAATAAGAACAAAGAGACTTCAAAGCAGGCTAAATAATAATAACATGAAGAATAAGAACAACAAGAACAAGAACAAGATGAACAAAAACAAGAACAATCTCTATACTATAATTATAAAATTCATGAATAATCAATGAGAATTTGTAATCACATCTGTGATGAAGGTTGTATTTTAGATACAAAATCGTTCTCACTTGCATAAGTTTTACTTGAATTTGCGCAACCAAATTTACTTCTATCTTTAAGTTAACAATTTTAGTAAAATATGAAAGAAGTATTGTTAGACTTTTAGTACTATACAATATTCCATACAGATCATATCCATACAGATATCCCATACCATACCTTTGTACTGATAGATAGATCTTTATAGACATTCCTTCCTCCGTATAGAAATACATCCCCATCATTAGTAATGCACCCATCAACAAGCTATATTATTGACAAAAGATTGTCCATTAGAATAACAATTACTCAATTTCTACTTATGAAAGGAATCTAGTGTTACAGTGCTTGTACTACAGATGAGGATCCCTGCCACCACCCCCCCCCCCCCCCCCCCCCTATAAATATGCAAATATGCAGATTTGAACATTTTGTTAAACAGGTCTAGCTTACCCCTTTGGCATTCATCCAGGCACACAGCGCTTCTGCCTCGCCTGCACTTTCTACATATGGTACACCAAGTAACTTGAATAATGCAATACACTGAAAATAGATTAATGTACAGACACCTATTTGTTCATATTGTTATAGAGTGAAGGCATTTAACCCGTGAAATAGAAATTGCTTGCTAAAGTGTAATAGTCAAATAGACTCAAAAGAAAATGGAATTAGGGTCTATATTAAAAAGTGTTAGTCTGACTAATATCTATTTCATGGGTTTAATGACCTCACTCTATTACTACCATTTATTATTTAAGGAATTTAAAACAGTGTGCATGGCTTATATACTGTGATATGGTGGGAGCTGTGGAGCAAGAGAGTAGTTGTATAGAAACATGAGGCGTAGCTTAGTGTTTCCTTGACTACTCGGGTGCTCTAAACCAAGGGTGGTGAGGGGGGGGGGGGGGGGGGGGTGGTACTCCCTTTGTCCAAGTGGTAGGGGTGATCATCGGAGGTTTTGAAAACAACCCCTAAAAGGTATCAATAATGACAATAATGATAACTGATAAAGCCTTGTTGATTTTTACCCTAACAAAGAGTAAAAATGACTCTTACAGGTATGAAATCATGTATGTAACTGATTTTTGAGCCAGAACCCTAAAAGGACCCTAAAAGGTATGCACAGGAAATATTTTTACCCTTAAAGGTATGCCAATCACCCCTACCACTTGGACAAAGAGAGTACACCCTGGGGCTCTACAGCTCCAAGAGTGTTCATACCTCAGAACACAACAGAGCTCTCACATCTATGAGAACTAGGCTAGCCAGTCAAAAACAACATATATTACAATACACCTTTTTATAGTTAAGTTCAGTGACCACGAATAATAGTTCCAAGTCAAGGTAACCGTTGGAGTTGTCACACATAGCAAAACTACAATTTGTCATACCAGTTATAGTTAATAGAGGGACTCCGTTGTATGTCCCTCTATTAACTCTGGTCATGAGACAGCAACTCTAACCTCGACTTGGAACTATCCATTCGTTTGATTGATTGATCATCATCATCATTATCATTAATCCCCATCATCATCATCTTTTATAAATAGGCTATGTTTTAGATATAATTTATTCGCTAAATAGTATAATTGTAACTCATTATATCATTTTTTATCACATAATATTTATTATAAATAATTAGTATGTTATCTAGATATAATTTATTGTAAATAATTAGTATGTTATTTAGATATATTTATTGTAAATAATTAGTATGTTATCTAGATATAATTTATTGTAAATAATTAGTATGTTATCTAGATATATTTATTGTAAATAATTAGTATGTACTTTTTACTAGTTAATAAAGACATTATTATTATTATTATCTCACTTTACCTCGTTGATCCAGACTCTAAAATTCGACCTTCCCACCTTCCTTGGTGGCTGAGCACAACCCTTTGCCTGCTGTCCTCGTCCTCTTCCTGCAGCGAGTCCCCGAGCTTGTGCCCGTTTTATAATCGTTTCCCATTTCACTTTCGGCGGATCACCATCAATCACAAACACTAGATTCACTCCAGAACGGATGAAATTCCAAATACGAAAGAAAAGATTCCGCAAATGAGGTTTCAGAACGTTTTCTTTTAGACCTTTTGCCCCATGCGCCTCGCAAATCCACACACTTAGGTCCACACAGATTGTCTTGCCTTTTAACAAAGTTAGGTCTCCGGTTCGTTTTACCGGCTCTAGGATATTCCACAGATGTATCACCCCCATGATAAATTGATTTTAGTTCATTTTGAGGTAAACTTGTGAACAAAATGGACGTAATTTGAACACAGCTTTAGAAATTCGACTCGTGTTTTGATAACAAAGTTTTTGATTTTCGGCGCCTGGGACCCAGTCCTCCCGAAAGGGTAAAAACGCAAAGCATCATGGTAAAATCCTTTTATTAGGGGGATGGGAGGTCAACTTTCTTGATATCATGAGACCAATATTAGTTTTGGATCATTTTATTCGGTTTTTTTTCAAAATCAAAGTCTTTATATCGAAGTAGAAACATTCCTCGTAACAACTATTTTTATTTTTCAAACGAATTAGGTTCTCTCTGACTAAATTTGATGATTTTTAATTAGACGTTTCGGCTAAATCTAAGAACTATAGGAAACATTAATAAACAAAGATTTCAAATATATATAAATATTTTATATTTATATCGTCTAACTAGGTTTTTTTTTTTCAAAGATGTTTGCAACTTTTAAACATAGCTTTTTAAACAGATAACAGTTTCCCATCATGCTTCGCTTCAGAAAACTGTGAATGCTAAAAGATGCCTGCGGACTAAGCTACATGTTGCATACTGTATAGAATATTTACAACACAAATGTTAAGTTTGACGATACAATAGACTGACTTTTCTCATGACGCAGCTAATGCCCAACAAGCCTCTCTTTGACTTAATAAAACAAAAGCTCCTCCAGTACGAGGCGTGAAGGCCATTAGCATATGATATGCTCCTTCGAGAGACTGGTCTGCATGGAGATCAAAATAAATGCATTCCCATTGCTTCTGTAATTTCATAGTCATCGCTTTGTAGCTCAGGTGAATCTTGTATGGCCAGGGCTACATCTGATACAATGACTTCTATTTTTGGGATGGACTTGAGAGTGACCGTGACCACATGGGGAAGACTGGAACCGAATAAAAGATGAGCAAATATATTAGAATATATTGAATGGATAGGTAAGTGGGTGTGTGGGTGTGTGGCGGGTGATGGAGGGGGTTGTGAAAAAGATAGTCGAAATGTATGATTCATTGAATGGATGAATGAATGAACTAATTAATGAATGGATGGATGAATGAATAAAAAATGGTATGAATGATTGAATAAATGAATGAATGAAAAATGGAATGAATGATTGAATAAATGGATGGATGATGAATGAATGAATGAGAAATTGAATGGATGAATGATTGAACTAGTTAATGAATGGATGAATGAATGAATGAAAAATGGAATGAATGATTGAATGATTGAATAACTGGATGGATGAATGAATGAATGAATGAATGAATGAATGAATGAATGAATGAAAAATGGAATGAATGATTGAATAAATGGATGAATGAATGAGAAATTGAATGGATGAATGATGTATTGAATGAGTGAATGCATAATTGAATGGATGGATGGATGGATGAGTGAATGAATGAATGAAGAATTGAATGAATGGATGAATAAATGAATGAATGAATAATTCAATCGAAGTGAACGAATGAATGGATGAAAGGATGGATGAAAAAATAGTTGGGTGAATGTTTAATTGAATGAATAAACGAAAGAGCAACAAACGAATGTGTTTGTATGTATGTTTATGGAGGGATGATATGAATGGATGGATGATATGAATGGATGGATGATATGAATGGATGGATGATATGAATGGAGGGATGATATGAATGGAGGGATGATATGAATGGATGGATGATATGAATGGATGGATGATATGAATGGATGGATGATATGAATGGATGGATGATATGAATGGAGGGATGATATGAATGGATGGATGATATGAATGGATGGATGATATGAATGTAGGGATGATATGAATGGATGGATGATATGAATGGAGGGATGATATGAATGGAGGGATGATATGAATGGCCGGATGATATACATGGACGCACAGACGGGTGAATGGACGGATGGATGGAACACAACCGTACCTCATGAGCCTCATGGCTACCTCTATATTCAGTTCTTTAGTACCATTACAATACTTCTGGTAAAAAGCTTTATCTTCTTCACGTATTACATTACTTTTAGGCTTGCATGCCTTTATGGCGATGTTATTCAACCAATAGAGACTGAGAGCTTCAAGAGCCTCTGCTTCGTCTCTGTCTACTTCCTCTGTATGTATACAAAGTATATGAAAATAAAAAATGGTAAAAAAATTCTGAGGAATAAAGTGATGCGGAATGCGGGATGCGAGATGCGGGAAAACGCGCGCGCGTGCTGTGTGCAGTTATAAAGCACGCAGGAATTGACAGAACACGAGAGAAGTGTTTATAGAAGCACGACGCAATCAGCCAATCAAAATGCGTGAGTTCTAATAGTTGTTTTATAATGCGCGATAAGGGATAAGGGATAAATAAGGGAATTAAGACCGTTTGGGATGCCTGCAGCAGGATGCCAGCTTTAAGGATTAATTTGGGGTGCGTCCCTGAACCTTTTGGGATGTGATCGAGGTTTGCTTCCGGAGCATGCTCCCGGGTCATTTTGCTCCCTTATGGGTGGGTACCAACGATTTCAACGATTAAACAGGTTTAATATCAGGGAGCAAAATGATGCACCGGGAGCATTGTCTTGGAGCAAAATTCCTCAGCTCGTGTGTAGAATACTTACGTCCAAGATAGTCATAAAGAAACGGGTTTTTTTCAGGTTCGGCTGAAAAGAAGAAAATAAATTATGGTAATGATGATGATCAGCACAGTGATGGTGGTAATGATGATGATAATGATGATGAACATCACAGTGATGGTGGTAATGATGATGATGATATAATAATAATGAATCATTATATATAGTGATGATGAATGATGATAAAGGTGATACTCACAATATAATAATGATGATGAAGGTGACATTTTCGTACCCAGAGCACTCGGTCGTTCATATCGAGTTCAACTTAGCGACCGAGATGCTCTGGGTACGAGAATGTGATGATGATCATAATAAAAATGAGGTGTGGCTGTGCACATGCGCAAATAGTTGTGTGAGATCAACCAATTCTTCGACTTCAGGTCATAGGATATTGAGAAAGCAATGATAGAGACACGTGAGCAATAGTCCTTTTCACAGTTCCCCCTCAGTAACCACGAATAATAGTTCCAAGTCGAGGTTCGCGTTGCTGCGCATGATAAATTATAGTTTCGCTATGCGCATCAACTCGATCGCGACTTGAAACTGTTATTCGTGGTCACTGAACGAAACTGTGAAAAAGACTATTGTCCTGCAAGGTGTTAAAAGGTCTCTATCATTGCACGCTCAACGCTAATCTCGCTTCTATGGAAAGGCCCGGCTACCTTTTCAAGATGGCGCAGGCAAATGTGTTGGCGACTATTAGACAACAATAAATATGATAATGATCACGATATTGATGATGTTATTACGTTTTGGCTTGATTGATATGTCTTTCCCTTCCCAGTACTTGTTGATTTCGTTGATTTCTTCATTCAGCAATTTTGCATCTACCAATCAAATAAAAGTTTGCGTTACAAATACACAGATACATCTAGTTCAATGAAAGTTGACAAACCAAATGCTCATTATATACACTGTCGATTCAATTGCAAAGGGATTGTGGGTGTTCCAATTAAATGGAAATCCAAAAGTTTGGATAATTAAGTACGAACACGGCGGTCAAGTGACTACGCATGCGTGGCAAACCTTTCACAACGGTAAATTTGCCATTGAAAACATTAGGAATTTCAGACTAGTGTTTGAAGTCGATTTATAAGAAATTCCGTGAATATATAAGCTTGAATTTTCGTACACAAAACTTTTGTTAATTTTTGAAGCTGACATTAATTTACATTTTGAGAAAAAAAAAGCGTTAAAAGCTCCATCGTTTTTTTATTGAGTCGGTACGAATGTCAGATTTGTGTGCTGGATCACTTTACTTGTTTTTGTTTTTTTTCGCGCATGCGTGATCGGTTTACCGCTGTGTTATAACTGAACACGTCAAACCGCGGAGCTCTAGTCTCTGTATGCACATTCCATTCAGAAAGAGAAAGGATGGAACCGCTGGTTATCTATAGCTACAAGTGACTTCGAAACCTGTTATTGTATTTCATGGATATAGTGCTCTACTCTGTTCTTTGAATTGCCAATTTTAATCAGTATTCAAATAAGCATACAGCTTCCAATATTTGTTTCCACACAGGCATTTAGTTACAGCTGTTTCAAAAGAGGTTGGAGAAGGTTTTGCTACTTGCTGCTTAAGGAAAACCCATGCAGCAGACAAATTTTGGAAAAATTCCATGTTGTTGTGACCTTTTGCTGCTTGAATTTATATCATCCATAGTGCATTTCGGGCTTGGTATGCAACAAACAATAAGCAACAAGCAACACAACTTTCGACAACCTTTTTGAAATAGCTATAGAAACATTACTTACTTTTTTCGTAAGTTTCTCTAACTTCTTCAAGCCTCTTTGCTTCTTTTTTTTCTTCATTTTCAATGTCATCATTGTCTTCTTTTTGCGATGTATCTTCTTCTTGGAATGACTTCTCAACGCTATAATAGTCGATGTCATAAAACGCATCAATATTGGCATTGTGAATGGCATCATCTTTAATATTCAGCCCAGAGGTTTCGGGTTGTTCTTCAATGTTAATAACTTCTTTGGATTTAAGTGAAACCTTTTCGGTCGATGTGACTATATTCTGTATTTCTGGACATCGGTCTGCTAGTTGCGTATGGCCGTGCACTTTCGGCTTGTAGTCCTTCTCAGCTCCATTGACTGTTGCAGCAGGGTTTGTTACCGTCTTGTTGAAGTCCTGTCCTCCAGTCTGCCTGTAGTCCTGCCCTCCAGTGCCTGTTGTAGCAGGGTTTGTTGCTGTCTTGTTGAAGTCCTGTCCTCCAGTCTGCCTGTAGTCCTGCCCTCCAGTCTGCCTGTTGTCCTGCCCTCCGGTGTGTGTTGCAGCAGGGTTTGTTGCCGTATTGTTGAAGTCCTGTCCTCCAGTCTGCCTGTAGTCCTGCCCTCCGGTGCCTGCTGTTACAGGGCTTGTTACTGTCTTGCTTAAGGCCTGTCCTTCACTGAGCTTGTAGTCCTGTCCTTCACTGAGCTTGTAGTCCTGTCCTTCAGTGTCTGTTGTAGCAGGGCTAGTTCTTTCTTTGATCTTCTTTTCTCTGGGTTTGCGTGGTACGGCTCTAGGCAACTCTTCGTCAGTACTAGAATTGTCCTGGAAAAGGGAACATTTCGCAAGTTACTTCGGAATGTTTTAACATTTTTTTATTTGACGGGAGTATTCACAGGCAACCTAGGCTCTTAATCAACAAAATAAATTAGCGACTTTACAACTAATACATTACTACAAACTATCACAAATATATTGATGTGATGACATTTTAGCGATTTCTGCTGGTATTTTGCTTTTTTCTATTCCCCACGAAATCGATACCGATAGTTGAAAACAGACTGTAATTAGTTTTTCGCGTGATCTCATAGCGGAAAAGCGAATTTCAAATTTAATATCATCTTAATTACGTTACTTCACTTAACTCCTAAAAAAAGACAAGTACCGTCTGAGGGGTTTTATCCAGCTTATGTTGACATTGAAAACAGACCAGGAGGGGGAGGGCTTTCAGTTCGAGAATGATGAATGAATGATGACAACCGGCGTTACAAATAAATGACATGTACCTTTTAGCAGTAAACATCAATACTTGTTCCATATATCAAAGGACAGGCTTGCTCGTCGGAATTTTTAAAAATGACCCCTAAAAGATGGCAGATGGATATGCCAGCAATAGTCCCCTTCACAGTTCCCTGCGCCGTCTTAAAAGGTAGCCAGGCCTTTGCATTGAAGCGAGATGAACGTTGAGCTTGCAATGATAGAGATCTTTTAACACCTTGCGGGAGAATTATTCATGTGTCTCTGCAAACGTTCGTCTAGATCGCTTCGATGCAAAGGCCCGGCCCGAAAACTTCAGATGGCACAGGGAACTGTGAAGGTGACTATTGTTGGCACAATATTTGTACAAGACGCTGCCATATCTTTGGCATCTTTTAGGGGTCATTTCTAAAAATTCCAACGGCTGCAAGCTTGTCCTTTGATATATGGAAATACCCATCAATTTTCAAGAAGTCTCAGAGAAGGATACAGAGGGCAGAAATGTGTGACACTTGCAAACTATATACACCTATTTCAAAAAAGGTTGTCATCGCCAAAAGCGATAGCTAGGCGATAGGCGATAGGTCATTCCAAGACCCAAGTCACTATGGGTATAATCCTAAGTCGTGAAAGTTTCAATCATGCCAGTTCCACTAAACAACAATCTCCGCTGGAGAGTTATATGGCTTGACGAAGGACTGAAAATGTGCCCAGAAGACACAGCTTTTCTGCTTTTATGTGGATGCTTTTAGATTATACCCATAGTGCACTTGGGTCTTGGAATGACCTATCGCCTATCACTTTTGGCGATGACAACCGTTTTTGAAATAGGTGTATAATTGAAAGCCACGTAAGCTTCTTTTACAATACTCCAGTTTCACATTATCTAGCCCCGTTGTACTTTTTGACAAAAGGCGGATTTGCACAGGCGAAGCCTCGAATTGTTGTTAAAATATTCACAAACTCCAAGCAAATTAAATCACGAAAAAAGGCAATATCTTAACAATAAAAATCACGGGTATAATAAGAGAAGGTTCGAGGCCATGTACTACTGTGATTTATTATTTCTTTAATCTTAAGCTTTCGTCGGACGCCGACATCATCAGAAGATAGAGAAAGATTCTCTATCTTCTGATGATGTCGGCGTCCGACGAAAGCTTAAGATTAAAGAAATAATAAATCACAGTATAGTACATGGCCTCAAACCTTCTCTTAATATACCCATTATACCCACAATATGCTACTGAAGGACAACTTTAATATTCTTCAATAAAAATCACATTTAAATTTTCGCAGAATCGAGGTTATCCCTGTGTAAATACACCTTTTGTACAAACAGTACAGCGATGCTAGATAACACGAATATTGTAAGTCAAGATATTGTAATGTATTATCGGTTTACCTCTTTTCCACTACAATGTGGCCTCTTGGAAGACATGTACTGATCTTTGCTATTTTTCTGCATCATTTTGACACACAATCTGGAATTAAAGTTTATTAGGGTAGTTATCGATTCCGAGCAAAAAGATGCAGGAAGGTGTATTAAAATTTGGCTATACTGACCTACAAGAGCCGCTAAACAAATTGTGATCGTGAAGAGCACTAACACTATATCCATGAAATAAAACCAAATTGCTACTGTATAAAATTTCTTATTTTATAGTGCCAACACATGACTGCTCTTATAGGGGCCGTTTACATGGAGATAGGGTAACCCTCCTAGCAGGACTAACTCTTTTGTTTGAGAGTCCCCAGAGAAAAGAAAACAATAAGAGTAGCCCTACACCTAGGGTAACCGTATCTCATGTAAACGGCCCCTTAGTGCCAACACACGACTGCTCTTATTGCTCTCAGTATCTCTCTTACTCTACTCTTTTACTCCGACGAAGGGCTAAAGCTCGAAACGTCAGTAAAGTTAAGTCAACATTTTTTACGGTGTTACAAATTTCATTATATTACCTATCTTTCATGGTTTTAGTGTTTTCGCTCTAGTTCCCTGAACTTGGCATTTGATATTTTTACTTGTTTAGCACTGACATTGCACATCTTTTGCATATTTCAATAAAAGAGAGCGGGAGTGAGCCTAATTGGATAGCTAAGGTGTTATCATTTCAAATAGGCCATATGTCTAATAATAAAAAGTTGGAAAATAGAAAAAAAATGGAGCGAGGGTCGAACATGGCACCGTGGGGTTCCTTTTCTTTTATGTGAAACAACCAGACATTTTGGCTGGAAAACACATGGTATCGTATCAAAGATATGGCTATTGTTCTGTTGCAATCTCAACCTGCTAAAAAAAGAAAGCAATCTCGCGCGCTAACCAAAGTCTTTTGTATTAGTTCTCACCTACAATACCATATATGGTAATGGAATTGTTTTCAAGATTGCATACGGTATTTCTGATACGTATACGCGTCTTTCCAATTAAACATTTTCTGAAATTTAGAACTTGCGATTCAAATATAGTCCACTTTCCCTCTCTTTCCCACTAATGACAGAGGTTCGCCTGGAAGGCCTCTTGCTCAGACCACCATTGAGTTTGTTTGATGTGTTGTTGTGGCTCTCATGCCACGAGGGCTTTCTCCGGGTTATCCGGTTTTTCTCCCTCCGCAAAAATCAACATGTGAGCAGAGTTGTGTGTTGTATACACCTAATCCAAAAAACGTTGTCGGGTCCGCCGCACAGTCCTCGCGCCAAGACCGTGAAGGAAAACACAGTGAATATTTTGATGAGAGTGATAAAACAAGAAAATAAAAGTAGACACAACACTATTTCGTTGAAAAAAGTACCACACTAGAGTGTGAACATGCAAATAAATTAATTACTGGTTAGATGTAACCAATATCTTTCACAGTCTTGGCGTGAGGACTGTGCGGCGGACCAGACAACGTTTTTTGGATTAGGTGTATATTGAATATAGCGGTAGTGAGTGTGAGTGAACCTCACGGATGAGCCCCAACGGGAGTGATGGTTGTAAATATACGCTTTTTTATCGTTAGAATTTCTTTAATAGTTTCTTTAATAGAAAGCACACCAGGTTTCTGAGTGCCTTGGCGATAGTCAGACGCTTAACCAACTGTTAAACGATCGAGTGTGAGACGAATTGAATGCTAAAGATATAAGCAATTACTGTATTTACTCGAATAATAAATTTTTCTCGATCTCATTGTCCCCTTCTTGATCAGAACTACGAATATTGGGAAGATAACTTGATGGACAAGCGGTGAAATATTATTACTTTGAATTGAAAAAGTTTATATCCAATGCTGTTCTAGAATAACATCATAACGTTAAAATGTGGCGCTTATTCGAGGGCGGCGCTTATTCGAGTAAATACGATAACCATGGACTGAATGGTATTAAAGGCCAAATCAACCATGCAGATAAAATGCCAGCTTAGAGTGGAATTCATATCATATCATATCATATCCGATTCATATATAATTCCTGGAAAATAGTGGTCTTAATTTCAATTCCAGAAATTCAAAACGTTTAGAAAATACTTTAATTTTAAATTGTCCTCGTTGTATCACTGCGAAGCATTCACAAAAATATTATTTTAATTCCTGGAAAATAGTGGTCTTAATTTCAACTCCAGAAATTCAAAACGTTTAGAAAATACTTTAATCGTTAATTGTCCTCGCCGAATGTCTTTTTGTTCAACTAATGATGTTTTTAATGGTTTTGTGCATTGCATGTCTTTTGGCCTTGGTGAAAAACATCTGTGCTCAGTCTAATTTCTATAGGGAAAACGTGATACCTATTCATCGAAAAAGATACAAAACTATCACATTAGTTTTCCTATTTATTTATTTATAATATTATTTATTTTCCCCGTTATTTTTTAAAACATGTGTGCCGTAAAAATGTTTAGCCGAAATTAGAAATATAAACAATGTCTTTTTTAGTTTACGGTATTCTATATTTTAACTAGCGCTTGGAATTCTAAAATTCTAGTTATAATGATTAGAAAATATGTTGACTTACTGGAGTGTAGTTTAATTTCCTTGGCTGGCTAGTCAACGTGGCAGGATGTGTTTTTGTAGCGGAATAGAGTCTTTCTGAATCTCGGTGATCATCAATCATTTCTTTTTTTTTCTTTTTTTCAAACGAACCGACATTGGACGAATCAAAGCATTGAAATATTAGAATAAAATGCGCGCGTCGGTTTTTGTTATAGAAAACTACTTAAGCCCCGTCGACCACACTAGTGCGTTTTCGTTTGAAAACGCATACATTTTGATCCGTTTAGGCCTTCCGTCCACACTAATACGCTGAGCGTATCATCGAAACCGCATCGATTTGAAAACGCTCTTGAAAGTGGATCAAAATGAAAACGCATACATATCGTATTAGTGTGGACGGTCGAAAACGTATCGAAATGAAAACGCTTAAGTCAAATGTACCACATTAGCATGTTCATATTGTCAAACTTACGCCACACCATCGTTTCGATCGTTTTTTATCGTATATTTAGTGTGGGCGGTCGAAAACGGATCAAAACGGTAGTGTGGACGCGAATCGATCAATGCATTTTCAGATCAAACGAAAACGGGTCCAAACAAAAACGCATTAGTTTGGACACGGCCTTAATAATAACTGTATTCACACAAAGAAAACTCAAAGCAACGAGGAAATCTTCATCACTAGAATAACAGGTTATGGTCCGACAGCAAAAAAACAAAAAACGAGTAAAAAACCTTAGTTTCAAATAAGTGATTATACTATAACAAAATACTAATGATGTATCCTAAGAATAAGTCTATATCGACTACATACGTATTTTGGTACGTATTTTCTAATAAAGTTGATAATACTATTAAATATAAATATGTACTTACCACGATTATCACAATTCGATACTAACAATATGTTGAAATTATAAAAGCGTTATATTTTTTCAAGAATCACCGAAAAATTTGATGAAGTATGACCATGGAGGCAACTTAAACAATTAACAGTGGTTTGGTAGAAATCAACATTCAAGTGTGACGTCACTTCCTTTAAGGACTGTCCGGCTCACAAGACTCCTGATTAATGACGAAACAAAATGCAGAACTTTGAAAGCTAAAACGAACATCTTTCCTGTCTTGTATGAAAATATAATTTGGACAGTTATTTTTGAATCATCTCTTGTTTTAAACGGTATATAGTTTAGCGATTTAGCGACTTGAAAGGGTTTTTTTACAGAAAAATAATGTCTTTGATTATGTTTACATCAAATTTCAAAAATCTAGTTACAGCCAAAGGCTACAGTCAGCACTTCTAAGGCTGCAAAGAATGTCAGTATTTTGTTTCTGTTTACAGAATCTTCAAATGATTTGTTAGTTGTATGTGTTTATGACTGTATTATCATGACAAACTGTTGCAGTGTTAGGTTTTACAAGGATGGAAAGGATGTCGGTATGTCTCTTGTTTACAGGTTCTTCAAATGATTTGTTAGTTGTATGTGTTTACGACTATATTTTCATGGTTATATTATTATCATGGCAGGCTTTTGCAGTGGTAGGTATTACAAGGCTGCAAAGGATGTCGGTATTTTGTCTCTTGTTTACAGGTTCTTCAAATGATTTGTTAGTTGTATGTGTTTATGACTATATTATCATGGCAAACTGTTGCAGTGGAAGGCGTTGAACGGAAAATTTCGTAAAGAAACTTGTATAATATATCAATTATCCAAGATGAAATACCGACATCCTTTGCAATCTGTGCAGCACGACCTTGACAAAATCATTTTAAATTAGCACTGCTGAAATTTTTCTACGCCCCCATCCCCCTCGGCAATGTTGAGGAGGGATCGGAGTCATTGTTTAGTGCTTACGTGGTTCCAATCAATGCACTATCATGCCTCATCAACATTGTTGTGGGGGCGAACAGGGGTAATTTTTCTATACTTAAAAAAAGATAAAGCAGTCACTAAAAGATAAAATGCTAAAATCGTGCCAACTCCTTTTGACAAAAATTGTAGGAGCGTTGGCTATAGCTTTGGCTGATAAGGCCTACGAAACACCGGCAGTCTAGCCTCGGGGTCCAAACAATAACATCCGAGTATGTATACATGGCAAGCGATCATGTTATGTTTTGATTATAAATCTGTGTTTATATTGTGAACAATTCTGTTGAATAAATCATAATTTATCTACTTCAACTTAATAGCATCCAAATTAAAAATCTTTGAAACTTAAAAATTATCTTTAATTTTTGTTAACCAAATCAAAAATCGTTTTGTTTAATTTGTGTTTTGATTATAAATCTGTGTTTTATATTGTGCATGATCAATTCTGTCAGTCAATAAATTATAATTTATCAGTACATTAACTTAATAACATCCAAATTGAAAATCTTTGAATCAAAAATCGTTTTGTTTAATTTTGATTATAGATCTGTGTTCATATTGTGATCAACTCTGTTCGATGAATTATAATTTATCTACATCAACTTAATTGAGCATCAAAATTAAAAATCTTTGAAATCCAATCAGTAATAAAAAATTGTCTTTAATTCTTGTTAACCAAATCAAAAATCGTTCTGCTTTAAAATGGAAGTTCAAATGTCTATTTTTATTAAAAACATTCTAGAATGTTTCAATTAGTCAATTTCATTCGATTAAATGACATTTATTCACTTATTGAAATGACGCCATTTACTGCAGCTCTTGGCTCAACAATAGATAATAGATGGCTCAACTGAACGCAATAAAAAAAACATTGAAATTTGACCGTAGGCGTTTTCAAAAGACACAGCAGTTGATGAATCGATTTTTTTTGTGTGTGTGTGTGTGTGTGTTTTTCTTGTCTGCTGTTTTTCGTCTGTTTAGCTTTTTTCGAATTCCGTCTTTTAAAACAGCAATCGATGCAATTTAAACAAGCTAAGTACAAGAAAAACACATAAAAAGCTTTTTTACGACCATTTTGATTTGAACTCTCAAAAAAATAAATCAATTCAATATATTATCATGTATTTAAAACAAATTATAGGGCAATAAAATCATGAATTTTTGCCAATAACCTCGCTTTTTGTTATTTCATCAATTGTTAGTCCGTTATAAAAATTCTTACTAAAATAATAATAAACTGCCACTATTACAGTGCGAATCACAAAACCGTGGGCACCCAGAAATCGTTTTTTGTTCGTTGAGCAACTCAGAAACAACTATATCACCGCAAGAAGTTTGACTGATGTGTAGTATGATAATTGTTTTTGTAGTTAGAGTTGTTTCTGAGTTGTTCAACGAACAATAAACGATTTCTTAAATATTTCTGGGTGCCCACGGTTTTTCGATTCGCACTGTAAATTCAATAAGAAAAAATAAATAAAAGACAAACAATTTTATTATATAATACAAACATATAACTACAGATGATATCTTTACAGCGGGTAATGTTGTAGTAAAGTGATTCGGAAAAGCAGGAGTGGATAACTTCAATTTCTAAATTTTTCGTCTTAGTTTACGTCAGCCAAAATGTCTGCAGGGTTAAAAAAAAATGAATTAAAAAAGCCTGATATAAGATATATGAATACGTGTTTGTAAATTTAATTCGTTTTAAATACATTATAATGTATTGTATTTATTATTTTTTGAGAGCAAATAGATATGACTTGACTTCATTCAAGTTCAAGATTTGATAAAAATGTTATTGAGAACAAGAGAGATATGAATTATTCAGATTGGAAAATTATCAATTTCGACTTGCAACGTCACTATATTAGGTCAATTCCAAACCATTCTATAACGTTAAAAAAATTAACTGCCGAATATATGAAAAAAATATTAAACTCGCTATGCCATTTTGGTCGATGTGAAACGAAAAAAAAAAAAATCAATGGGAAATATATGCAAAACAAAAACAAATATTAAACTCGCTACGCAATTTTGGTCGATGTCAAACGATTTTATAAAGTTACAAAAACAGAAAAAGACAAATAATCAATTTGAAATGTTTTGATTAGGATTAGATAGAATATATCAACATATATCATAAGAAATAACAAACGCAAGATAATGAAAAAAGATAAAATATTAAACTCGCTACGTCAATTTGGTCGATGTCAAACGATTTTATATTGCCGAATATATGAAAAATAAAAAGACAAAAATTTTTTGATTTGGATTGGATAGAATATGCAACAATACCATGAGAAATAACAAGCCCAAGATAAGTGAATATAATAGTTAGTTTTTTCACCTGCTCACTCCAATTGAACCAATTGCTCTTTATATTTTCCCGTTTGGTCGAACGGATGTTAACTTTATCTTCTATATCACTCCTGCCTCTCTATGGATTTTTCTTCTCCAAGAAAAACTGTCAAGTTTGCTAAAGGGAAAATAAATAAAAAGAAAGCATTTTTTTAAGCTTTGCTTTATGATCGCTATATATACGATCGCTGCAGTGATTGCCGAAAATCATGTACGGCTATCAGAATTTATTGCTGTTTGTGTTTAAATCGATACTGATTTTTAATGTTAAAATATACTTCATCAAATTTAAGCTATAACCTTCAGTCAGCAGTGATATTTAAGGTGACGTTTTTACGTAGTCTAACGAACGGAATTAACTCCCGCAAAATTAGCGTAAATAAACTCTTTTTATGGCGTATAAGGTAACGTTTTTACGTAATCCAACGAAGAATAAACTCCCGTACCATTAGCGTAAATAAACTCTTTTTATTGTGTATAAGGTTACGTTTTTAATGAGAGAATTCATAATATATTTAACCTATCTACCTAGGCTATAGGTCTGTGTAGGTTATTGCAGATAGATTGCATTTGAAGCCAAGACGTATAAATCGAAAATTGTTATGTAAATATTATATATTTGTATCTATAATTATTTATATAAGAATACACTGTAAACATGATGCCAAGTAAAACAATATGTATGTAAGAAGAATAAACGTAAATATTAATATACTAATTGCAAGAATGTTGTCCTGACTTTTTTTTTTTTAGTCGAAAGGAATTGATTAAAAAAAACATGGCTACCCAAGCTGAACACTTTCTTTTGTTATTGCTTTCTTACTAAATTACTAATGTCATTTTTTCATGTGACAACATTTATTCTTGCAATTAGTTGTATTTATATATAAACATGATTTCACAAACCTATAGCTGAAAATTCCCCAAGTCTGTTTTTCTGTCGACAGCGTTAATGCTAAAGGGATGTTGTGTTTACAGTGAAGAGATATCGAATTGTTCTTTATAGCGGCTACAGTTCATGCAGAGTTTAAGTGCGTTTAATGCGTCGGTTTGTCCAAGAGGAAAAACTCATTATGAAGCAGTTCATTGCAAAACCTTATCTTGTGGGAGTCGCAATACTTAAATTGAAAGCATCTCTCTCTCTCATCCTCTTTCTGGTGCATGTGCATGTGCACGTACGTAGGCGTATGGTCAAGCATAGTTGAGATAGCTCTTTTTGAAAGAAGATTTGCATATTGATCTCAACTCAATCACCGGTTTTCTTTGACGTTAACAAAATACTCTGTTTCTCTCTCTTCCTTTATTTGTTTGTTTGTTTGTTTATTTCTTACTTTCTTTGTTTGTTTGTTCTTTTCTTCCATCCTTTCTTCCATCCTTCCTTCCTTTCTTTCTTTCTTCAGTTTCTTTCTTTCTTCCATCCTTCCTTCCTTTCTTTCTCTCTTTCTTTCTTTCTTTCTTTCTTTCTTCCATCCTTTCTTCCATCCTTTCTTTCTCTCTTTCTTTCTTTTTTCTTTCTCTCTCTCTTTCTCTCTTTGTTTGTTTGTTTTTTGTTTGTTTGTTTGTTTGTTTATTTCTTTCTTTCTCTCTTTCTCTCTTTCTTTCTCTCTTTCTTTTTCTCTTTCTTTCTTTCTTTCTTCCTCTCTTTCTCTCATTCTCTCTTCCTTTCTAGATCTTTACAGGCATTTAAACTGAGTCATATCAAGCTTAGCCTGCGTAAACAGACCCTTGTTAGCGCTCGAAACGTCTCGAGCGCTATTAACGCAGGCTACATCATTAGCTACACAGAATGGAAAGAAGTCGCAACAAGTGTGAGACCACTGGGGATCGAATTAATTCAGGACCTCTCGCTCCGATATCCGCGCACTAACCAACTGAGATACATTTTACATTACACCCTATCCATTTGTTTATATTTAAAATATATTTAAAATCGGTATACTATGTTTTAGAACTTCGCCGTCAGAACGGCTGTTAACAGTATTTCAAAACATAGACCGTCTATGTCAGTGACATATTGGACAGGTTGGCGCTGCCTTAGTATATCGCACTATAAAACCACTTTAATAATAATAATAATAATAATAATAATAATAATAATAATAATAATAATAATAATAATAATAATAATAATAATAATAATAATAATAATAATAATAATAATAATAATAACGGTTTATTTGAAGCTTATCTACATGGTAGCTCTACTTTACAAAACAGTCTCTGCTTTTTAGCAAGAACTCCCCAAATAGTGATTTGATAGTTGCTTTTTGCAACGTGCAAGACCGCAAGATTTGTAAAACCGCAAAACCGCAAATATCAATGAAAGAAAGGGCAATACCACACCACAAATAACGCGATACCCCAACCCCCTCTTGGTTGGTTGGTTGGTTGGTTAATTGCATGTTATACACCTAATTCAACAAAGGTTGACGGGGCGAATGGCGATTGGCGATTGGTGATTAGCGATTGCATGACCGAAAGGAACTATGGGTAATACGAATTTGTTCTTATTCGTTTCTAAATTACCCAAATAATGCCTCAACCGTTCAGCGAAACCTTCGAGACACCTATCTAAGGTAATTGCTGAACAGTGTTTGGGTAATTTAGAATGAAATAAGAAGAAATTGGTATTACCGACTGTCCCTTTTGGTCGTGCAATCACCAATCGCCGTTCGCCTGGTTGGTTTATTGCATGTTATATATATTGGTTGGTTAATTGCATGTTATATATACTGGTTGGTTAATTGCATGTTATATATACTGGTTGGTTAATTGCATGTTATATATACTGGTTGGTTAATTGCATGTTATATATATTGGTTGGTTAATTGCATGTTATATATACTGGTTGGTTAATTGCATGTTATATATACTGGTTGGTTAATTGCATGTTATATATACTGGTTGGTTAATTGCATGTTATATATATTGGTTGGTTAATTGCATGTTATATATACTGGTTGGTTAGTTGCATGTTATATATATTGGTTGGTTAATTGCATGTTATATATATTGGTTGGTTAATTGCATGTTATATATATTGGTTGGTTAATTGCATGTTATATATATTGGTTGGTTAATTGCATGTTATATATATTGGTTGGTTAATTGCATGTTATATATATTGGTTGGTTAATTGCATGTTATATATACTGGTTGGTTAATTGCATGTTATATATATTGGTTGGTTAGTTGCATGTTATATATACTGGTTGGTTAATTGCATGTTATATATACTGGTTGGTTTATTGCATGTTATATATATTGGTTGGTTAATTGCATGTTATATATACTGGTTGGTTAATTGCATGTTATATATACTGGTTGGTTAGTTGCATGTTATATATACTGGTTGGTTAATTGCATGTTATATATATTGGTTGGTTGGTTGGTTGGTTGGTTGGTTGGTTGGTTGGTTGGTTGGTTGGTTGGTTGGTTGGTTGGTTGGTTGGTTGGTTGGTTGGTTGGTCAGTCTGTTTGTTTGTCTGTTATGTTTTCTCTGTTATTTTAAATATAGTAAATTTTATAATAATAATAATAATAATAATAATAATAATAATAATAATAATAATAATAATAATAATAATAATAATAATAATAATAATAATAATAATAATAATAATAATAAAGCACTTTATTTCAATAGGGTAACTAGAATTACACAAGTAATTTTCATCTAGGCCCTACATATATACATACATACATACATACATAAAATTTAATTAAGAAATATAAACAAGTAAATTAAGATGATAAAAATATAAAACTATCTAAATGCAGTTTTAAAAGTTCTAAATTAAAAAAAAAAACGATCTAAAGTAATTCATGTTTCAAGCTTTTCTAAATGTAATTTGAAAATTCCTAATTTGAAAAAAGTACAATCTAAGATAAGTTCATGTTTTCCAGCTTTTTGAAAGACATGTTTAAATAATTAGATATGAATGACGAAAGTGATGTAGATGATTTTACAGTATCAGGTAGTAAGTTTCATTCACTGGAGGCTAGGTAACTGAAAGTTCGCAATCCAGATTTTGAGTTATATGTATTATAAAAGTTTTTAAATAGAAAAACAAATAAAAGACGACCATTCAGAGCAAAACAATTCCAGCAATGATATAATTTATGCAAGAACAGACCTGCCTCGGTTCCTTAAGTCGCCTTAAATTGCCTTAAATCGCACAAAATCGCTTAAAATTGCCTTTTGTCGCCCCTGATTTTCCTATATTTTTTCTAAAATCACCTTAAAACGCACTTAGTCGCATCAAATAACGGCGACTTAAGGACTCGAGGCAGGCCTAACAACAACTTAATGTATGTCGCTATTTTTAGTTTTACTATTTCTGTTATATCAGACGTCTACTGATCCCTACTAACGCCACACGTCATACGCTTTAAGCATCATTATTAACCTAAGTCTATCCGGTCTTAAGAGAATATGTAAAAAACCCACTGCATGTATCAGACGAACAAAAATAGCCCTAAGGGTTGTAAATGTATGAATTTGGGATTAATAATGGACTGTACATGCAATAATTATCGGGGGACTGAAAAACATAGGGGGCATTTCGTGTTATTCACTTTACAGGGGGGGGGGGGGGACATAATTTCCATCAGAACTAGAAGAGCTAAATTTTATTTTGAAAGGGGAATTTACCTAATGTTTGTATGCTATATGGAACTCATTTTGATGAGTTAAGAGAAGATTTCTGTAAATACCATGCAAACGCGGCAACACTCAAAAAATCGATTTTGCTCATATTTTAACCATAGGTAGCCCTCAACATGAAACAAATCATGATGCCTTTAGTTAAGCAAAATATTGCATATTTTACGAGAAAATCGCAAAAAACGAAATTTCGTCAAATCGCTGCTCCGGGACGCTAATTTTTATGTCAACTTTGACGGCCCCGTATGGCAAAATTAATTACTTTAATGACTCAAAACTTTCATAATATTGTTTAATGGTATCTTAACTTTAAACTCAAGCTTTTATAGAAATATTGAGTTACTTAATAATATTATTCTATTTATTTTTCTATGTCATACTTTTCGCCTTAAAAAAAGTAGGGTAAAAACAAAAAAATATTTTACTATGTGCAGCACAAAATTTTTCAATAATAATATGGATTCTGAATGTTAAGGTATTGAATATATAACTGTGAAAAATTCAGCTTGGGGAAAAACAACAGTTTCGTCAAATCGCTGCTTCGATCGAGACGCTAATTTTTCTGTCAACTTTGACGGCTTCGTATGACAAAATTAACTACTTTAATGATTCCAAAACTTCTAAATACTGTTTATTGACATCTTAAGTTTAAAATCAAGAATTTACAAAAATATTTAGTTAATTGAAGATATTATTTAATTTATTTTTCTATGTGAAATGTTTTGCCTTGTTAAAAGTAGGGCAAAAACAAAAAAATATTTTACTATGTGCTACTCCAACTTTCTCAATAAAAATCAGTATTTGGAAAGATAAGATATTAAATATATAACTGTGAAAAATTCAGTTTGGATAAATTTAAATTAGCGAAGTTATTAAGCTGCGAACTTTCGCAGGAAAAAAAGGAGAACGTGATTGTTTATGTAAATGTTATCGACTTGATTGACTGATAGGTTGGCCGACAGTAGACAGGCCGAGACGGTATCCGGTAGACTATATGCAGCGAAAGCAAACTTTTGCAAAAGTTCCCAGCTCAATAACTTCGCTCAATAACATTTACCCAAACTGAATTTTTCACAGTTATATATTTAATACCTCAACATTCCGAATAAGGATTTATATTGAAAAATTATGAGTAGCACATAGTAAAATATTTTTTTGTTTTTGCCCTACTTTTAACAAGGCAAAACATTTCACATAGAAAAATAAATTAAATAATATCTTCAATTAACTAAATATTTTTGTAAATTCTTGATTTTAAACTTAAGATGTCAATAAACAGTATTTAGAAGTTTTGGAATCATTAAAGTAGTTAATTTTGTCATACGAAGCCGTCAAAGTTGACAGAAAAATTAGCGTCTCGATCGAAGCAGCGATTTGACGAAACTGTTGTTTTTCGAGACTTTTCTCGTAAAACATGCAATATTTTTTTAAACTAAATAAAAGTTAAACATTGCTTGGGTCGTACTGATTTTATTTCATAGCATTTTGCTGCTAAAAAGAAAGAAAATGTGATTATTTATGCAAATCACGTCCGCGACTTGGCAAATTGAATGTGTTAGCCGACAGTAGAATATGCATAATAAGCAAGATTTTGCAAAAGTTCGCAGCTCAATAGCTTCGCTCAATTACATTTACCCAAGCTGAATTTTTCACAGTTATATATTCAATACCTTAACATTCAGAATCCATATTATTATTGAAAAATTTTGTGCTGCACATAGTAAAATATTTTTTTGTTTTTACCCTACTTTTTCTAAGGCGAAAAGTATGACATAGAAAAATAAATAGAATAATATTATTAAGTAACTCAATATTTCTATAAAAGCTTGAGTTTAAAGTTAAGATACCATTAAACAATATTATGAAAGTTTTGAGTCATTAAAGTAATTAATTTTGCCATACGGGGCCGTCAAAGCTGACATAAAAATTAGCGTCTCGGAGCAGCGATTTGACGAAATTTCGTTTTTTGCGATTTTCTCGTAAAATATGCAATATTTTGCTTAACTAAAGGCATCATGATTTGTTTCATGTTGAGGGCTACCTATGGTTAAAATATGAGCAAAATCGATTTTTTGAGTGTTGCCGCGTTTGCATGGTATTTACAGAAATCGTCTCTTAAAAGGCCCCCTCCTGGTAACAGTTCCGGATACTTATGAGAATTTTCAGAGAAATAATAAATAACTATATGGCAAATTGAAAAAAGAAAAAATAACGGGAAATAATACGATTTAATTGTACTCCTCTCGTCCAATCAGAATCAAGTAATTTTGTACATTGTATTATAAATATGCAAATAGTTGAATACAAAATGTATGATACTTACGTTTTGTTTAAGTAGTGTTTACAACATGAGCGGCCGTGTTGTATCGCCGATACAACACGGACGCGAATGTTGTAAACTACTTAAAAAATGTTTAGGTTAGCTTTTTCATATTTTACCAAAATTTTCAAGATTAAAATAAATTTTGCCGTAAAATTACCAGTTAAAACTTATGCAAATCAGGATATACAACAATAGTGTTATATCAGATTTACAACACTCGTCATGGTCATGATTTCTTTTGAAAATGTCTCATTAATTATTCATGAATTTTTTAAGATGCTATACTCTCGACTGGCTAATTCTTGTCGAGGTCAACAAATTATTGACAACCAAAAAAAACACACACACACAAAAAAAACAAAGAATAAAATTAATCTTAGCACCGGAAAACGTTATGTACTATTTAAAAAATGAGCAGCAGCGAAGCCCAAGGGATTTTATACCTGATAAAACACGTGCTGCGAGTTTTTTGAATGACTTAAAAAATGTCTGAATTATGGGCATGAAGCATTATATAATGACACATGTGCCATTATATAATGCTTCATGTTTATTTGCATTCCGTTGTTCTTCTATTCTACACCATAATCCCTCCGCGTTTCAAACGTAGATTCTGCGGTATACAATGCTTTCAGTTATGACCAGAGAGGAGCATCGGATTGGACAAAATGGTCATGAATTATTAATGAGTTTTTTTAAGTTAGATTTAATGTAAAGGTGAGTGTAGTGTTTACAAGTGTATTGTGATGCTACCTTGACAACCATTTTCACAATAATAATAACAATAGATGCCTCCTCCGCAGGCAACCCAACCGGAATTCGGACTTTTTTTCTATATTGGGCTTCCTTTGTCGAGAAAAAAGAAGATTAGGACTAGGGACGAAAAGCTACTATAAAGTTGGGTGGCAAACCATAACAAAATACGTCACTGTATGTTCGCCTATTACGTGCATACTGGGTTTGAAACATGGTTGTAAAAGCCTTAAGGTAACTCTTTTCAAATAAAAACAACCGGCTATTTTCAGATAAAAATAATATTTTAAGGTTTTTAAAGCGCGCGAAACGTAATACGTGATTATCGAAAAGTAGTCGGAAATGTTGCAATAAATAACCGCCTGAGAGTTTTTAAAACACCTGCGAGTTAATACGTGGTCATAATAAATTAAGTTGAAAACAAACTGGCAAAATACTGTAATCCGCGGTTGCTTTCAATTGAAAGTTTAACTATTTTAAATAGTGATTTTATTGTTTTTAGCCATTTCATTCAATAACAAGTTTTCGTATAACCCACTTTAACATGCAAATGAGCATAGATAAGCGTAAAATAACATGCTAATGAAGTTTGAGCTATATGCTTTATTTTTTTCCTTGAGCCACAAGCCACTGTGAAAATAATTGATAAAAGTAGGTTCGAGCAAATCTATAAATGTTTTCACCGTTGTCATGTTTTATTCTGATTACCATAAGCCGAGAGCGCGAATAAATGAAGAATATGGCTACACGCACACCTCATTAGCATGTTATTTTACACATATGCTCAATTGCATGAGTTATACGAAAACCTTCTAATGGAGCGATTTCCCATAACGCATTTTAACATGTTAATGAGTAAAATAACATGCTAATGAGCTTCGTGATTGGGCATACAAAATCTTTCAAAGATTAGCTTACCTAAATAAGGCGATCTAGTTGTATTCGTTTGTCTGATAAGTGAACAGTTCTGAAACTTTGCTCTTGATTATTCGACGAGAAGCTCATTAGCATGTTATTTTAGTCGTTAGCATGTTAAAATGCGTTATGTGAAATCGCTCTTATATGTATATGTATGTATTCATGACTCTATATCAAAGCAATTTATATTACCCTTTCAAGTTAAGTGGTTGTTTTCGATCGTTGATATCGTTATTTATGTGTATGTTGGTTTTTTTTTAGCTCATTTTGTATGCATGCGTTTTCAAGGATCTTAAAGTGGTCTTACACAATACCAATAAACATTTAATTAAAAAGCATTACAATGAACTCAATAGCGAGATAAGTTGATGGCGTTTCATTTCCGTCCAGTGTTTGTTTATTCGTTTGTTCCTTCAATCATTCATCCATCCAACCATTCATCCATTTATTCATTAATCCATCCATTTATTCATCCATCCATCCATCCATCCATGCATCCTTATATTCATTTCATTTATTCATTTACCAATCCATGCATTTATTTATTCATTTACACATTCATCATTTATACATTAGTTTATTTATACATTCATTTATAAATATACATCCATCTATTTCTACAATCATTGATACATCCATCCATTTATTCATTCATTTATACACCCAACCATCTATTTATACAATCATCCATTTATTCATTCATCTATACAATTAATTTATACAATCATCCATTTATTCATTCATCTATACAATTAATTTATACATCCATCCATTTATTCATACATCTATACAATTAATTTATACAATCATCCATTTATTCATTCATCTATACAATTAATTTATACATCCATCCATTTATTCATACATCTATACAATTAATTTATACATACATCCATTTATTCATACATCTATACAATTCATTCATACATACATCCATTTATTCATACATCTATACAATTCATTCATACATCCATTTATTCATACATCTATACAATTAATTTATACATCCATCCATTTATTCATACATCTATACAATTAATTTATACATACATCCATTTATTCATACATCTATACAATTCATTCATACATACATCCATTTATTCATACATCTATACAATTCATTCATACATACATCCATTTATTCATACATCTATACAATTCATTTATACATACATACATTTATTCATTCATTTATACAATTCATTCATACATACATCCATTTATTCATTCATTTATATAATTCATTCATACATCCATCCATTTATTCATACATCTATACAATTAATTTATACATCCATCCATTTATTCATACATCTATACAATTAATTTATACAATCATCCATTTATTCATTCATCTATACAATTAATTTATACATCCATCCATTTATTCATACATCTATACAATTAATTTATACATACATCCATTTATTCATACATCTATACAATTCATTCATACATCCATCCATTTATTCATACATCTATACAATTCATTCATACATACATCCATTTATTCATACATCTATACAATTCATTCATACATCCATCCATTTATTCATACATCTATACAATTCATTCATACATACATCCATTTATTCATACAGCTATACAATTCATTCATACCATACATACATCCATTTATACATCTATACAATTCATTTATACATACATCCATTTATTCATTCATTCATACATCCATCCATTTATTCATACATCTATACAATTCATTCATACATACATCCATACATCTATACAATTCATTCATACATACATCCATTTATTCATTCATCTATACAATTCATTCATACATCCATCCATTTATTCATTCATCTATACAATTCATTCATACATACATCCATTTATTCATACATCTATACAATTCATTCATACATCCATCCATTTATTCATTCATCTATACAATTCATTCATTCATACATCCATTTATTCATACATCTATACACTTCATTCATACATCCATCCATTTATTCATTCATCTATACAATTCATTCATTCATACATCCATTTATTCATACATCTATACAATTCATTCATACATACATCCATACATCTATACAATTCATTCATACATACATCCATTTATTCATTCATCTATACAATTCATTCATACATCCATCCATTTATTCATTCATCTATACAATTCATTCATACATCCATCCATTTATTCATTCATCTATACAATTCATTCATTCATACATGCATTTATTCATACATCTATACAATTCATTCATACATACATCCATACATCTATACAATTCATTCATACATACATACATTTATTCATTCATCTATACAATTCATTCATCCATCCATCCATTTATTCATTCATCTATACAATTCATTCATACATCCATCCATTTATTCATACATCTATACAATTCATTCATACATCCATCCATTTATTCATACATCTATACAATTCATTCATACATCCATTCATTTATTCATACATCTATACAATTCATTTATACATACATCCATTTATTCATTCATTTATATAATTCATTCATACATCCATCCATTCATTCATACATCTATACAATTCATTTATACATACATCCATTTATACAAATTATTTATACATCCATCCATTTATTCATTCATTTATACAATTCATTTATACATCCATCCATTTATTCATTCATCTATACAATTCATTCATACCATACATACATACATTTATACAAATTATTTATACATCCATCCATTTATTCATTCATTTATACAATTCATTTATACATCCATCCATTTATTCATTCATTTATACGTCATCTAATTAAACATTCTTTATGCAGCCAACCAACCATCCATTTATTCATTCATCCATCTATCTATCCATTAATTTATATATTTACTTACTCTGATTTATTGCTTATTTATTTATTCATATATCGTCATTCATTTATCCCTGGGTTATGGTTTACCAGTGTATGATATAAACACCTAACTAAAAACAAATTAAGCATTTATTTATGACATTTTTTTAATACAAGATGTATCAATATAATGTTTATTTTTTACATTTTATTTTTTACATAAGTTAAATATTTAGCTACAAAAAGATGTTTAAAAGTTTAACAAATATAACGATTGTTTTACTCCATATATATACATGGACATGTCCGTGGTAAAATTGTTTTTTTATTCTTTAAATGTTCTTTCCCAAAGCATGTATTTTATACATATATTACAATCACTACTGCCTGCGATCACTCTGTTCACCGGTGTGAAAGGATTTTAAATCATAGGTTTTTGAAGGAACGTTAACAGTTTTACAAGACCTGAAGTCACGCTGGTTAGATTTGATGTTGTTTAAAGTGCGATTCATGCTCCTATGTAACGCAATTTGTTATGGCACTAATGATTCTGTCACGCGTGACATTAGAGTTTTGTCATACATTATCCTTGCATTTAAGATAAATGTCACGCAAGTCATTTGAAACAAGTGTTTGTACTGCGTCACGTAAGTAACACAGGTTTTTGCACTATGTTCACTTTGCGTGACTGGTAACAGAATGCGCGATGCGTCAGTGTATTGCGTGACGTGCAGATCGCTACATTGCAGTTGGAAGAGAATGTCTCTTGGTAATTTCTGCACCTTGTTCACGTGAAGGACGGTTTACCATTGACAGAAGATGTTTTACCTGTTAGAAAGTACGTCGATGCCTCACCAACACCCTACAAGAGATACCATTGGTTAGTAGCTATTAAGGCCCGTTTACACCAGCAATTTTGTCGCGCGACAAGAGCGGCGATATCAATAGTGATTTTATCGCAGCTTTGTCGCCGTAACTTCGAACATGCTCGAAATGTGATTTTTGTCTCCCCTACAACAGATATCAGTGTTAGTAGCTATCACGCACTCTGATTGGCTGAGGCGTGTGCTATATGAGAGCATACAGCAAAAAAGAGAGCACAACGTTAAAATGATATTCACCTTTATCGTTATCAAGTCATCTCGTTTTCTGTACTTAAATCCACCGATCTCTTCAAGAAACCTTTTCGATTTCTCACTTATATGGATGGTCTGAGCTAGAATAAGAATAGAAAAATAAGCAAAAAAAAAAATTTATTATTTTGAAATTCGAGCCTGGCTAGAAGATTATGAAATCTTACTACCAGAATCCAATAAAGAAAATATTATATTAGGCGTAGATGACATGACTGTCAATTTTATTATCCTATTATATAACTTTTCATTGTATAAACAAAGAGACAAACAGAAAACCCCAACACCAAAGCCAAAAAATATGTATATCGTAATCTATTGTAATTGTAATCTGAATTATTGTCTTCTCGTGTGTCACATTTATTGTGACACTCTTTAAATGTAAGTTTTGCGTGTGTATTTGTTTTTCTCGTTTTTTATTTATCAATAAATCAAACAAAAAAAAGAACATGTGACAATATGCAATTTGTTACCCGCTGGCAGGTACTTTATAATAATAATAATTTTACAAAGCGCTATTACAAAACTCATAGCGCCTTAATTACAAATCTATAGTTATGAATATGTGGAGGACTAATTGTACTCTCGTGACTGTGGTTATAATAAATGCCTCCGAGTACCGGAAGACAATCCCCTTCTCTTTGCGAACAGCACAATTATAGGATCTTTAACGTCCACCTTATATATATAGAATAAGAGTGTAGCTAGATAGATGGGACATTCGGCTTGTTTGTAATCATGTACTTACGTTGTCCTGTTGCTTCCAGTTCTTTTGCTATTGTTACAGTATTACCAAACACATCATATCGAGGTGCTTTTAGTCCTACTACTCCAGCGACACATGGACCTGGATCAACACAAAAACATATAGAGATGATATATCTTATACACAGTTAATCTTAGATAGATAAATATATCTTATTAGACACTGCAATTTGATGTGTAATATGGCTGGATATTTTACGAGTATTGTGACGAGCCTCCGGACGAGAAAAAAAGGTTTTTTTTTATAGAGCAAAATATTTTATTACTTGAAAGACGAGTAAAATTACGCTGGATATTTTTACTCGCCCAGTCCTGCTCCTGCGATATTTTTACTCGTCTATGACCAGTTGGATAATAATATAGATGCTAGTGCCGGATTGAATAATTAAAAAAATTAATTAATAAATTAATTAATAAATGAACGTACACTCACCCGTATGTATGCCCATTTTAAATAACATTGTTTTATCGGGTAGATGCTGAACCTTGAAATCTTTAAAATAAAATAGAAGATGCAGGGCCATTGATGCAACCTCTGCTGCATGTTTTTTGCCGTTCCTCTCCGGTAACCCGGATACGACCATGTACGAATCACAAACCGTCATCACCTGGAAAACAATATAACATATATTTACTCAGTGGAAGTTAAATTAGAATTTGTATTTTGTGAAGCTGTATAAGCCATTTCATTTCAAATAATAAGCAATTATTGGACGAGGTTGATCCAAATATCGTGATTTGTCAGTTGTAAGCGGTTATTTGCCGATAGCGAGACTCTGACAAATCACGATATTTTGTGAGAACCGAGTTAAATAATTGTTTTATCATTCTGATTTATCATTTATTTTATGTAATCTTTGAATTTTAAGGACAAGACGCACTAATGATAATAATGAATCAAAACGACGAAATCGAAGCGAGCCATGTTTACAAAGCAGCGTTACAGCGCATGAGCAGACTATTATATGTTGGCAGTTATTTGCAGTTTCTACGTCCAATGAAAACGACGGAAAAAATAATATGAATAAGACTAATTGCTTACCTTGAATACGTCATAGCGAGCGATAACTGTGTCATAGAGAGAATATAAGTCATTGAGAAGGTTGATAACCTGAAATAAAAACAGTCATCAACATCAATAACAACAAACAGACAGACAGACAGACAGACAGACAGACGGACGGACGGACGGACAGACGGACAGAAGGACAGACGGACAGACAGACAGACAGACAGACAGACAGACAGACAGACAGACAGACAGACATATAAAACAAACAAACAAACAGAAATATAGACAAACAACGGACAAAAAAAATAAAAATAAACAGACAGACAGACAGACATATAAAACAAACAAACAAACAAACAGACAAAACAGACAAACAACGAACAAAAAAAAATGAAAAGAAACAGACAGACAGACATATAAAACAAACAAACAAACAGAAATACAGACAAACAGACGGAATCAAAAACTGAGTAAATAAATAAAAAATACAGAAAAACGGACAAACAAACATATCAACAAACACAAATAACAGACAAACAGATAAAGGCATACATGCACATAACAAGGCAAACTAGCAAACAAACAAAAACAAAACAATTAAATAATAATAAAATCAGCCTCCTCCGCATGCAACCCTGCTGGGTTTCCTTTGTCCCCTGCTGGGTTTCCTTTGTCCCCTGCTGGGTTTCCTTTATCATGTGAACCGGAGAGGAATGGTTCCGCCACAGGAAGCCCAGAGTCAACAAAAGAAGCCGAGAATCAAGAGTTGCATGCGGAGGAGGCTATAATATAATAATGAATAGGATCGATGAATGTGACGACGACGATGATGATAGTGACAGTAGCGATAATGGTCATGATACAATTATCTTAGATTGGGCTTCCTGTGGTCAAACCTCCAACATGGCGGTTTTCCCGCTCTCACTTTACTGAATAAAGTTTTGGCTTTTTTGACCAAAATGTGTAATTTATTCAAAACTAGCTAACTGACTTGTTTAGCCTAACGGTTATTTAATTTCAGTTAGCTTGTACTAAATAAGTTCTTTAATTAATTTATGTTAATTAATTTATGTTTAATTTAATTTATTTATTTGATTTATGTTTGTACAAAATTAGTTATAAATAAATCATTGTCATTGTCTTACACAATATTATTTCATAAATACAGTTAAACACCAAGGTGCTATCCCATAATGCATACCTGTTGTGGTGTACTCATATCTGCTATTCCTGTAAAGTCCACGATCTCGCTGAAGAAAATAGTCACGTGATCATAGCTCTCTGTCTTCATTTGGGAACCTGATTTTAACTTGTCGGCGATGCTCCTGGATATACAATATACATATTACATTAAAGACTGGTCTCAGGGCGGATGAACGATTATCTCGGGGAGAAGGTACACCAGAGAATAAACCGGAAGCTATCCAGCTTTGTATGGGAAAACTATTCCATTTATTAGTGTAAACATTGTTCTAAACATTACCCAATGCTCCCTTCCTGGTTGGCAAAATATCATAAACCAAATTCATTTAATATATTTCGTCCAGTTTTTACTAAACCCCTATAAAACAGCATACAATTTGTAACAACCCCCTGCTATATAGCTTCCGAACATAACGTGCCCCCCCTCAATATTGACGACGCCCCCCCCCCATACACTAATTTATGAAAGCACCCTTATCATCAGCACCAAATGATTATCAACAATAGCATGATCCATATCATCATCATCATCATCATCATCATTATCACCATTTTTATCACCAATAGCATAATCCTTACCATCATCATCATCATCATCATCATCATCATCATCATCATCATCATCATCATCACCACCATTACCAAGACATCATACCATCAATAGCATCATCCCTATCGGAACATCATTACCATCGGCACCATCATTATCATCATCATCATCATCATCATCATCATCATCATCATCCTCATCACCACCATTATCGAGACATCATACCATCAATAGCATCATCCCTATCGGACCATCATTACCATCAGCACCATCATTATCATCACCATCATCATCATCATTATCACCGCCATTATCATTAATCCTTACCATCATCATCATCATCATCATCATCATCATCACCACCATTACCATAACATCATACCATCAATAGCATCATCCCTATCGGACCATCATTACCATCAGCACCATCATTATCATTATCATCATCATCATCATCATCATCATCATCATCATCATCATCATCATCACCACCATTATCGAGACATCATACCATCAATAGCATCATCCCTATCGGACCATCATTACCATCAGCACCATCATTATCATCACCATTATCGAGACATCATTATCACCGCCATTATCATTAATAGCATGATTTGTGCCATATCATTATCATCACCATTATCGAGACATCATTATCACCGCCATTATTAGCACCAATAGCATGATCCTTAACATCATCACCATCATCATCATCATCATCATTATCATCATCATCATCATCACCATCATCATCATCTGGACCATCATTACCATCAGCACCATCATTCAGATCATTATCGATATCATTATCATCATCATTATCACCAATAGCACTATTTGCACCATATCATTATCATCATCAAGACTCACCTTGGCATCATTTTGTATAAAAGTTCATCTGTTTTTGCCTTCTCAGTTTCTAACTGTCTTGTTCGTTCTTTCACTATTGACTCTAGATCATTGGTGTACTTGCCCATCATTGTCAGCATATTATCCACTATATTAATCGCTCTGAAATAGCCAATTGAAAAGTGTTTGACCATTGCACTAGTGCAAAGCTTGTAATAATTATTGAATATTGAGATCCTTTAATTGACCATGATCTAAACGAGGAGGGGACAGTGTACTAGTTTCTAGAATTAATAAATTAACTACATAACACGAAAGAGCACATCAAAATATACCATATCAATGCAAATTTATGCTATTTGGTTGTATATTTCATTGCATTAGTCTCTCAAAGATCCATAAGATTACAAAGAAATGTATGGTTTGGAGGGACAGGCGTTCCTTAAAACTATACATTCTCTTGTACGTAATTTTTCACATGTTTGATAGGCAGCTACTTGGTCATTATTCAACAGAATATAATATAACTCTGCAATCTTGTATATTTTGATGTGCTCTTTCATTCTGTGGGCATTTTTTCTTTATTACATTAAATCTTAAATCATTAGAAATTAGTACCCAGTTCCCTCCTCGTTTATAACATGATCCATTAACGTGCTTCATTATACAGTGGAACCCCGTTAATCCGGCCACCGAAGGGACAGCCAAAAGTGGCCGTATTAACGGGGTGGCCGTATTAAGCGGGTAAATTTTATAGAAAATGTATGGGCATGCATTTAGTCGGGACTTAAAAAACTGGCCGCAATAACGGGGTGGCCGTATTAAGCGGGTGGCCGTAAGGCGGGGTTCCACTTTAAACTGCAAAATGCGCTATTTTACAAGAAAAATTGAAACTTACTTTCCCATATTTGTTTTCTTTAACATTTTAAGGACCCCAGAGAAGGTGGGCCTTCTTTCAGGAGTCTCATCCCAGCACATCGACATTAGTTCCCTGAAGGCTACAGGAGCACTATCTGGAGGTACTGTTGGACGACATAGTGGTTTAATGCCCTTCTTGACATGATGGACTATTTCTGTTAATAGACAAATATGGAAGGAGCTCATTACTAACTTTGTAATTTGTTTACTCGCGTTGTATGCGACGCTCTTGATTTTTTTGCTTTTTTTCTTACGACTTGTAACGATCTTTCATTCCTTTTAAGATGGCCGCGAAGGCCGAAAGCTTAGGAGAAGTTTATAATTAAAATCAAAAGGTTGAGGACCAACAAATACTATTATAAATCAAAATCCAACCTACAAACATTTGTTTGGTTTAAAGATGGTATTTATGATGATATTGATATGATGATGATGATGATAATATATGATGACTGGTGATGGTGACGATCATGATAATGATGTTAATGATAATGATAATGATGACGATGACGATGATGGTGATGATGATAATGATTAAAAGGATACTTAATCAATTGTCTCACGATTGAGGTCATTGGTAGAAATACCGCGACGTTTCGACTGCAATCTGCTAGTCTTCATCAGGCGATGGTGTAGACTGGATGATGGTTGTCTTATATACTTTGCGTCGGATTATCGGCGCTGTGATTGGCTGACGCGTGATGTCCCAGCATGCTTCTTGATTGTTGGCATCCACGCTTCCGGTAGATCGATGCCGCAATCCCTATTGATGTTGTTAGGGTGTAGTCGGATCTGAATGGCTTCCTTGACTCTGCGTGTGTGCCAATGTACGTCTTGGTCGATGTATTTGACGTCTTTCCAGCTCAGGTTGTGTCCGGTCTTATGGGCATGTTCGGCCACGGCTGAGGTCTCGGTACGGGCCAGTCTTACATCTCTTTGGTGTTCTTTCAGTCTTTCATTCACGGGTCTTCCGGTTTCTCCGATGTAAACTTTGTCGCATTCACCGCATGGAATCCTGTAGACTACGCTGTCTTTCCTTTCGGTATTTCTACCAATGACCTCAATCGTGAGACAATTGATTAAGTATCCTTTTAATTTCGCATTCCACGATGAATAACTTATTTTCTTCTATTGATGATAATGATGATGATAATGATGTTAATGATAATGATAATGATGATGAATGTGATGATGGTAATGATAATTATGATGACGATTATGGTGATGATGATGATGATGATGATTATGGTGATGGTAATGATAATTATGATGACGATTATGGTGATGATGATGATGATGATGATTATGGTGATGGTAATGATAATGATGATGATGATGACGATGACGATGATGGTGATGATGGTAATGATAATTATGATGACGATTATGGTGATGATGATGATGATGATGATTATGGTGATGGTAATGATGATGATGATTATGGTGATGGTAATGATAATGATGATGACGATGACGATGATGGTGATGATGATAATGATGATGATAATGATGACGACGATGATGATGATGATCGATGATGATGATGGTATGATATATCAATGTGATATATAAGTGATATAACATAATGGTGGTGATGATGACAGTCGTTATGTGTGGTAATGAAAAATATACAAAGATATATTCAGACAAAAACATAATCCAAATCAAGTGGTTAGTCTGTTTTCTTCCTTCGTCAAACTGTCTAGTGCGATGCCACAATGCTTGCTTAGCGCGGGTAGGCTAGTCGGCTAAACAAAAACATTATTTGGAGTCAGGGAATGATCATTATCAACATCATTATCATCGCGCGGGTAGGCTAATCGGCTAAACAAGGCGTGAAGCAAAAATATTATTTAGCATCAGGGAATCATCATTATCATCATCGACATCATCGCGCTGGTAGGCTAATCGGCTAAACAAGGCGTGAAGCAAAAACATTATTTGGCATCAGGGAATCATCATTATCATCATCAACATCATCAGGGAATCGGAGGGCTAGTATTCTATCCAATAGTGACTTATTTTACCTTTAGGTCCTAATAGTCCAGTTGAATAAGGTTTTTCCCTGAGTACAATCTCCTGTAATACAATGCCATAACTATAAACATCACCAGCCTGCTTTTGCTCTGAGTCAGCGGTCAGGCGCAGTTGCTCAGGCGCAGTCCACAGCAGATCTAAAGAAATACCACAGTTAGTATCCCGTTGCATCACCATTAACGTCACCATTATCATTATCATCATTATCACAACTATATTAGTCATCACTATCATCATCTTCATCACAATACCTCACCAACAACACCATCAACCACATGATTATCATCATGTTCATCATCATCATGCATATGATATACATCAACATCACCATCATGGTTAACCATCACGATCATCGTCATAATGATTACCATCATCAGCATCACTATCAACACCAACATCATTACCATCGTCGTCATCATCATCATAATGATTATCACCATCATCATCATGCATTTCCATCGTCATACCACTATCACTATCATCATCATAACCATAATGATTACAACCATTATCATTATCACCTTCATCTCCATCATCATCAACTTTATCATCGTCCTCACTATCATCATCATCATCATCATCATCATCATCATCATCATCATCATCATATCATCATCATCATCATCATCATCATCATCATCATCATCATCATCATTACCACCATCATCTTCACCATCCCTGCAACTCACCACCATATTTGTTCTCTTCTTCCAACAATGGCACGTGACTATATGGTGGTTTCAAGCTTCTTAATCCAAAGTCCGCTATCTTACATATCCAATAACTGTCAACTACTATTTTTGTTGATTTCAGGTTGCCATGGAAACTTATCTGACTTTTATGAAGCTCTTCCATTCCCTATAAAGAACAAACAAGTTATTCGTTTATTCATTCGTTCATTCATTTGATGCATTTATTTATTAAACCATTCATCCATTTATTCATCAATTTATCCATCCATCCATCCATTCATTTATCCATCCGCTTATTCATTCATTCATCCTTCCATATCCACCTATTCTTGGGTTGCAACTATTCCTAGGAGAGTAAATTGAACAAAAGAAACGACAGCCATGCTGGTGGTCTTGATCACAAAAGAAAACCATCACTTTAACTGGTGATCTTTAATTGGAAAAAATCTTAGTAGTACTTAGTACTGTAACTATTAATTGTAAATTAGTAATAGAAAGAAATCTAGGATGCAGTACTTAGTACTGTATTCATTAATTATAAATAATTATGTACTGTTTTATTATTGAAATAAATATATTTAAAAAAAAAACTGGTGATCCTTTTGTTTAATTCGCTCTCCTGCATGGGAATGGCTGCAAAGCAAGAATTCATCCATTCATTTATTCATTTATTCATTTATTCAGGCAAGAACTGAATCTAGTGAGCCCCTCCCAGGGGTTTTAGGGAGCAAGGGAACAAGCGCATTTATTTTAAGGGAACAAGGGATACTACCAAAATATTTTCAGGGAACAAGGGAACAAAATATGATAAAACAATAGTTTTGGGGGATCATGGGATCATAAGGTAAAACATTTCAGTGAAACAGTTATTTTACTTATGGGGAACAAGGGAGAAAATGCAAAAAGATCAAGGGAGCTCGAGCATGGGAGCATGGGAGCATGCTCTCTAGTAGACCTACCCGTGCAATGTCCATAGCAAAAGACATCTTGAAATTCCAGTCCAAGTTAAGACCATCTTCAGAGAGAATATCCTGAAAAAAGAAAGAAATATTATGATTGCTTCTAAACTATAGATAATCAAACTATAGAGGGATTTTCATGGCAGCCATGTTTGTGGTCAAATCAATGGAACTGGTATCTTGTCATTTTAATTTTCTTTGTACTTGCCCACAAACATGGCTGCAATGACATCCACATTTGTTAACTTTTTGTGAGCACAGATAGAACGTACGAAAAAAGCGATATATTTTTTATATTAATTCTTCTCGAGCAGTGGTACAGTGGTACCTCTATTAAGCGGTCACCCTTGGGACTTAATTTCCCCATAAGTGGCCGCTTAATAGAGGTTGGCAGCTGAATAGAGGTATAGAATAGGTATAGGAATAGATTTGGGACTTTTTATTGTGGCCTCCTAATAGAGGGTGACTGCTTAATGGGTGAACGCTTAATAGAAGTACAACTAGTACTGTATTTCCTATATACGTTACCTGTAGACGACCTTTAGTGCAGTATTCTGATATGATACAAAGATCCAAAGGTTCAACGCAGACACCGAGATAAAAGTTAATATTTACATGTCTTAGCTCACACGCCTAAAATAACAACAGAACAAAATCAATAACAATTTCAGGAACAACAGGAATGACAGCAACAGCAAGAACAACAACAACAAAAACAACAACAATTTCAAGAACAACAACAACAACAACGACAGCAACAGCAACAACAGCATATGAAGCAACAGCAGCAGCAACAACAACAACAATTTCAAGAACAACAACAACGACAGCAACAGCGATATCAACAATTTCAGGAACAACAGCAAAAAGACCATAATCAAAAGCAACAACAACAGCAGCAACAAGAACATAATCAAAAGCCAACAAAAACAGCAGCAACAAGAACACAATCAAAAGCCACAACAACAGCAGCAACAAGAACATAATCAAAAGCAATAACGACAGCAGCAACAAGAACATAATCAAAGCCAACAACAACAGCAGCAACAAGAACACAATCAAAAGCAACAACAACAGCAGCAACAAGAACATAATCAAAAGCAAAAACAACAGCAGCAACAAGAACATAATCAAAAGCAACAACAACAGCAGCAACAAGAACATAAACAAAAGCAAAAACAACAGCAGCAACAAGAACATAAACAAAAGCAAAAACAACAGCAGCAACAAGAACATAATCAAAAACAACAGCAACAGCAACAACAAGAACATAATCAAAAGCAACAACAACAACAACAGCAGCAACAACAACATAATCAAAAGCAACAACAACAGCAGCAACAACAACATAATCAAAAGCAACAACAACAGCAGCAACAACAACATAATCAAAAGCAACAACAGCAGCATTTGCTTACCTGTCTGATGTCTGTTTTTACTTGGCGTGTCACGTTCAGAACTTCTTGGTTTAAGCGCTTCACATACACCTTTTTGCCCTAAAAGGTCCAAAATATTAGTATACACCTAGTTCAAAGATCGTTCTACCAGCCAAAGCTACGGACCACACTAGCTCTAAAACTGCAAAGGATTTCGGTATTTTTGTTCCCTTGTTATTTACCAATTAGCAACCAAAATATACTATGAATAAATCGATGATCAATTTAGTCGTATGTGTTTGTGACATACACCTATTTCAAAAATCGTTGTCGCAGCCGAAGTTACAAGTCCACACTCAAAAGCCTGCAAAGGATGTCGGTTACATGGACTTAATTTGTGATTCCTTGCACGTTTTTTTTAAATAAATATTTCTATTGATATCTACCACAACAACAACTTGTTATGGTCATATAACACAAATACGTACAACCAAAATATGCTATGAATAAATCGATAACAAGAGACGAAATATATACCGACATCCTTTGCAGGCTTTAGGTTGTTTATTGTGGCTTTGTTTGCGACACTGATTTTTGAAACAGGTGTATATGAAAGGTTGTAGTAGTTGGTGTTTAAGTGACTATGCTTAATGATTCTTAAAAATAAATTGTAAATGGTATGTTATACCTGATATAATGCTATATCGAAGGATGGTCTTGATGCGGCTCTTAGATGATCAAAGTCTTTACCATAGGATCCCGAGGAATCGAGAGAGCTGGTCTGAAAATAATAACAAAATAGAGAAAAACATTAAAATTAGAATACAGCCGTTTTAAAAAAGGTTGGTGAAGGTTGTGTTGCATGTTGCTTGTTGCATGTTGCTTACCAAGCTTGAAATATGTTATATTCAAATGTAAATATTAGAGCGTTTTCGTATAACCCACCTTTAAAATGCAAATGTAAATGTGTGTAAAATAAAATGCTAATTAGGTTTGCTTGTTATAAAATGCTTCAGTGAGTTGCGTTCTCGGCTTTAACATAAAACATGATGAGTGACAACGAAAACATTTATAAAACTTCTTTTATTAAAGATTTTCCACAGTACTAGTGGCTCAAGGAAAAAAATGAAAGCAAATAGCTTGATACACATTTGCATTTTAAAAGTGAGTTATACGGAAACGCTCTAATATCAGCACATAATGAGATATGGTGGAGAACCCTGCCGACAAGGGAAAATGTTTTGGTTACACTTTGTATTGTTGTGACCTTTCGCTGCTTAAATTCATATCATCCATAGTGCATTTTGGGCTTGGTATACCTTGCCAAGTCTGGTTTGTGATCTTTGGTTCATCTCTTCCTCTTCATATGTCATTGTCAAATCACTGTAGTTGATCAACCACGCCTTGTACATTGTTTCTTTGTTTAGGTGACGCTTTCTGTTGTAATGGATTCAATAACAGTTAATGAATGAATGAGGACTAACCAGTTAAAGGAATACAGTGAAACCCTTCAGTACCAGACCATCAAAAAAACGGAATAGTCCTCTTCACAGTTCCCTGCGCCATCTTGAAAGGTAGCCTGGCCTTTGCATCGCGGCCGACAAGACAAATGTTGAGCTTGCAATGATAGAGACACGTGAATAATTATCCAGCAAGGGCCGAGGTTAAAAGGTCTCTATCATTGCAAGCTCAACGTCCGTCTTACTTCGATGCAAAGGCCTGGTCCCCTTTCGAGATGGCGTGTGTAAGGGACTATTTTTTCAGGCCTTTCTAATGCATTTATTAATTTGTTTAAAATACTTTGTTTGTCATTATAACACTAATAAATGAATTGTAGTCGCTAGTTTTCACTATTAAAGAATTAATTGTCATTCAATAAAAAGTTAGTAAAGGAGCACAAATTACCTCATTAATAAGAGCGTGATGATTGCCACAATAAAGCCAGTCACAGCCAAACCAATCAGTAAAATATCTAAAACGATAACGATTTTTGTGCGTTTCTATAGCTATATAGGTGACGTAATCCCAGGAATTTGTCAAAGTTTTGTTTCAAAGCTGACAGCAAGCTTGTTTTTGTAAAGTAGTAAAAATGTTAATGGTAGTGTGAATATTAGTAATACAGATATTGAGCTTTAAAAAATTGCTATAATTATTTCCAGAGAACTTTTGTATATTTAATGAAGCCTGGGATGACGTCAATTCATTTGCATTTTCAGATTTCAAATGTTTATATCTCAGAAAGGAGAGGTCGACATCAAGAAAAATTAAGTACACTTATTATACACCTCATATCATGCACAACAGATTCGCAAAATATCATGAGGCGTCAGGTGCACTTTGAACTAGCCTGGTCAAACTGGTTAAATAACTGCTTGGCCAAAAACATGGCTGCCATGAAATCCCTCTATTGCAAGAAATTCAGGATTCGTTAGGAGAAAGATAAAGAGAATTCAAATAACGTACCATGGTCTGTTGCTGCTATTGGTTGATCTTTACAAAACTCGCCACTAAATCCACACTTGGGTGTACTCCGGGGAAGTCTCTTCGACCCTCCAGGCCAGATCACGTGATGTAATACATCCAATAGAAGCGTTTCTGTTATCTCTTGGCTTTTGTTGAACAGATATATATACTTGCCTTGTTGGATATTTCCAAGAAAAAAGTATGGGACTCTGTATCCATCATGCATAAGAACCTTTCCAGATTGTCCTAAATTAGGAGAAACTGATTTAGAACGATCTATAATTATATCTTTTAAATTTGTTCTAAACATCTCTTGACTTCTTCGAATAAACTTGATTGAATTGGGACTACCAGCATCTATAACCTGAAGATACATCCTTCTAAATGAAACGGAATATATATTCTTGACAAACATTTTTGCATGATTACGCAAAACATAATTCCTTTAGTACTGCGACTAGGACTGCTCCTCCGTTTAGACTCCAAGTTAAACAATAGATTGAAGTTAACAAAGAATATGACTTTGTTGTGTAATGATAGTACATTCAGTTACCAACAAACTTTAACCTTTATTAAACCCACCTGTGAAGCTGTTATTGAAGATATTTCTAACCACTGCTGTTGTATTGGTGATATTATATCCCTGTTTGATGGTAGCTTCTAGTGCCCTCCCAGCCAGCCATATTGAATCATAGAGAAACGCTGCATACCAAGATATCTACAAAAAATGTGATCTTAGATTTTTTTTATCTGTAATGTCATCGTAAAGGCCGATTTACACGGCACAACTTTTGCCTACAACTATCGCATGCAACTTGATTTACACGGCACAACTTTGGTGCTAACAATAGTATAATCTGACTTAAGTCAAGTTTAAGCAAGTTACATGCGACATTTGTAGGCAAAAGTTGTGCCGTGTAATTCGGCCTTAAGGTTTCAGAATTAAATTTCATAAAAGTTTCAACCTGAATGAGGAAGTATATAGAAGCAAGGATGGCACAGTTGGTTAGTACGCGGCGTTCTGTGCGAGAGGTCCCGAGTTCGATCGCATCCTTGTTTCAACTTCTCTTCTTTCCGTGTACCTTTAAGTAGCTTTAAATACCCGCAAAACGGAGCACTGATGGAGAGAGGGAAGTAAAATGAGCGCACCCTCGGCTCTCTGGAAGATCAGCTTCGACTGAAGGGTCTACTATTCTTTACTTTTACTTTAGTATGGTCGTTAATAATTGCTGACTAATACTGAAATGCTTTATACTTTAATTTGAAATTTATTAAAGCAATAAACGCTCAATTTAGGGATTGAAATTTACAGCGCGGGATGTTGGGAGAGCACGAAAAAAGCCTATGAAAATCACCAGCCTTGGCGGTTTGGACCAATCAGAGCAATAATTTAGAATCACTCAATACCGTTGATATTGATGAAATAATATAATATTAACTAGACGCTCTGTGAGCGATTACTCGGGCTACTGAACAGAAGGGATTCTGAGGGATTGAAATTCATAATGTATCATACATAGATCACGCACAATACATATATAGTGGTACCTCTTTTAAGCGGTCACCCTCTATTAGGCGATCACAATAAAAAGTCCCAAATCTATTCATATACCTATTCTATACCTGTATTCATCAGCCAACCTCTATTAAGAGGCCACTTTGGAAAGTCCCGAGGGTCACTGCTTAATAGAGGTACCACAGTAAACATAGAAACTAACTGATGCAAATTCAGTTAGTCACGAGCAAACTGATCACGCTCTAACGCAGGCATATTATACGTATAGAAACCTATCCTGAGACACAAATAGGAAAACGTTATTATATCCAAGGAGATGACAGAGCCAGAGTTGTGTTTTATTTTAGGCATTTTAACCCACTTCGTGTTTTGATGCATTGGTTGGTAGTTTAAAACAGCATTAAAAATGTTTCATAAATTCACATAATTACACAAAGTTATCCTGAGGAACTAATAGGAAAATGTGAAGAAGGACTAAATTGGTTAATTAATGTTAACAAAATATTTGAAATGTGCACAAAAATAAACAAATAATCATTTAATTTTAGGTTATTTTAATGAGAAATGTCCTTATCCCAAATTTCATTATGTTATTGAGAAAATGAAAACTAAGTCTCAGAAACATTATTATCAAGAACCTTTTGAGAAATAAACGTCACGAAAATAAAGATCGACAGTTCTTGAGGCATTTGTGTTTTTTTGGGGGGTAATGGGCTCCTGGCTGTATGAATCTGCTCGACATATATTTCTATGTACCGGGATGCCTGTGTTAGAAAGTGTTGACATTTCACCCCGTCCCCTCCCCCCAAAGCGCCGCTACGAAGTTAGAATGCGATCTAGAGTTTGAAAACTCGAAAGCTTCGAAAATTTGAAGTTGTTCTTGAAAATTGAACGTCAGAACAAGAAAGATAGATACATGTAGTTACTAAAGCAATTTGTGTAATTTTTGAGGCGATTTGGGCCTTTGAGAGTGGTTTTCAGACAGGCCGATTTGAATGTTTTCATGCCATGTTGACGGTGTTCGCTTTGTAGGCTTCGTGAAGGAAGTCACGTTCTCTGACATTATGAAGAACAAAAATAGCTCATTAATCAAAATAAACTCAAGATTTCTGTTCGTAAGTGCTTGATAATATGCCGTAGCGAATGCAATTCTGCTGGCACATCTTCTGTTTTGTGCTAGAAAGGACTTCGCTATTAACGGCGGATCATTCCGGCCAAGATATCCTCGTCTTTATAGGGAATGTGTGATCATCAGTCCAAAATATATACAGCTTTCTGAGGAATCGAGGAATCGAGGAATCGGAGTTAAACGAGTAAACGCGAGTCGATGTTCGACACTAACAATTTACTCGTCATTTTCACAATGAATCGTCTTCACATGTTATCCAAAATAATGCAACGCCAATCATCGTCAGTCTCGTCAATCATATCAAAAATAAAAACAAGTTTTCATTTCAATCGATATTTATTCGTTCGTATTAACCTTCGGTCAGCGATCGTTGCCCATGCGCTGTCATGCCCTACTAGGAACGCCTGGGACCTGACCCTCCAATTTGAGGACCACGACAAAGAATAATACGACGACGACGACGAAGAACCGTTTGCATTTTTAGACTCGAGCTACCACAGGTAGCCCGAGTAATAATACTATTAAGGTTGGATGATTCCTCCGAAAGCTCGGCTCATTAAAATCTTCGCTTTTTATACGTAGTTTATACAAATTTATTTTAATAAACTTTTTTAACGTCTCAATATTTTAGCTGGACACAGTGCGCCCTAGCTACTTATCGTGGAGACTCACTCACACTCACTACCTCTACGTTTTGCACACGACTCGGCTCACCTGTTCATTTTTGCTCTCACCTCTAGGCCACCCATGCCACCCTATTGCTATTCCTACGTACCGATACATTATGAATTGAATATTATAACTGTTATTGCCACTCACATTTGGTATCAGATCTGCCTGTATATCTCCAGGCAGTGAAGAAATCTTTGCTCGATAACGGTCCATAAATGACGAGCTCAAAATAGGCCTGTGGACACTCAAATCCAATATACCATTAAGAACCTGATCAAATTTGGTCCCTGGTCCCTCATTTCCAGTCCATTTTCCTGCTGTGTAGAACACGTCCGTGTTAAGGTCAATTGTAACAAAGGCATATGTACCATCAGTCATTCCCAGGCTCTTCGCGATTGTCATAAACTCGGTTATGTCCTTAATGTAGGCTAGTAGAAGAATCACTGAAATAAAGATTTGTGGGTAAGTGCAACAAAGAACTTTAATTGTAATTGAGGTTAGTTAGTTGACTACACAATTTACCAACCCCATCAATGACTAACCATTTAATCAGGTAAATAACCGAGCAAGTCCACCAACCGACCAGCCGAAAACCAATCGACGAGCCAGCCAACCAAACCAATCTGCAACCAACCAACCAATCAAACCGCCGTGCCAACCAACCGATGAGCCAACCAGTCAGACAAATCTGCAGCCAACCAATCGAACCAACGAGCCAATCAACCGACGAACCAACCAAACCTATCAGCCAACCAATCAAACTGAAGAGCCAACCAGCCCAGCTAATAACTACTGTCGAGAAGCCAGTTCAATCAGCTAACATCCAAACATTGCAATTTGTTAGCTAAAGATGATTCCATCATCCTCTCGACAAACGAGTCAGCCAATAAATGCACAGCCGGCCGGCAAACAAACCAATCAGGCAACCAAATTAACAGCTACCCAACCAAAAAACTCAAAAATCTAGCCAACCAACAAGCAATAATCTTCTTCACAGTTTCCTGCGTCATCTTAAAAGGCATCCGGAACTTTACATCAAAGCGAGACGTACGTTGAGCTTGCAATGATAGAGAACTTTTAACACCTGACGGGACAATTATTCACGTGTCTCTATCATTGCAAGCTCTCTATCAAGTCTCGTGTCAATGCAAAGGCCCGGTTACTATTCAAGATGGCGCAGGGAACCGTAAAGGGAGCTATTCCACCAATCTATTTTGTCAATCTATCCAATAAGGGATGTTATTTTACCTCTAGATCGCTCCTTGACTTTCTCTAGTAAAGGTGTTTTCTTCATGTCAATGTAGTAAGTTTCAAAGAGTGAAATCCTAATATTCGCTTTTATTAGTACTTTACTTAGTTCAGTAGCGAGATTTTTCCATTCTACTTCTGATGAACTGAGGATGCCACAAACTGAAATGAAAATATTACTTTGTTATGTCTTCATTATAGTCATTTTGCAAATATTTTTGCAGCAAAAATACCTTTATGATAAATAATAATAAAAAAAAATTCAATTCTAGATTCTAGATATTCAATTATAGTCCCTTTTACAATTTCCTGCGCCATCTTGAAAGGTAGCCAGGCCTTTACATCGTTGCGAGAGCTTGCAATGATAGAGGCTCTTTAGCACCTCACGGGACAATTATTCATGTGTCTCTATCATTGCAAGCTCAACGTTCGTCTCGCTTTAATGCAAAGGCCCGGCTACCTTTCAAGATGGCGCACAGGGAACTGTGAACGGGACTATTCTAGATATACTAGACTCTAGTCACTTTCCTTTCCCAAACTCCAATACTTTTCATAGCGTTTTTCTCGAATCCGTCCCAGTTTTAAGATATTATTCTTGATCTTCACATTTTCTTCAATGTAGTGATATGATTTCTCCTATCGACCAGTCTATTTTGAGGTTATATATTTGACCGTGTTTCTCCATCCTCCCTGAACCATATCTCCCCATTGAGCTAAAGATGTATGGTAGCGTAACTCCCCACTTGTCCAGTTAAAATCTTTCATCATTCTTGTCACGACAGTTGTTGTGTATTCAACATTCCTTCGTCCATACGCAGTGATGGTGGCCAGGGTGGAAAACTTTTTCTTATCGATAAATTTAGTGGACGAGGCTGCATATGTTATAATTGGCTTATTCCAGATTTTACAAAGCAGGGCGACTGGTTCTGTGACCGTGGAGCATGCTGGTCCAATGATGATGTCCATGTCTTGGAACCTAGAAAGAAGATTGATTTTGATTGGTTAAAATACATTTAACATATGCAGATTAACGCTTGAAAAGCAAATGCAGTAGTTTTAGTACCATTTCTGAGAAACCGTATTACCCGTGAAATGCATGAAAAGACCATGCAACAAGCTAGTAGCGCAAGGGATTATGGGTAACCTAATTATACTTTACTAACAAGCAGGGATTTCATGGCCACATCGCCACACTATTCAATGTGTTATTGAGAAATGTCAATAGTCCTATTCACAGTTTCGTTCAGTGACCATGAATGATAGTTCCAATTCGAGATTGAAGTTGCTGCGCATGATAAGTTATAGTTTTGCTAAGTGTGGTAACTATACTCCAACTTCGACTTAGAACACTATTATTCGTGGTCACTGAACGGAACTGTGAAAAGGTTTATTTTGACTTACACCTACTTGCAAGAACGTTGTCATTAACATTTGAAAATTTGTAATTTAGTGGATTAGGAATAAATTAAAAGTACAAAAGAAAGAGTTATGCTTCAATGATCATCTTTTGTACTTTTAATTTATTCCTAATCCACTAAATCACAAATCTTCAAATGTTGTATGACAACGTTCTTGCAAGTAAGTGTATATTAGATTACAAGAAAGGCGTGTATGTACATTTAGTTTCTAAACTGATCCATGATCCTTTGCGCCACTAGCCTTGTAGGCTATTCACGGGTGACAAACTTGTATTTGTATTAGCCACTTTCCTATCGAGTTTTGTGCCTGGGACGAGCGAAGTTCGTAAAGACGTCTGCATGGATCGTTACTCGGGAAGCCTGTTTTAAGATGGTGGTTGCTGTGCAGAGGCGCTAAAACTACGGGAAAATTGCATGGCCGAAATTAGACAGAGGTAAGCTAGTTTTCGTGAATTGTTAGATTATATGATGTAAGATTATAAAATAATTGGGATAGTACGCGCGCGTTGATTGGTCAAACAACCGTGTTTCATGAGAGCATGAAACACACTAACGCCGTTTTCAAGCGCGCGCGCTCATTCAACGGTACGTTTTCCGTTGTTTGGATCTTTCGCAACTTAGGGAGAAATGACATCGTTAAACGAAGGGGGGCATTTTTTTCGTCTTTTCGCGCGATTGTTATTTTATAAAAGAAATGAAACACGTCTTCTGTTTTTTCACTGGCTTATGAAAACATCGATACGTTTGGGAGAATTCTCGAGCAGGTCCAAACACTCGACTTCGTCTCGTGTTTGGCCGGACTGATCTGCTCTCGAATTCTCCCAAACGCATCTCGGTTTTCATTAGCGCGTGAAAACACAGAAGACGTATTTCATTTCTTAACTAACATATTGTATTTCTTTACACCGTAGAGTCAACCACTACTGAGCTCAAATGTATACCAACATTAATTTCGAACAAGATTGTAGGTTGGTACACATACTTGACCATTCCACGAATGCCTTTCTCAGCAATACAACCACTTTTATGGATACTGTAGCTAACATTGTACCCTGCTAGAAGAGAGGGACTGGAATTGATATCATCAACTGCTAGAGGGATTGAGCCCGCGATACGAGTCCCTATTGGCCAGTAACCAGTCATGGGAAGAAGGACGCCCATCTTGACCTCTAGGTTACCAAGGAAACAAATAAGTAAACAAATATAACGATTAAACAAATAGAAATTTGTTTTGAGCATGGAAGCACCTTTTTGTCATCGCCTCCTCCTCTCCCCCACGGGAAAGTAACTTACTTAAGTTACTTGACTAACGTCCGCAGGGGAAGGGGGGATGGGAGAGATTTGCGAAAGAACATCTGTTTTTCAGGCTAAAAATATATTAAGGCAAGTTTTTCATTTATAGTTTTTAAAGACTAAATTGAAAATTTATAACAGGAAAAAGAAAAGGAAATTATAAATTGACTTAAATTGAGTTAATTAAAATGTGAAAAAATATATAATATAAAATGTCATTATAAATTATAGAATCATTATATAAAACATTATTTTAATAAACAAAATACTTGAAATAAAATTTGAATAAATAAAATACGTGATAAAAATAGAAATAAATATCAATGAATAAAAATATTATTATACAAATTATATAATTATTGTATACAACAAAATTAATAAACAAAATACTTGAAATAAAATTTGAATAAAAAAAACGTGATAAAAATAGAAATAAATTAAATATCAATAACTGAAAAAATATAATTAATATTGCATTACAAAATCACTGTATACAACAAAATGAATAAACAAAAAACTTGAAATAAAATTTTAATAAATAAAATACGTGATAAAAATAGGAAAGAAATACCTTTTGTGCCTTCAGAAACATCATTGACCAATATGAAAATAATAATCTACAGCAAACAAAATGAGGAAATTAATGAGGAAATGAACATTACTGCAGTTATTCTATTTTCTTTGTAGCTATGTATGTTAGATTTTGTTCATGGAAAGTAGTATGAAATTAACACTACTAACAGTTATATATTATTTCTTCATTATTTGCAATCCTTTGTAAAATCACTACGCCACCGAATGTGCGCTAATTGCACATTATATGCATCTATCTAAAATCAATACACTACTGACTGCAAGTGCGGTCTAAAACAAAGCGCACTCCCGCCGCACAAGAGAGATTAGTAGAATAGATGAACAATAAACCATTTTACAGGGTTTTTTTTACATTTTACAGATCGAAGTTACAACACATAGCAAAACTATAAGTTATCATATGCAGCAATTCCAACCTCGACTTGGAAATATTATTCGTGACAACTGAACGGAATTGTGAATAGGACATTTTGCGAAACAATCCGGCCTTGATAATTAATTCGCAACCCTTTGTAAAATGGTCTAACCTCATTAACACAAGATAAACGAAATTATACCTTGAAAACACACAACATATAATATACACCAGGGGCGGACGGAGGAGGGGGGGGGGGGGGGTGAACTGGATGACTTTTCAGTCCCCTTTTTGTAGTAAAGTCCCGTTTTAGCAAAGAAAATAACCTAAATTATATCTTTAAAACATACAACATATGATTTACACATAACCTAAAACACACACGGAACAATCTGGACGTATTTCGCAACGTACTCTTTGTGAAATATATGGAACACAACCACTGACTACATTAAAACGAAGTTAACTAAGAGTCTCGGGCAACAATTGGTTTATCGCAACATTGTTGGTCCAACATGTTGGGCCCGTTTAAAGAGGCCCTAAAAGGCCTAATCCGGGCCCTAACATCGCCTAAGATCGCCCAAGATCGCCAACTCAAATATAGCTAACTAACGTTTCCAAAAATCGCCTAATATCGCCCAAGATCGGCAACTGAAATATGGGTAAGTTTCATAAAATTGCCTCAAATCCCTTAACATCGCCTAGTAATAAGATTGCCCAAAATAACGGTGATCTTAAGGCCCAGACTAGTCCTACTAAATTAAAAAAACATAGACACACAGACCATATATACACATACAACAACAAGACCATATTAAACAACCGATGGGACTTACCAAATATATACAATGTAGTTCTGTAAGTTTCATTTCGTGATGTGATGTGATGTGTAAAAATGATCTTCTAATCCGGCAGAACTACATGAAACAAAGAAACAAATTTCTCAGAATTAGGTGGTAGCCATGGAGAAGGAATGACTGCAGTAAGAATCTTCTTAAATTTGTGTATTGTTATTGACCGATCTTTTCTCTAAAAACGTCACACACAAAGATATTAAATAATTAATATGAAATGACATAGAAATAACACTTGAGGCTCAAGCGATCCTGACCATCATGCGGCGTTATCGGGACGTAAAATAAACGTAAAAGGACTAGTAATAATTCTTAAAATAATTCTTTAAATAAAGTTTTAGTAATAGCCTCCTCCACAGGCGTCTTTGTCATCTAATTTGGATTTGGGTTTCCTGTGCTGCTACTAAAGAGGTTACTATAGTGTTGCTTAATGAAATACTATGTTTTCTCCCGTGTCTAAAACTTCGTGTCTTTCACATGTGAAAGATATCATATATTTCACGTGTGAAGATACCACCGTTGCCATGATTTATTATTGAAAGTCATAGCAGCCAAAAATCACATGTGAAAGCCGACGAAGTTCAATAGACACAGGAGAAAACATATAGTATTTCATTACTGCGGTTTTCCACTTTCTGCGAACTCAGACATTCCCACGGCTTATTGTGAAACACGTTTTTAGCTGCCGTCAATCAAAACTAATTAGTCGGTACCTTTTAAATCCTTGATTGACGGCAGCTAAAAACGTATTTCACAACGAGCCGTTGAAATGTCTGAGTTCGCAGAACGTCGAAAACCGCAGTAAGCAACACTATAGTAACCTGACTCGTTATGGTCATCATTTCTTTTGTAAATTTCTCATTACAGTGCGACTCGCCGTACCGTAGTCACCTACACAAACTTTTGATGAATTTTTGACATTATTTTGACATTTTTTCATCTCAATTGGACCAATTACAGACATCAAAGTATCTAAAGTCTCCGCCTCTGATCGATATTAACTCCGCCTCTCTATATAAACGTATCTGATTAGTCCGATTGAGATGAAAAAATGTCAAAATAATGTCAAAAATTCATCAAATGTTTTTGTAAGTGACTACGGTACGGCGAGTCGCACTGTAATTATTTATGAGTTTTAATTTAAGAAGTTTTGTTATTTAACAGTTTTACAACAAAAAAGGCCAGGATATTGATGGTCAGATTCAGTTTCAAAACAAGTGTTGCTAATGAATGAATGCCTAGGAGACCAGAATGTTAAAATAAAACGAAAATGGAATAATTATGATGAAAGGATTTAAAATTATTTACAATATATGCAAAAAGAAATCATAAAATTATATATCAAAAGCTTCTCTAAAATAATATTAAATAATTTACTAAAATTATAACAATTTTCACTCTTATATTATCACTGCAGCGTCGAGACGTTCGCAAGCAAGGACTTCTTTTTTACGCTGTATTAATTACCATTTTAAACCTTTCACTGTTCAGGGTTAGCGTTCGAAAGGTCCGCTACACACTCTTTTTACGATATATAAAATGTTACCATCTTTACCTCAACAAAGGATTAACGTCCAAAACGTCGATGAGAAACACGCTCGTTTTACTGTATATATAAATATCAGACAAAGGAGAATTAACGTCCAAAACGTCGGTAAGCAACACGCTCGTTTTACTGTATATATTTACCATTTTAACATTAACAAAGGATTAACGTCCAAAACGTCGATGAGTAACACGCTTTTTTTACTGTATATATAAATTTACCATTTTTTAAATCAGACAAAGGAATATTAACGTCCAAAACGGCGTCGGTAAGTAACACGCTCTTTTTACTGTATTTAAATTTACCTTCTGTTTTATAGTTTTATATCAGTAAAAAAAAAGTTCATTTAACGTCCAAAACGTCAATAAGTAACACCTTTTCTTCATATATATATATTTACCATTTCTACCTTAACAAAGGATTTACGTTCAAAACGTCAGTAAGTAACACCTTTTCTTCATATATATATATTTACCATTTCTACCTCAACAAAGGATTTACGTCCAAAACGTCAGTAAGTAACACTTTTTTGTTTCCGGTATATATATATTTATCATTTTTACCACAGTCAACAAAGTATAAATTGACGTTAAAAATTTTACCTTCAGACCTTCAGTTTTACTTCAGTCAACAAAAGTTCATTTTCACTCTTATAATATCACTGCAGGGTCAAGACGGGCGATACCATTTTAAACCTTTCGATGTTCAGGGTTAGTTAGTAAACCATTATACTGGAAGGAATACTGTTCGAAGCGTCCAAAAACAGAACTGAGCACTTTTAAGTCAGCCTGGTAGATTAGTTTTGACTCTAATTATTATCATATAAGAAGAAAGTGTCTTGGAAGAGAGTCGCTAATGCAAACGTATTAACAAGAAAACAATGGAGCCAATTTTAATATGTTATTAACGTACCGGATTAAGAAAAAGCGGTTTAAAACGAGTATACTTTTGTATAGTTGTAGTAAATGGAACTACGTGTGGAGTACGTGAATAATAGATAAAAAGGGTGTTTGAGAGAAACAACTTATGTCAAATTGGATATACTTGTTCAGGTGTAAATTAAAGCCATATTTTTCAGGAAATTTTAAAAACAAGCTAACAAAGCATTGAAATTGAAAATGCTTTTAAGAGACGGAAATTATTTTTTCAGAAAAAAAAATGGGTGCTAATAATGCTCTTATGACGGGTAAAAGATATTAGGTTTTTTAGGAAAAGCGTTAGATGAAGCATACCCTAAAGGAAGCGAATCAAAAGTAAGGAAATGACAGTTTGAGGGAATATAATGGAAAATTCAATGCATGTGTGGAATGTTTTTCCTATCTTTTTTTCGCCCTTTCCTTGTTTTCCCCCGTTAGTTTTGCTAGTATTTAGTCTCAAAATGATTGCTTGGGCAGTTTTAAATCTCGGAAGGGTAAAATTAATAACAGCTACATGTGCACATACTGCGCCGGATAGAACACCAACCGCTTAAAAGAAATCACAAGTTAAAATATATATCATAATTCCAACACTAATACAAAAATAGTGCAAACAGAAAATAAAAAATATCCGATATACACCGGTTATTGTTGTGATAGTTTTAACCCAGGAGTGCAAACTAAATAAACAGCTACACATACTGAGCCGGACAAAATACCAATCACTTAAATGAAAACACAAGGTAAAAAAAAAACCATAACTCCAGCACAAATACAAAAATAGCGCAAACAGAAAACAAACAATATGTACTTATAAACTCAGTGGGAGGGCCGGACGGGAAAATGTGCTGCGAGCGCAGCAAGTTGTCTTTACATAATAAATGATATAAAAATTGTGCGTTTGAATTTTTGGATTGTGAAACGTAATTAAAATTATCATAATGCACCACATAAAATAATATTTACTAAATATAAATAACATGTTAACAAGATAGCATGTTACACCAGAACCAATATTATTAACTAAACACAAATAATACAATATATTTAAACTATTAGCTAGTTATCTTAATCAAACTGAAGTATATTGATTCTCATAAAATCAAAAAGATAGCTTGTTACACCACAAACAATATTATTAACTAAACACAAATAATACAATATATTTAAACTATTAGCTAGTTATCTTAATCAAACTGAAGTATAATGATTCTCATAAAATCAAAAAGATAGCTTCTTACACCACAAACAATATTATTAAATAAACACAAATGATATAATATCTTTAAATAGACTGTCGGCTAGCTTAACCAAGGTAAAATCAAAAAGATAGCTTGTTACACCACAAACAATATTATTAACTAAACACAAATATAGAGGATATTACATGGGCGCGCGGAGATATGAATTTTATCTTCGAGTGTTGATAAGATATCCCACGAGTGAGCGCAGCGAATGAGTGGGATATCTTTTCAACACGAGAAGATAAAATTCATATCTCCAAGCGCACATGTAATGTTCTGTTTATTATATAACAGATTGAAGAAAAATATTTTGAAAGTTGATTGGTTGAGAGTGATATCACACATGTGCGATATCAATGATATCTTCATGACTATAGGATAGGCTTTTTATCTAGTTGATATCACTCGGTATACCACTATATGTTATATAATAAAATATAATATCTTTAAATAGACTGTCGGCTAGCTTAATCAAGGTAAAATCAAAAAGTATTGTATAGTACAAATATTATTATCAGTCAAATATAAATCAAATATATAATATGTTCTTTACCTACAGATCAGGATTCGCTTAACCGTTCACCATATGCATCACCTCTAGACGGCTCAGTGTTTTCATCTGTATCCAATCGTTATCATTTACCTTTAAAATACAAATGAACTATATAAAGCAAGGTAATTGGTCAATAGGCCCAATAGGCCTTTTGACATAGTTCCGTTCAGTGATCACGAATAATAGCTCCAAGTCGAGGTTGAAGCTGCCACATTTAGCAAAACTATAATTCATCACGCGCAGCAAATCAAACCTCGACTTGGAAATATTCAATATTAATCTCGTTCCCATAGCCGTTATATCTTACTGCACATGCTCGACGACAAACCTTGGATATAAAGATATAGAGCGGGTTTCGTACGAGTGGGAAACTGACCGTACCGTACCGTAGCCGTAACCGTACCGTAAGTTTAATACAAACATTCGAATATTCTACAGTAACAGTACCGTAACTGTGCGGTAAATATTACGGCCAGTTTCCCACTCATACGAAAACCGCTCTATCGATATAAAGATATACCAAGATATATCGTCGAGCATGCGCAATAATATATAACGGCTATGGGAACGAGATTGGGAAATATTAGTCGTGGTCACTGAATGGAACTGTTAAAAGGCCAATTCTAAGACGGAACTGCTGCATTATGGGTACTTATATGTTATTTCGTGAACTATAACAGTTCGATAGCTTCCATAGCTGTTCGATAAAAATGTTTCAACTGATTCTAAGAAACACTAAATATATCTATATTTTATCATTATTTTTGACAATAATTATATCGTATACATTAAAGTGGAAGTTTGTCTATTTCTGCTTGTGAAAATACCGCACTAAAACTCGCAGGATGTGCTGTAGAATTTTGGAAAACATTATTTTTGCCAAATTTTTCGTTTTTGCCAAAACGAACGATATTTTGATTACTTTTTCAGCCCAGCAATGTATAACTCGATGGTATCGTATTAATTGAAGTTGAAGTCAGTTGTCTATTTACCGTTTTGTTCTAGTAAAAATACCGCACTAAAACACACTCAGGATGTGCTGTAGAATTTTGGATCCCATTATTTTTTTTTTTTAAATTCGTTTTTGCCAAGCCCAACAATGTATAACTCGATGGTATCGTATCAATTGAAGTTGAAGTTTGTCTATTTCTGCTTTTTTCTAGTGAAAAGACAGCACTAAAAACTCAATTTAGTGCTTTCTTCTAAAATGATGATATGCACCTACATATTGTTTTAAATTGAAATAGTTCGGCCCATAATGCATTTCTCTCTTGATTTGAATTATCTCTTTTGACAACAACTTGTTTGAAAAACATGTATCTCAACCATCTGCATTCAATTTGTTTATAATCAAGTACAAGTTCCTTTTTCTTTCTATGTTTTTTTTTTCCTCTTTTATAACAGTAGGAGGCTTATCTATCTGACAAGCATGACTGGTGCTTAGAAGAAAGTTCCTTTTATCAAACACGTAGTCTTCGTACACTTCAAAATTATTGACACTAGAATGATTATGACAATAGATCAAGTTTAGGGGCGGCTCATTTGACTTGTGATGGGGGGAGGGGGTGATGGGGGAGGTTGCTGGAAGATTTTGAAAAAAAAATAGCCTTCAGCCCTCTGAGCAAGGAAAAAAAATGGTACAGTATACAAGCTCTGGGGAAATATATATGCAATCTAGAAAAAAAATATATCATGCATGCAACGCTGTTTGACTGAAAACAAATATCTCGTTTGCTCGTCAGTGGGAAAAAAAATATCTTGCACAAAAAAAAAAAAAAACATTTCCAATCCTGTTCAAACGTCGTATTTCACCGATGTGTCGAATCTAATGCAAATGAATTTAAACAAAAGGTTTTGCCACTCATTTGCATTAGATTCGGCACGTGTGAGATGCGATGTTTGAAATAGACCTTAGCTACACTTTCAGTTTGAAAATCTAATTGATTAATTAGTATTCGGACGAATATGTCAGTAAGGAACACACTTTCTATCAAACGAATATTCTCTACTTATTTCATATCAACGATGAGTAGCTTCCATACAATTCAATCTGCGCGGCGGCATCTACTCATTTTTGAGATTGAATCTTTTAAGTATTTGTAAATACCTTATCATTAATATCTTCCTATATTTATGGAAACTAGCGAGTAAACTAGTATAGGCTGCGTCGGTGTTTGATATAAATGATAGGTAATATAATGAAATTTGTAACACCGTAAAAAATAGAAATAGAAACTAGCGAGTAAACTAGTATAGGCTGCTTCGGTGTTTGATATAAACAATAGGTAATATAATAGAATTTGTAACACCGTAAAAATAGAAATAGAAACTAGCGAGTAAACTAGTATAGGCTGCGTCGGTGTTTGATATAAACAATAGGTAATATAATAGAATTTGTAACACCGTAAAAATAGAAATAGAAACTAGCGAGTAAACTAGTATAGGCTGCGTCGGTGTTTGATATAAACAATAGGTAATATAATAGAATTTGTAACACCGTAAAAATAGAAATAGAAACTAGAGAGTAAACTAGTATAGGCTGCGTCGGTGTTTGATATATACAATAGGTAATATAATAGAATTTGTAACACCGTAAAAATAGAAATAGAAACTAGCGAGTAAACTAGTATAGGCTGCGTCGGTGTTTGATATAAACAATAGGTAATATAATAGAATTTGTAACACACTAAAAAGTGTTGACTTAACCGGCTTTACTCACGTTTCGAGCTTTAGCCCTTCTTCGGAGTCTTCCTATATTTATGTCATTTCCTTTTTCAATCAAACTGTAAGGGCATCGAGAAATCAGATTGGGATGCACTAGAAATAAATTATTATTAATATTAACTTCCTGGTCTGACGTCATCATATTCAAACACGTCCGTTTTCGCTGTCCACACGTATACGGTAAACGTCCGTTTTCATAAATTTCCAGTTTGGAGATTGTATTTGAAAACCTCCTTTTTACCGAAAACACCGTTTACGTGTGGACGGTAGGCGAATTGAAACGAAGGAAAAATCGTCCGTTTTCAAAAATATCCGGATTATATATCATTTTGTCCCACGTAGTTCCTTCTTGTTCTCCGGTGTTTTTCGATAAGAGTTAGTTAGGCTAGTTCATAATTAAAAGCTAGATAGTATTATCATATTGTAATTTAAATCACACGACCACATCAGCTAAGATGAGTATGTAACTAATCGTATTTAAATAAATGCTTTTATTATCATCATCATCATTATTATTATTTCTATACTTGTGGACAGGGCCTACGTTTTTATTCGAGTAACCACCACTTAGTCGCCTTGTAAAAATTATTAAAACAAATATTAAAAAAATTACTAAAATTATTGCAAAAAAACCCGAACTTAGAATGTGCTGTCAACAACTGTAAGTACATTTTATTTGTGTATTCGTTCTAAATACATTTAAAGATGAAATTAAACGATTTCAATAAAATGATGTTATAAAACTTACCTTTAGGAAGTTAGAATTGGAGAAGAAGTCGATCGTTTATGTCGTTTATACCAAAACCGTTAATTGCTGTAGATTATTATGACTCAGCTTTACGTCATGCGGGGAAGATAGCAGTTGCAAGCTTTTTTAAGAGACTCTCTCTTAAGTGAACTCAATCATCTGTTATGAATAAGAGACAAGATGGTAGGTAAATACTGCTTAAACCATCCAATTATACAAAATATGTCTTAATATAGCAACCAAACAGTTAGCTAGCCAGCCAGTCTGCCTGCTGGTCATTCGGTAAATTATTCATGTTTTGATTGATTGATTCATTAATTCGTTGATTAGATAATTCATTAATTCATTCACTTATTCATTCATTCATTCATTCATTTATTCATCCAATCATCCATCTATTCATTCATTCATTCATTCATTCGTTAATTCATACATCTATCCATTCATTCAATCATCCATCTATTCATTCATCTATTCATTCCTTGATTCATTCATTCATCAATTCATTCACCCAATTAATCAAATAAAACAAATCCACCCACCCAACAAACCAACCAACCCAATCAATCAATCAATCAACTAAAACAAACCCACCCAACAAACCAAGTCAACAAACCAGCAAACCAACCAACCCGATCAATCAATCAAACAAACCCACCCAACAAACCACCCAACCAACCAACCCAATCAATAAATCAACTAAAACAAACCCACCCAACAAACCAAGTCAACAAACCAGCAAACCAACCAACCCGATCAATCAATCAAACAAACCCACCCAACAAACCACCCACCCAACCAACCCAATCAATAAATCAACTAAAACAAACCCACCCAACAAACCAAGTCAACAAACCAGCAAACCAACCAACCCGATCAATCAATCAAACAAACCCACCCAACAAACCACCCAACCAACCAACCCAATCAATAAATCAACTAAAACAAACCCACCCAACAAACCAAGCCAACAAACCAAGCCAACAAACCATCAAACCAACCAACCCGATCAATCAAACAAACAAACCCACCCAACAAACCACCCAACCACCCAACCCAATCAATAAATCAACTAAAACAAACCCACCCAACAAACCAAGCCAACAAACCATCAAACCAAACAACCCGATCAATCAATCAAACAAACCCACCCAACAAACCACCCAACAAACCAACCCAATCAATAAATCAACTAAAACAAACCCACCTACCCAACAAACCAAGCCAACAAACCATCAAACCAACCAACCCGATCAATCAAACAAAAACAAAAAATACCCAACAAACCCACCCACCCAATCAACCAAATCAATAAATCAACTAAAACAAACCCACCCAACACACCATCCATATCATCCAACCAACTAACCAACCAACCAACCAACCAACCAACCAACCAACCAACCAACCAACCAACCAATTTAAAACAGATATAAAGAGAAGTTATTGAGTGTTCATATAGTCACTGCGGCCAAAGACAAGAACATTTGTAATGAGGTATTGTTTACAATGTATTTGATGTTTCTTGAGCGAATAAATAGTTACAAATTATAAAATATTCACGGTTAATATTACTATTCTGTTTTTATTTGATGGTTTTAGTGTTTTTAGACCTGTCTTCTTATACAATTGCCATAAGCGATAATCGTCAGCTTCCAAAAATAAGATTGTCATTCAAATAAAATTCGTGGTAGCATGAAAACGAGGCATACGAGCCCTAAATCCAAGATGGCGGAACAATTGTTGTTAAAATGGTTGGCGAATAAAAATTAAATAGATAAAAGTTTTAAGATAAATTCAAATTTGAATATTCTAAGTTAAACTGACCTCCTGGGATTTGTAAGCTATTGTTTAAAATAGTTTTGAGTCGAATAGAGTCAGATTGAGTGTTTACTTTAGATAAAAGTGCGGAAACTAATTAGATGAAAATCTAGCCATAAAGTGCTGCTCAGCAGCTGAATGTGATAACTGAACTGACAATCGACCGGATTGATTGCTTCATGAATTCCCTAAGGATAAAGAATTACAAACGAAATGGGAAGTTGCCATGAAAAGAAAGGACAAGGAAATTAAGAGTGTCAACAACAAATTATGTTGTTCTGAATATTTTGTTCCTTTTGACTTCAAGATAAGCCTTACAGGGTATAGAAGAGAGCTTTTAAAAAGGGTTCTATTTTCAAATGGAAACCCAAGATGTGCGACAAACGAAGTGAACGAGTAGCTGCAGTAGAAACTAGGAAATAGAAACAACAACACGAGAGACATTATCAAATCAATACCAGTTTATCAGCACTAGAAGTGCTGCAAGCTCTTTAAATCTTTTCTATGTTCATCGTTTTTGTGCTATTTTGAGATTCCTATTTTAACCGAATTATCTATTTATGGAATAATTTACCCTTGTCAATCAGGCAGGCAGCTAGTTTCAAGATATTCAAAACCAGACTGTATGAACACTACTTTATTAACTGGACACTGATTTGGCTATTGACAGGATAAGATCTTGGAAAACAATCTGCTGTCCTTATTGTCGTTCTATAGGAAGAATTATCATGTTTTTATATATTAATCGTTCCTTATTTGTTTTGTAAATGTTTTTAATTATTCCGTATTTCTAGGGGCCCGCCTCGTTGGGACCATGAGTCCGTTAGCGTGTTCCCTCACCGTTTACATTGTAGTTTTTTCTTATTTTGTATTCATTGTTTATATATTGTTTGTAATTGTTCTCGGTGAAATCGTCTACATAAATAGATTCTCCCTCCAGTAATTGTAAAGGCGAACTATTTGGTCCACTGAATCTTGAAGATTATTTGAAACAACATGCAACAGCAGAAGGCCTAGTCTGGGACCTTAACTCGCCTTAACTCGCGGAAACTCGCCTTAACTCGCACAAACTCGCATTAACTCGCACAAGCTCGCAGTAAATTACTCAATGTCATAATGCATCGGGAATTGCCTTAACCTCATCTCACAAAGCTGAAATATACACATATAAGTCATGTTCTTTTAGTGTCACTCCAAATTATGGGATTTTTCCTTAACTCGCCTTAACTCGCCTTAACTCGCCTTAACTCGCCCAAACTCGCTGCGAGTTAAGGCGAGTTTAGGTCCCAGACTAGGCCTAGCAGAAGCTAGAACAACTCAGAAGAAAACTTGCAAGAGATAAAGAAAGAGAGACGATTTCAAAGTTTGGTCTGGACATACTCGAAGGAAGTGACGAGGACATACATTTTTACTGATATTGGCTTGCTGGACTCCATACACCTTTAGAAATCTGGAAATACGTACTATTATATCAAATCAAATCAAATCAATTTTATTTCACACATTTTACATGATATTTACATAATTAGTAGTATAAAATTAAGTTAAATAGGCTAATTAAAAGTATAAATAAAGTTTTAATGAGGTAGTGCCTAAAGACTAAATAAACTGTTAAGTTATCGAGTTAGTCTTTAGTAATGAGGTTAAGCTTTATGTTTGGGTGAATAATGAAAGGGAAGGAAGCAGATAACTATCAAAATAATTTACAAATATAAGATATGTTAAAATTTGATTATGTAAATTACATCTTAAGTTGATTGAGTTGGAGTGAGAGTAAGTATTTTTTTTATCTCCTTGGAGAAGGAGATAGCTGATCTCAAAGATCTTATAGTCATAGGGACTTTGCCCCAGACTTTAGATGCAACGAATGAGATGGTTTGCTTGCCTGTATTGGTTCTATCTTATCTCACTTACTATAGCTATGTGAGAGATACAACAGAATCTACTTCTGAGGATATATATATATTTCCTTACCTTAATAAAAGGTCTAGAAAATGCCCTGGCAGTAATGTAGATACGCTATCTTGAGACCTATTTAGATGAGTTTTTACTTGTACTTTGCCGACTATTCCATGGTCTTTTTGATCGACACTTGGCACACCTAATCCCACTTTACTATAGCAATATGAGGGATACAACAGAAGCTAGTTCTGAGGATATATTTCCTTACCTTATAGCTTAGTACAATGTCTAGAAAATGTCCTGGCAGTAATTTAGGAGCACAGCGTATCTTGAAACCTATTTAGATGATTTTTACTTAGCCGACTATGCCTTGGTCTTTTTGAGCGACACTTGGCACACTTATTCAACATTTCAGTGGCAATTTATCAAACATTATAATACAATGGATCACGATTTTATGTTGTGCTTAGGGGACTATCCACTTGGGCATCAAGGGAAAGCATAAAAAGAACTTACCTGAAGCATTCAAGAGGAGGTTTGAAAATGTAAGATGTATAACAGACTTATCCATCGTATATAATAGAATTTGGCAAGATCATTTGACGTAAATAAGTTTAGAGAAAACCTCAATGAAAAATAGTGGTGAATATAATTGGTAAAAATGACTCAGTTAAAAACACAGGAGGCAGCAGGTGAACGAAATTATACTGCCATTATTACCAATGCAAGTGGTCGTTCATTTTTAAACTATTTCCTCATTAATCTCATTTACGAAATGATTGTATAGTTAATAACAGTTCACTTCAATCTATATACACACCTATTTCAATTAACGTTGTCCATCTGGAATGGTTGATCTGAGACCGACAGGAATTGTGGGAGTACATTAAATACCAAATACATTGTTTTAATCACACTTGAATGGTGCTGAATTATGGATAACAGTATTTCAGAAGTAAACATTTTAATATTAAAATATTCGAGCGTGAATATAATAGTGTATTTGCAGGTTAATGAGCTCCCAAAATTCCTATCGGTCTCAGATCGACCATTCCAGATGGACAACGTTAATTGAAATAGGTGTATTATTCACACCTATTTCCGTACTAATCTCATTTGTAAAATTATTGTAAAGTCAATAACAGTTCACTTCTAGGTATATATTAGCCTGTGTTACAGCCGGAATTTTTCTCTCCAAAGTCCGTCTGTGAATCAGAACAACGAACCGTGTTCTGGCCCCAAGCGAACTACACGATTATATATACTAGATGCTGATTGGCTTTCGATGATGCTCTTTCTTACACGAACTCTCATTGGACAATTCAATACTTCCGGTTATGTTGAATTGTCCAATGAGAGTTCGTGTAAGAAAGAGCATCATCGAAAGCCAATCAGCATCTAGTATATGTAATCGTGTAGTTCGCTGGGGGCCAGAACACGGTTCGTTGCTCTGATTCACAGACGGACTTTCGAGAGAAAAATTCCGGCTGTAACACAGGCTAGGTATATATCTATAGAGGGAAATGGCAGCCATGTTTGTGGTCAAAACATGAGAGTTTTCTCTAAACGGAACTGAAACCCTTTGTTATTCAATGCAGCTGCAAGTGTTCGTTTATTTTTAAGCTATTTCCTCATTAGTATAAATACACATGTGATGATAGGAAATTGCGCGCAGTGATTGGTCGAGAAATTCAGACTATTTCTCGATAAACACCTCCAGCGTTCCGGGCGCTTTTAGAAATAAGAAATGAACAGTTTTTCTTCTAAAAAAGGCTGGTTATTTTTACTTTTGGAAATGACCACTGTTGTATTTATACTTAAACAATTATCCACCTCAGGCTCAGTGAGTATCGGTGAATATCCGTCTTGGTTATTATTCACCAATATCCAATTAACCTTCGAGAAATAAATGTTAATTATTCTCATTAAAATAAAGAATTATATAAATGTTAATTATTCTCATTAACGAAATGGTTGTATTTTAATTAACAAATATAGGTATATCTATAGGGAGATTTCTTGGCAGCTATGTATGTGGTCAAAACAATGGAGCTTTTTAGGGAACTAAAAACCTTTGTTATTCAAAAACATACTTTTGTACTTGCCCACAAACATGTCTGCCATAAAACCCCTCTATTTTTGGCTTTAGTGTTATTGTGGGCCAAAGAGGAAGCCAGTCTTTGTAGTTCAATCTGTCTTCGCCCACCTAAGTCGCCCACCTTAATCAAATCTTCTGACTTGAAATTAAAAAGCAAACAAATGATGCCAGACGATAGATAATAAAACAGTTTTAGGTAGACAAATATCAAGTGTTTTAACACTTAAAATAGTATATATTGGTTCGAGTTTGAGTTGCAACGAAAACATTGTTATATTGTTTATATTACCGTGGGTGACAGAGGTTTGAGAAGAGGACTTAGTTTCTCTTTGGTTCACGATCCGTTTCAAATCCCTTCAAATGACGACAATTCCCTCTGGTATTTAGGGCAACTGATGGAAGGGGATATAACAGGGGGGTTGGAAACCGCAAAACCGCCCCAAAAAAATATCGACAAAAAACGCACAAAATCGCATCAAAAATTTGGTAAACTCCGCAACCGCAAGATTTAAAAAACCGCAAAACCGCATCACCACGAACCCTTACGAACTCCCCCCCCCCCCCCCCCCCTCCTTATTATCCCAATCAGAATTAACCAATTAAAGTGCTATATTCGGACGAGTATGACTGAATCTCTACAAATCATACATTTTAACACGACAGATCTCACTGTCCACATTTTATTTCAATATGAGACGGGGAAGGTGCTTTTTCCGCCATTAATCGATCGCGTTCTTCTGAGCCGACAAGTCAGTTAAAGGGAGTGACGTCATATGTGCAATACTCGAATCAATCTTTGTTATGTATGTTGTCCGGGTCATCGACATTCATCAAATCTTTAATAACGCTTATAGTCATCAGGAACAGACTCAATTTCATACAAATATTAATGAGAAATGTATTCGACAAGGAGCGTCTTGCGCATATAAACGTCACACATTGAAATGTATAACCGCCGTACAGTATCAAGATGGAGTAATGGCGGACAAAATGTTAAAACTTTTAAGAGCAAAATTTAGAAGCAGAAAATTTATTTTTTAGATAAATTTGCGTTAAGTAACCCTTTTTAGCATATATTTAAGGCTATCACACTAAGAAAAATGCGAATTTTGCACATTGGTTTTCGACTACAGTGGTACCTCTATTAAGCGGTCACCGCTCGGGACTTTCCAAAGTGGCCGGTTAATAAAGGTTGGCCGCTGAAAAGAGGTATAGAATAGGTATAGGAATAGATTTGGGACTTTTTGTTGTGGCCGCCTAATAGAGGGTGACCGCTTAATAGAGGTACCACTGCATAGCACTAACTTTCAAAAGTTCAAGTACTTACCAAAGCTGCTTGTGTGTGTTCTAACTCAGCAAAATAAAAGCTGGTCGGTACTAGAGAGTATTTGGTCTGTTTGTATTTAGATATATTGGCAACTCATCAGCTTCTCTTGCCGCAACGATCTGAAATGAAAACAGAATATGTAAATTTTATTATAGTGTTTATTTTTCAATTATGAGCAACCAAACGTTACGTGGTAGGGCTTTTAATGAATAAATGGAGGAATGAATAGAGGAACGGGTGGATGAATGAATGAATAAAGGAACGGGTGGATGAATAAATGAATAAATAAATGGATAGATGGAAAAACTGGATGGATGAATGGATGAATGGATGAATGAATGAATGAAATAACGAACGAGTTCGAAACAAAAATAAATAATTAATCAAATAAAGCATTTGCTAAGCCAAAATCAATCAACAATAAAAACATATTTGTAATAAAAAAATAGCATTATATATCTTCATAATTATGATAATACATGTATATTATTGATAATAAAAAAATGATATCCGGCATAAACATTTGAAATAGATAGATTTGATATATGAAATAGAGTTAATAAGCTGAGTTAATATATTAACATATTTAATATATAAAATAGAGTTAATATTTAAAATAGATTTGATATTTAGATTTAATAGAGCGAAAACACTAGAACCATGAAATAAAAACAAAATAGCTACTAACTAATAGTTTTTATTTAGTGACTATTTAGTCAGTATCACTCAACCAGAAACATCAAATACGAAAGGAAACACTACATCATTACAACTTTAATTGTCTTTTATAGTAACTAATAGTCGCTGAATTATTACACACTAACAATTTGATTTTGTTTCATGGTTCTAGTGTTTTCGCTCTATATAAAATAGATTTAATACATAAAATAGATTTGATATAAAAAATGAATTTAATAGATTTAACGAAGCGTTTGACTGATGTAAGTTCCCGGAATCTTTAAAATAATTCCAAAGTTCCCAAAGCGTTTCCTGGGACACAGGAAATATATTAAACAAAACAAATAGAGAGATAATGGTGAGCTAAAAGCAATCTGTGTTGTGAGTTAAGGGAAATTTCAACATTTAGATCGATTTTATTTTTTGTCGACCTTCATTTTCAACTATTTTTTGTCATAAGAAGTATAAATGTTTTATTTTTCAGAATTAAATTTACATAATTGAAATAATTTATAAAATCTTAGAATAAGAAATGTGAATGTTTATATTTATATTTTCGTTATCATTAAAATTGTATTCATGCTTTTGTTGTCACTGTTGTTGTTGTTGTTGTTGTTGTTGTTGTTGTTGTTGTTGTTGTTGTTGCTGCTGTTGTGTCATTGTGGACTTTAGATAACGTTTTAAATGAAGATTTTATTTCAATTATGTAGATTTAATTCTGAAAAAGACCCCACGGTAACAAAGTAATTATATATACTCATTATCATGACTTTAATTATCGTATTAATGTTAAATAATTGAGAAAATTTTATAATTGTCATATTTGGTTTAAAAAACAATTGAGTCCTTCCAAACAATTGACCTAAACCTAACCAAATTAACAATATGTACAATAGCTAGCGGCACTGTATTAAGAGGGCCAACCAAAACGCAGCTTTCGACTGGTGTTGGATTACCAAACAGTTATTTTATACTGAATAGAAATGCGTTCGGTGTATAAGTGAAATACAGATACATGAGAAAAATATCATATGCCCTTGGCGGGAATTGTACCCCACGGTTTCGGCTTTCTAGTCCGACGTGTTACCACTACAATACAAGGACCAACCACGCTGGATACGCAGCTGGACGAAGCAACTATGGGCAACCCTGGGGTTCAATTCCCGCCAAGTGCATATGATATTTTTCTCATGTATCAGTTATTTTATATACACCTATTTCAAAAATCGTTGTCGCAAACAAAGCCACAGTCCACAGTCTGAAGCCTGCAAAGGATGTCGGTATTTCTTGTCTTGTTTTCGATTTATTCCTAGTAAATTTTGGTTGTACGTGTTTGTGTTATATGACCATACCAAGTTGTTGTTGTGGTAGATATATATAGAAATATTTCTTTAAAAAACGTGTAATAAATCACAAATCATGTTCATATTACCGACATCCTTTGCAAGGTCTAGAGTGTGGACTGTAGCTCCGGCTGCGACAACGATTTTTTAAATAGGTGTAGATATATATATAGGAAACAACGGAGAAAATACAAAATGTTTAAGGGATCAAGGGAACATGCACATGGTAAGTGAAACACTCTGTCAAGAAACCCTCTGGTTTCCAGGGTAGCTAAGGATCGAGGTGCAAGCTAAGCAATCATTGACTTGAAACTGGTCTTGATATATTAAACAAAGTGATCTTTGAACCAATTTATTTATCAAAAGCGGCACCTTACTATTTGTGCTTTTATGTCGTAGATAAACAGCTTTCTATACCAAAAAGTATACACCTATTTCAATTAACGTTGTCCATCTGGAATAGTTGATCTGAGACCGATAGGAATTATGGGAGCTCGTTAAACTGCAAATGCACTATTGTAATCACGCTTGAATATTAATGTTTACTTCTAAAATAATGTTATCTGTAATTCAGCACCATTCAAGTGTGATTAAAACAATGTATTTGATATTTAATGAACTCCCACAATTCCTATCGGTCTCAGATCAACCCTTCCAGATGGACAACGTTAATTGAAATAGGTGTACACACGCGTATCAGAAATACCGTATGCAATCTTGAAAACAATGCCATTACCATGTATGGTATTGTAGGTGAAGAGTAACAAAAGACTTTGATTAGCGAGATTTTATTCTTTTTTTTTTAACAGGTTGAGATTGAAACAGAAATATAGGCATATCTTTCATACCGCGAAAGCTGAAGCTGATTTTCAAAATATCTGTAAGAAATGCACAACGTAACGCTTGGCACAATATGTACCTAACTATACTATGAACGTTTTGCCAGGAAATTGAGAATGATTTGTCCATGTTTATAGTCAGTATACTAACTTAGTACTTAGTACTTATTTTTTCCTTTATATTAAATCCTATGGCCCGCTCAATAGATATGAAACAGTCTCTTTAAGATAAAATAGGAAACTTTCAGTTCACAATGTAAACAATGAATAAAGACCTTCCGTTCTATTTTGTCAAAGTTAATTCAAATATATATAATTGTCAGAAAAACAAGTTGTCGTTTGGAGAAGGAGAAGGAGAAGAAGAAGGATAGAAAACAGAAAGAGCTAGAAAAAGGAGTATCATTAAGTCTGACCAGCAATATAGTAACAATATTACAAATGAAAATAAAAACAATGAAATTATACACTATGGTAACTTACATTAAGAACATACTGAAAGGGAACAACAAAACCAAACGATGACCGTAGATTTGGATGAAGTTGCATGACTCTCGATGTATTTCAATTAAGAAATACTTTAAAATGAAGATATTGATCATTTGACCCAAATACAGTAGATCACGAAGACTGTTAAAGATATTGAATTAATTGACTATAAAGTGTTTTTTTCTTAGACAGAATACTTTCAGATAAAAAAGTGCAATTTGCATAAAGTGAAAATATCTAATTCACAGACTTTTTAACATTAACTCTTCGTTGGATGAATAAAATGTAACCTTATAAATCATATATAAAAGAGAGCTAGAAAACAATAAATGGAAAATAGCGAGTAAACTAGTATAGGCTGCGTCGGTGTTTGATATAAACGATAGGTTATAGAATGAAATTTGTAACACCGTAAAAATAGAAATAGAAACTAGCGAGTAAACTAGTATATGCTGCGTCGGTGTTTGATATAAACGATAGGTAATATAATGAAATTTGTAGCACCGTAAAAAATGTTGACTTTATAACTTTACTGACGTTTCGAGCTTTAGCCCTTCGTCGGAGTATTACTTGCTGACATATCGAAACACAAATGTCCAAAAATAGTGTTACTTCCTTACTGGAATTTGAAAGCAAAAACGATAGCTTATGTATCACAAGAATGAAAGGATCCTTAGTGACATTTTGGAGGAAAAATTGTGCAGAAAAGTGTTATTTACGGACGTTTGAAAGCAAAAATAGTGTTACTTACGTATACGTACTTACGTTTAAAGCAAAAATGTTAGATTACGTATAATAACAAAAATGAAAGTGTTACTTATATATACTGACATATCGAAACAAAAGTATGAAAAAATAGTGTTTCTTACGTACTTACGTACTTACGTTTTATAACGCAAAAATGTTAGATTACGTATAATAACAAAAATGAAAGTGTTACTTATACTGACATATCGAAACAAAAGTATGAAAAAATAGTGTTACTTACGTACTTACGTTTTAAAGCAACTGATGGTAGATTACGTATAATGACAAAAGTGAAAGTGTTACTGACATATCGAAACAAAAGTATGAAAAATAGTGTTACTTACGTACTTACATTCTTACGTTTAAAGCAAAAATGTTAGATTACGTATAATAACAAAAGTGAAACTGTTACTTACTGACATATCGAAACAAAAGTATGAAAAACTAGTGTTACTTACGTACTTACATTCTTACGTTTAAAGCAAAAATGTTAGATTACGTATAATGACAAAAGTGAAAGTGTTACTGACATATCGAAACAAAAGTATGAAAAATAGTGTTACTTACGTACTTACGTTTTAAAGCAAAAATGTTAGATTACGTATAATGACAAAAATGAAAGTACGTGTTACTTACTGACATATCGAAACAAAAGTATGAAAAATAGTATTACCTACGTACTTACATTCTTACGTTTAAAGCAAAAATGTTAGATTACTATACGTATAATGACAAAAATGAATGTGTTACTTACTGACATATCGAAACAAAAGTATGAAAAAATAGTGTTGCTTACGTACTTACGTTTAAACGCAAAAATGTTAGATTACGTATAATAACAAAAGTGAAAGTGTTACTTACTGACGTATCGAGACAAAAGTATGAAAAACTAGTGTTGCTTGCTGACGTAGTATCTTGTGTATATGATAGTCCTTCGATATAAAAGAGTGAAATGACTATTGACGTCCGCAAATAATACCATAGTTCTAAAACTGACCAATCGGTGAAAGGCTCAATTATCGGTATTGGTAGCAGATATCTGGCATTAATTTCCCTTTTAGTGCTGATAGACGACGTTTGAGAACGACAAGTACTTGAGAGTTACAATGACAGCGGTTTCTGCAGGAAATTGTTAACCTACTTGGTAGTGACAGATGACATCTTTGGTGAAGATGCACTCAGTACAAACGCTATACACCTATTTTAAAAACCTTTGTCGCGCTTTTAAACCTACAGACACTCTAAAGCCTGCAAAGGATGTCGGTATTTTTTCTCTTTTTTTCTACTTGGTAGTGACAGATGACATCTTTGGTGAAGATGCACTCAGCACAAACATTATACACCTATTTTAAAAACCTTTGTCGCGCTATTAAAGCTACAGACACTCTGAAACCTGCAAAGGATGTCGGTATTTTTTCTCTTGTTATCGATTTATTCATATCTTATAAATACAATTTAACAAAAGAAATGATGTGACGAGTACTGTATAAATGTTCTCAACTTTGTTAAATTTGTAAATCATGGACGTACTCGTCTTAGTCAAAATCCCGGCCTGGTTCTTGGAACTCCATTGTGTAAATCTATAGTACATTTAAATGTTCATATTTTAATCGAATAGTCCACCTCTGGAACTCCATCTGTAAAACAGCACCTCCTAGTGTCTTCTCTAGCCTTTCTCAATTTAAATCATATTTAAGAATTACTTACTTCTCTCTGTTAGATGACATCTTCGATGTTGACTCAAACTGCACTTGGTCACTGGTTCGCCAGTGTCCTTGTCACAAATGATTTTGCTTGATATATTTTTATTCATAATTTAGCTAGTTCTTTTAAACAATAATTAGCTTTTCACTTTACACGTAATTTTCTGTTATTTTCTGTGTTATTTAAGGCGGGAGACGCCCTGCATGGGACTTAGAGTCCCGTTCGCGCTTTCCCCTTTGGGTGATCCAAATGTTTCGTGTTGTAAATTTTCTTTAACTTGTACGTAGTAGTTATATATATCACTCAATAAAGTTGTGGGGAAAAAATCTCATACAGATTCGTCCTGATTTGCATAATTTTAACTTGAATTTTCTTGGCCAGATTGACTTTTATCTTGACAACTTTAGTAAAATATGAAATAACTAACGTTGGACTTTCATAAGTACTAGACAAAATTCACGTCCGATTTGTATCAGATATGAACGGCTCGTCTTCGACTCACCGTTGTATATCGCATACAGATCGGTAGCTCATATTGTGTGTATAAACGATAGATAATATTAATAATGAAATTTGTAACACCGTAAAAATTGTTGACTTAACTTTACTGACGTTTCGAAGTTTAGCACTTCTGACTTTTGGTTTAATTAACACAATCATGTCTGCTTATTCTGTTGCACCAACTTTTTTGGTCGACTTTTTTAAATAAACTTTTATGCAGAATAAAAGAGATATATTATTTGTTACGAAAAGTACGATAATAGGATGTGCGCGATAAATGGTACGACTACCTTTAGCTTACACTAATGAATTCTATTTCCTCGCTATGATTTAGATCCTATAAGTACTACTATGGTCGCTTATTAATTATGAGTAAATTAGACAGAGTACGTGCAGAAAACATAGGAAGTAGAAATTACTGCTCGTCCGTTTTGATTATCTTTTCTGCAGGCTAGTAGATTTATGTATGAATTCTTGAAACGCATTTTAAAACTCAACTCATTATTTTGTATATGTATCTATTTAGTTGCATCTGGAAAAAATCTTTATTGTATTGTATTAAATGTTTTAAATGGCTTTCTATTTCGATCCTGAAGGTTGTTTTTGACAATGAATGTCTGATTAGTCTAAAAAAAAAGTCTCATTTTCGTTTTATATATATATTTTTTTGTTTGGTAATGCGTATCTGTCGATCCTCAGGGAAGATTGTTTTTGACAATGAATGTCTGATTAGTCTAAAAAAAAGTCTCATTTTCTCTCCATATAAGTTGTTTTGGTAATGCGTATCTGTCGATCCTCAGGGAAGATTGTTTTTGACAATGAATGTCTGATTAGTATGAAAAAAGTATCATTGTATAACTTTTTGATATAATGCTTATCTGATTAAGAAAGTCTCAACAGAATAGTCTCTATTTCTCTCCATATAATTTTTTTTTGTAATGCGTAACTGTCGATCCTCGGGGAAGGTTGTTTTTGACAATGAATGTCTGATAAGTCTAAAAAAAAGTCTAATTTTCTCTCCATAACAAGTTTTTTTGATAATGCGTATCTAATTAAAAAAGTCAAATGAAAAGTATAATTTTCTCTATATAATTAATAAGTATTTTATTTGTTTTGGTAATGCTTATCTCATTACGAAAGTCTCAACAACAAAATATCATATTCTCTCCATAACAAGTTTTTTTTTTGATAATGCGTATCTGATTAAAAAAATCTCAAAATATTTCATTTTCTCTCCATGTATAATAAGGGTTAAACAAATCTCAAACAAAAATCATTTTCTCTCCACATGTAATTTATTAAGAAAGTCTCATAAAAAATTGTCATTTTCTCACAAAAATAAGTTTTTTTGACAATGAGTATCTGATTAATATAAGAAATCTTTTTCTCGCCATAATTTAGATCCTAAGAACCACTACATACAATCTCTTATTGCTGGTCTGTCTAGATTAGCTATTTGAACTATGTGCAGGCTAGTAGATTTATAACGAGTAAATTTGCTATAATAATATTCTTTATTTTTTATATGGTACAAATATCTACATAATCCAATGCGCAATGTGTTTGATGAATAAGACTCGTTTTGAATGTTTTACGAAACTCATTATTGACACTGATTAGATAGACATTGTGAAAAAATTAAATGGTTTTCAATAAACCGCTTTTTTAACGTCTCAATGTATTTAGCAGGAAGACAAGTGTGCTACTAATTGGGGAGACTTAATAATAATAATAATAATAATAATAATAATAATAATAATAATAATATGTTTTAGGGGCATATAACTATTGTCTCTATGCTCTTACAATGAAATAAAAACGATAAATAAAACGATTTAGATGAGAGAATGAATGCTTATAAAATACAAGAATCAATTTAAGCAAATACATGTACAAGACTGTCACCAGTCATTTAAACAATATAATTAAATAATATAGAAGTATATATATAGAAGTATATATACATATATATTTATAAAAAGTATTATAATAATTATTGTATGAGGTTTATATTAAAATGTATATATATGTCAAGACTTTGGCCAATAAAAATTATCAATAACAAATGTATAAAATGATTGTCAATGTCATTGTCAGACTTAGACTCACTTCCTCTAAATTCAGTCCTTAATTTTTTGTCAAGATTAATATAAGAAAACGCATTATCCACATTTACTTTTAATGAAATTTGATTGACAATTTCGAGAAGAAAAAAACGGTATTTCTTAAATATATCCTTAAACGTTTTATTATTTTTTTGATCGATGAGCTTCGTTAAATCTGGTTAAGTAGACGTTTAAAAGGGAATAAGCCTTTTGCAACAATAGGTCACGTGACCCTACCCCCTTTTAAATCGAACAGCTGTGTCAAAATGAACATCAGAAATGAAAATAGCACCTCAACATTAGTAGGAAGGCGAAATATCAGCTCATAAAATGTAACACGAGGGAAATGGCATTAAACTAAAAATTCAATAATTTATTATGATTTGTATGGAAAACCTGCTCCGATTGCAAGCTTTGCCATCCAGTGGACATTTTCCATACAAATCCTTATAAAATATTGAATTTTATAATTAATGCTATTTCTCCTATGCTTAACATTATGAGCTAAAACTTTGGCTTCTTACTAATATGGAGGTGCTCTTTTCACAGCTGTTCGATTTAAAAGGGGCAGGGTCACGTGTCCTGTTGTTGCAAAAAGGCCTATTGCGATAAAACGTTGGGCCTGAATCATCCAGATATATGATATACTGGGTACCAGAGGTTATTTTCTATTTATTTTAGCGTTTGTAAATCTGACGGTTTGTGAAGCAACGAAAAATGAACGGTTAGCGAATACAGACGTACGAATGATAAATACAAATATATAAACCAAAAAACTCTCTGGTTTCCATGGTACCCTAAAGGCAAAAAACAAGAGTTATAATCAGCCGGCCTTGAGTTTTGAAACCAAGTGAAAAATTTTAAAAACTCATATGAATCAATCACTTCCGTAATAAGAAAAATCTCTAAACCTTCGCAAATTTTAGTAAAATCTTAAAAGAACGCAGCGAAGTTGAATTAAGTATCAATCTACTTTTGAATTTTGATGCTTTTTTAAGAAATAGAAAACGAGGCAGCGGGAATTTTAAGAAGACGAGAGAAGCGTTAGGAGAAGCACGACCCGTAGTGGAGTGCTTCTTGAGTCTTCTTAAAATTCCCAAGTGCTCTTTAACTCGTTAGAGCACTGCTGCCGAGTTTTCTAATTCTTTTATAAAATATTCAGTAGTTAATCAAACAAATCGACGCTCCGTGCTTTGTTGAGTTATAGAGAACGTTTCTCAACCAATCAGAGCGCGCGATTTATATCAAATATTTTATAACGTGCATTTATACCTTGTGGCAAACAATTGGCTTCGTTATAATCATCACCCCGTATCTCCTTATGATTGTTTTCTCAAGTATGCCAGCTTGATTGATCAAGTTTTCTAGAACAACTACGCACAAACGTTAGAACTGATTATCAAGTATGCCAGCTTCATTGATCAAGTGTTCTAGAAGAACTACGCACAAACGTTAGAACTGATTATCAAGTATGCCAGCTTGATTGATCAAGTGTCCTAGAAGAACTACGCACAACCGTTAGAACTGATTATCAAGTATGCCAGCTTGATTGATCAAGTGTTCTAGAAGAACAACGCACAAACGTGAGAACTGATTATCAAGTATGCCAGCTTAATTGATCAAGTGTTCTAGAAGAACAACGCACAAACGTGAGAACTGATTATCAAGTATGCCAGCTTGATTGATCAAGTGTTCTAGAAGAACAACGCAAAAACGTGAAAACTGATTATCAAGTATGCCAGCTTAATTGATCAAGTGTTCTAGAACAACTACGCACAAACGTGAGAACTGATTATCAAGTATGCCAGCTTGATTGATCAAGTGTTCTAGAAGAACTACGCACAAACGTTAGAACTGATTATCAAGTATGCCAGCTTGATTGATCAAGTGTTCTAGAAGAACTACGCACAAACGCGAGAACCTATATTCAAGGGAGGAGATGAGGAACAATATGATGGAAACTATGCTCATCAGTAGAGAAAAGGAACAAATGATCACTGAAAAATATAATGAGGAGATATAATCTAGATGATTTCGCGCGCGCACTTCCGGTTAGTATAAGCCAATCAGAAACATCTCTGTCGCATTGCCAACAGTTCCAAGATGGCGTCGTTCGAGAGAGTTGTTTGCCGTGTTAACCCTCGATAAATACAACCTTAAAATAACTTTACATTTTAAGTTACTTGGACAATAAAAGTTCACTGCTGCTCTATCAGAGATAAAAAATGCCTTAAAATAACCGAAATTGGTTTTGTCTTGAGGCGCCATTTTGAAACTATTCGTTTTGACAAACAATCCTTTGCGTGCTTCGAAGCGAGATCAACTGGATGTAGTTAAAAAATATTATGTGTTGAGTGAACAAAGTAAGTAAACAATAGCTAAAACATACAATATTTTATTCTAATTCTAAAAAAATCAATATGTCATTCATCATTATGGATTCTCAACTAATAAATATTCTATTCTAATTCTAAGAATTTAAATGTGGACCAAAAATATAAAATAGGTGAGTAAAAAGATTGTATGCTAGTTTTACGGTTTATAAGTTGCCCATTATCGCTACATATATTTATTAGGTTTGGATTGTTGTGGTAAAACGAATAAAATAATAAATAGTTAGCAGTTTATACAGTTTATACCGTGCATGTCATTAATATTATCCACGTAAAGTAGAGATCAACACTAAAATAGAGATTAACACTACAAAAAAGTGACACTGATTCTTTAATTTTTTTGCAGTATATAGCAGCATTTTTAACTGTATAGTAAATAATAGTAAATATGGAATACGAATTATGGAATCTTTGTTGGTGCTGGTATCGAGCGTTTTAAAATAATGAGAACTAATGTGGAGTCATGTGAACTTTTTTTTTAGTGTTCATGTCTTTTTGATGGACAATGTTGATGAAATTGACTGTTTGGTTAATTTGTACTATATATGGTATTGTAGGTGAGAAGTAACAAAAGACTTTGATTAGCGTGCGAGATTGTACCATATATGGTATTGTAGGTGAGAAGTAACAAAAGACTTTGATTAGCGTGCGAGATTGTACCATATATGGTATTGTAGGTGAGAAGTAACAAAAGACTTTGATTAGCGTGCGAGATTGTACCATATATGGTATTGTAGGTGAGAAGTAACAAAAGACTTTGATTAGCGTGCGAGATTGTACCATATATGGTATTGTAGGTGAGAAGTAACAAAAGACTTTGATTAGCGTGCGAGATTGTACCATATATGGTATTGTAGGTGAGAAGTAACAAAAGACTTTGATTAGCGTGCGAGTTTTTTCTTCTTTTTTTTTAACAGGTTGAGATTGCAACAGAACAATAGGCATATCTTTGATACGTTCTAGGAATTTTGTGCCTAGTCGTGCCTTGACCGCGTTCGTGTCATTAGCTTTTCATAGTAATAATAAATGATAGCAAAGGTCTTTATTAAACATCTTAAAACAAACGTTTAAGCTCACATGTAAATATAGTTATAATAGTAATAATATATAGGAGGGTCCTGAAGGGGTAAAATAGGAGCTGGGATTGGCCTTATTTTTGACGGGGAAAATGGGATTGGATGCACTGGGACTGGGATTTACGAATAAAAGAACAATAGAAAATGGGAATGGGATTGAAAACTTGAGCAAAACTGACTGATGGAATTATGTGATTTTTGATTGGGATTTGGTCCAAATATAAAGTACAGAGAAAGTTAAACGAAATCTGCTTGATTCCAATTCTTACTGGGATGTTTTTAATTTAGACACCCGGAAGTCATTATAACGAGATGTTTACTTGTTTCTTAACGGTTATGGAGTTTCTTTAATTGAAAACAAGAAACAGCCCATTAAAACGCGAATCTTAAATGTTGCATATATCACAGTAGAATATATTTTCTGTATACAAACAATCAAATATGTTATATTAATAGTTGGCAAGAGTAACATAAATGGAAACTAGCGAGAAAACTAGTAGAGTAGACGCACTAAATCCGTGACATATAATTAGTACTATTTCATAAAATAATTCTTTGTTTTCTATTGTATTATTATCACTATATAGTACTAAAAATTAGTATTTGTTTCACTGCACGGATTAAGTGCGTCTACTCTATAAGCTGCGTCGGTGTTTGATATAAACGATAGGTAATAGAATGAAATTTGTATTAACTTTACTGACGTTTCGAGCTTTAGCCCTTCGTCGGAGTGAAAGAGTTAGACTAAGAGAGTAATATGATTAGAAAAGAGTTATTGGTTGAAAAGCCCTCTTGGGAGTCCAACAAAGTGTGCGTATGTATGTGAATTCTTTATTGAATTGGAGCAATTAAGGCATCGATCCATCATGACGATTGCGCTGGTGACAACAGCCAGGTCTCGGCCGCATTTACTAAATACATTCCTCCGCCTGGTTTTCACTAGCGAAGCAACGAAAGCGCAAGCGCAAGCGCAAGCACAAGCATTATATATAGAGTGAAAACGAGACGTGAATAAGCGCAAGCGCAAACATTCTATTTAACTAGTGCCACGCACAAACACAAGCGCAAACGCAAGAAAAAAGGACATTTTTTGATATCTTGTGCTTGCGCTTGCGCTTGCGTTATCACTGCGTCAAACGGTTTTCACGACGAAATAAGGTCTCTTGCGCTTGCGTTTCCGCTAGCTTGTGCTTGCGTCGCTAGTGAAAACCAGGCTTTAACTGTGAACTGCTTATGGCAGTGCGATAAACTGTTGTTTTTCTCTGTAAAACAATACTGATCATGGTAGAAATTTGCAATGCAAAATACTGGCATTATTACAGAAAACAATATTGTATATTTATAATTGTACTCATTGGAATACTGTATTAAAAGGCTTTAAAAATATAGTTTAACCAGTGAAATCCCTCGTGGTAAGCTTGATAGATTGGACGGTTAGGTTTAGGATGTGGATTTTACCGATGACTTTCGACTCAAAACAGTGAATTTTGCACCTAAACTAATTAAAAGCGGCATTGATAAAATCCCATACTTAAAACGTACATCAAACCAAACGCTTTAATTTGAATAGATAAGATTGATATTGATAAGATTGATAGTCTTGTAAAATGAAAAAGTAATGTAAAATGAAAAATAGAAGGTTTGTTTAGGCAAGATCAATTATCATTAATCAGCGATATTACGTTTTGTATTGGGAACTGAGTCTTGTTTATTAAGCTTATGAATGCAATTTCTATTATATTCCATATTATTAAAACCAGCTGAGTTGTGTTGTTCAATTTGTTTCAAATGGAACGTTTTTCTTATGAAAAGAGATAAGATTTTCAAAACTTAATCAGCGATATTCCGTTTTGTATTGGGAACTGAGTCTTGTTTACTATTAAAACCTGCTGGGTTGTGTTGTTCAAATTGTTTCAAACGGAACGTTTTTCTTATAAAAAGAGATAAGATTTTCAAAACTTAATCAGCGATATTCGTTTTGTATTGGGAACTGAGTCTTGTTTTACTAAGCTTATGAATTCAATTTGTATTATCATTCTATACAGTTAAAACCTGCTGGGTTGTGTTGTTCAAATTGTTTCAAACGGAACGTTTTTCTTATAAAAAAAGATAAGATTTTAAAAACTTAATCAGCGATATTCCATTTTGTATTGCGAACTGAATCTTGTTTAATAAGCTAAATATGAATTCAATTTCTATTATATTCCATATTATTAAAACCTGTGGAGTGGTGTTGTTCAATTTGTTTCAAATGGAACGTTTTTCTTATAAAAAGAGATAAGATTTTAAAAACTTAATCAGCGATATTCCGTTTTGTATTGCGGAATGAGTCTTGTTTACTAAGCTTATGAATACAATTTTTAGTATATTCCATATTAATTATTAAAACCTTCGTAGTGGTTTTCTTCAAAATTGTTTCAAATTCAACGTTTTAATTTCTTATAAAAAAAGATAAGACTTTAAAATGACTTAGAAAGATTGACGTAATTCATATATGCATATTTTCACTTGTTTCCTTATTAATACATTTTCAATCCTCGTTATCATCAGACAGATCATTCCGACTTTTCGCTTTTTTGGGGCGATGAGGCAAAGTTTCAGAAAAAAATATTATAAATAAAATATTATAATAATAACAATATCTTCGTTAGAAACTCCCATAGTGTTTTCAGGTCTAATTCACAAAATTGAAATCCTATTACTCAAGACCAGTCTTTAAGAATATTATAATTGAAATAGATAAATGGTTTTATTATAACGTCTTAAAGTTTCAGCAAAAGATGATAATAACAACAACAATATTTTCATTTAAAACTCACAATATTAGAATAATTATGTTAATACTAAGCCTATAACTCAAGACCAATGTTTAAGAATATTGAAATTAAAATAGATAAATGATTTTATTATGACGTCTCAATCTTCTAGACAGAAAGTGTCCTATAATGGTTGCCGATACTTAAACCACTCATGACATTTCTTAAATATTTTCGGGGTTTTCCAAAAGTTCCTTGTGACAGTTGATGATTTAGTGTAATAATTGTTTATTTGTATTTATATATTTCGAGTATGCAGGTTCCTTGTGACAGTTAACAATTTCTAATAATTGTTTATTGAACTTAACTTTCCAAGGTAAATTTAACTCACCAAAAATGAGAAAAAACATTATATTTTTCTAGAATTTTTATACATGTCAATTTTCAAAAAAATTGACTTGCAGAAATTCCAAGAATAAAACAAAAATGCAGTATTTGTAAAAGTAATTACGTGTTACGTTGGTCAGAAATATTAAATCGTTAAATATTCAACTTACCGACAAAATGCTAAGTTTTCCGAGAACATTTCCCCCAAATTTTCATGAAACTATATCTTGGAATAGATCCAAAAGCAGTGAATAACAATCAATGAACGGTCGATAATTATTATTCAAAAAATAAAGTGTTATTTCGATCTTGACTAATTAAGGCATTTGAATGATTAGAAAAAACGCGAAACATGAATTTTCTAGAAATTTCTTGTAAATTTTCAGGAAATGTTTGGCTTTCAGTAATTCATTGGGACAATCTAAAAATAATCAATTCAAAACAGCAACGAACAGCTTAATCTAAATACCAGAATATGGCCTCGGATTTAGCAACGAACAGCATAATCTAAATACCAGAATAGGGCCTCGGATTTAACAAAATGCAAAGATTAATTATTTTCCTTCAAAAATATTCGTCAATTCCAATTCCCTTCAGATTTTAACATCGAGCTAGTTGCTCGACCAAATTTCCCGAAAAAAAAAACACCATTCATGATTAATATTTGAAACAAAAACGCCCTAATTTCATCAAAACAAAGTTAGAAAATTTAACTTACCAAATAGCGAAATGTGAGCTTTTCCTAGAAAACTTTCCCGTCGGTTTTGTAGGAGTTAAGCCTGGGATAGTTCAAGATTGTCAACACATGCTATTCGTACGTGTTAATGTAGCAATCCTTTTGATCTGAACATTTGGAATAGCGGTTGGTCTATTTGTCCGGATACTGTTTCTGATTGGTTGGTTGAGTTACGTAGCGTTAATTATAATGAGCTTATATTTTCAGAGAATTGAAAGTCTGATAATTTGCTCGGCTTTCCGCCATGCTTTAGACCTATTTTAGTATACACCTATATTTCAAAAATCGTTGTCGCAGCCGAAGCTACGGTCCACACTCTGAAGACTGCAAAGGATGTTTATAGAAATATTTATATATGTTTAAAGAAATATTTATATCTACCACAACAACAACAACTTGTTATGGTCATATAACACAAACACGTACAACCAAAATATGCTATGAATATATCGATAACAAACGAAGAAATACCGACATCCTTTGCAGGCTTCAGAGTGTGGACTGTGGCTTTGTTTGCGACAACGATTTTTGAAATAGGTGTATATTGTTGCAGTATTTATATTGCCTATTTATGTTCATCAGAAGTTTAGCCTGCGTAGCCAGGCGTTTCAGCGGGGCCGAGGGGAACGCCTGGCTACGCAGGCTATCAGAAATTTGAAACGTTAGTAAAGATAAGTCAACATTTTTTAAGGTGTTACAAATTTCATTATATTACCTATCGTTAATATTATTGATGATATATATTTATATCTTATTTGTGATTTTTACCCGTAATACGGGCGGATATTTTACGAGTTGGGAATGTATTTTTCCGAGTTCCTTCGGGGACGAGGAAAAATGCGAATAACGAGTAAAATGTCCGCCCGTATTACGGGGAAAATCACAAATAAGTTATTTATTATACGACTCTATGATAAAAATGTTTTTTTTTTTGGTAAGCAATTGTTTGGAAACATTTTGTGTGAAAACTGGCCTGCAGCCCGTATTTTGTCGAGTTCAAGACAATAAATAAATAAATGATTGAATGAATATATAAACAAATCCCTTGTTCAACGTCTCAATGTGTTTGTTAGCCAGACACAAGTGCCTTACTAATTGGGGAGACTCAGGCTCACTACGTACCTCTATGTAAAATATCAAAAAGAACTCTGCTCACATAGTGATTCCAATGGCCTACGACTAAACTAAAACAATTAACCCACACTTTTATATTTCATCTGAAAAATATATTGAAAGTATTTATAGTCTAAGAGACTTAATTTACAGTGCAAACCGAAAAAGATTGAACAAGATATGCCGAATTTAATAAAGCTCTTCTTATTTGAAAAGCCATCTTTATTTGCATCATCTATTATAACATATACAGCCGGCGCCTTTATCAATAACAATCAAACCGTTATTTTACTCATTTCTAGTATTAACTTTGAAGTCAAAGTGACTGTTTTATTACCGGTTTGTCAAAAAGATGTCAGATACAGTATTTAAGAAGAAAAATAATAGAAATGTAACGTAAGGTCATATTACAGTTAAATTGAAATACTGTTTATTTGCACGATCTATTACTGTGAACGATATACAATGCAAATAAAAACCTTGCGACTGAATATTGAATTTAAAATAAAATTAACAAACTTGAATATACTTGACATAATGTATTGTGTAAGTTGAGATTTGAGCGCGCGCGGGAACGAATACATTTTAGTGACTTTTTGGACGTAGTTTTTATCAAAAACAACTAAAAATACATACTTGATGGGAATAAGATGCAGTTAAAATAAATGATTAATCTAAGACATTTTTTTATGAATTGAATATTTGTGTGTGTGTGTCTTAATTTTTGGTTTGTTTTGAGTTTTCTTAATTTGCGCGCGCAATTAAAAACAAGCAATAATAAATAGATAAAACAAAATAAAATTAAATAAAAAAATAAAAAAAATAGAATATTGGCTTCAACTGTGCACGGTTAACAATGGGGCGCCATCTTGAAAAGTGAACACCGAGTCACCATACTTTGGTCTTGGAAGAAATTTGCGAGGTGCCATGCTGATGTAATGTCATATTAGGGGCCGACCATTTAACTTTTGGGGGGGGGGGGGGGGGGGATTTCGTGCAGCACAATTGGAATGAGAAAAATATGTTGCAAAGTATAGAAATAAATGTCCTGCAGAGCATTGAGAAGGAAAAAAAATATCCTGTCCACGAAGACGTTGGTAAAAACATTTCTTGCTGACCATCAAAAGTTAAATGGTCGGCCCCTTAGAACAGACTACGGTCTCACTTTGAGCTTTGCAATGTTTTTCAAGCCCACAATATAACTGCTCGATGCTCACTTTCTAAGATGGCGCCCCTTTGTTAACCGGAACAATGGAAGCCCGTTTAGAACATGAAATAGATATTACCCCGACATAAATAAATTATCAAATCAACACAATACAACCACAATACAAACAGTGAGAGGACAAAATAGATAGAAAAACGCAGTTTTATCTTATAGGGGATGAAATTAAAAAGGTTTCAACAGGGTTGAAAATCAACAAAAAGTAACACAAATTACCACAACAATACAAACAGTAAGAGGACAAAATAGATAGAAAAACCCGCTACCTTTTCCACTTAGCAAGATTTCTGACAAAACTGATCTTGACATTATTTTAACACTTTTCGGGGAGTTTTAACTAATCAGTGACGTCGATCACGGCTTTCCTGGAGACCATGGGTTGATTAAAGGCCCAGTATCGACCGGGATGCTTTGCGGCCGTTTGTTTTTGTTTTGAAATAGCGTTATTGTTAAATGGCGCTCTCTAATTGGCCAAAAACCGCGTGAGTTCAAAGTCCATGGCCGTACGGAGATACGAAAAATATCACATATCAACATACATGAAAGTAGCGAACTCTTTCGACGAACCTTTGAGCTTTTGAGTGTTTCTGAATATCCTTAAATGCATCCCTGAGAAGAAAACTATTGTGTAATAGTATGCGGTGAATATAATAAAGGATTGGGCATGGTATGTTATGTGTATTTCTGTTGTTTTATCAAAGTAACGATATTGATCAACTCGATTTGTCCGCTTTGTTATTATTAAGCAATCGTTGTAGTAAAAATATGTTTAAGAAAGTTGAGCTCTAAATATCAAGTTAATAAGTATTTTTAATGTCCATAGTATATTATCTCTCGTCTGAGCAGCTCTATGACATATTTTCATTGCTAGTCCGTGGATCGGAATGAGATGCCTGCGAAGCGGCCGAGTTGATTGTAATCTACTCAAACATCAAAGCTTGTTATTTACATCTATTTACAGAAAATATACAAAATATTGCGGCACAGATGTTGTAAAATACATAGAGAACTTAAATACAGTGAAATGTTTTGAGATATTAGCAGGATTACTTAGGATTATTTGGATTGAGAAGGCATTATGAACTTTGATAATTTCGTGATACACGAAATTAGGTCGAGGCACGCAAAGCATCCCGGTCGATACTGGGCCTTTAAAAGTCACCGATTAGTTAAAAAAAAGTGTCAAAGTTTCGTCAAAAATCTTGCTCAGTGGAAACGATAGCGTAATAAGGTTTCAAAAGTGCTTTTAAATTATGCGTACTATTTAGAGGTCATTTTCAAAATGGACCGCCGATCACCCCTACCATGCATTGAACAAAGGCAAAGTATACCCAAATTCGCAACATCGCATTTCAGATATGCTCGGGCTGAATACTAACCAAAAAAGGTCGGTTACAAAAGATTTACTTAGTAGTTTAACAACAATATTTTTTTTCTATAGAAAACTACTAGGATACTGTACTTAGTACTGCATTTATTAATTGTAAACAATAGAAAAAAATCTAGGATATAGTAATTAGTACTGCATTTATTAATTGTAAAATAGAAAGAAAAAAACATTTAGGGTACAGTACATACTTAGTACTGTATTGGTTAATTCTAAATAATGATGTACTGTTTATCATTAAATAAAAAAATAAAAACAAGCTTTAACTACAATTAAAGTTGTCACGTGACACTCAAAAATTCCTACAATAACCTATACCTTTGAAGTTTTCCGGGTTTTATAACCAAGTCATAAACATCTAAATTCGTAAAAGAAAACACGATATCACACTGGTTAATATAATTAACGTAAACACAGTGGGAGCAAAATAAAAAAGTATTGGAAACAATTTAATGTCCATTAAAATTGGCAATATGACTTTTGTTAATGAAAATAGCACCTAGGGGGGGAGGAGAGGGGATACTCGACCTTTGGACGGGCAATAGGTGAGTGTAGTGTTTACAAGTGTTGGTATTGTGATGCTAATTTAATTTGCCAATCATTTTCACAATAGATTTTTTAATTTTCTTTGTTTGGTTGGTTGTCAAAACCATAACAAAATAAGTAAAAATATAATAGAATGAAATTTGAAACACCGTAAAAAAAAGTTGACTTAACTTTACTGACATTTCGAGCTTTCATCCTTCGACGGAGTAAAAGGAAAGTATTATTATACTAAATGAAAGTATATTGTAAAAGTGGTCACTTTGTAAAAGTAAAAGTCGAAAAAGGTTGTTTCATTAATGCAGAAACAAGGCTGCATGATGTATAGAAACAAGCCCCTCCCAGGGGGGAGGGGGGGGGGGTGTGCATGTTCCCATGTTTCCTTCATCTTTTAGCATTTTCTCCCTTGTTTCCAAGAAGTAAAATAAGTGTTTCCCTAAAATGTTTTACCTGATGTTCCCACGATCCCAAGAAACTATTGTTTTATCAAATTTTGTTCCCTTGTTTCGAGCTGAAAATAATTTGTCAATTTGTTTCAATTTATTACACCATTTATATCTACACATATATATCTCACATACTTATAAGTATGAAGTTCTGCATTCACAGAATGGAATTGGCCTAATAATCACAAAAGTTGTCATTTTCAATTTACAAATACAAAAAAAGCAGGACACAAAATAGAAATTTTTAAAATTGGTCCAACGATCTTAAAATTGACATTTCAATTTACAAATGCAAAACAACAGGACACAAAATAGAAAGTTTTAAAATTGGTCTCTTTAAGTTTTAAAATCTTATCTCTTGATAATAAAATTGACATTTTAATTTACGAATTTCAACTTACAAATGAGAAACAGCAGGACACAAAATAGAAAGTTTTAAAATTGGTCTAATGATCTTAAAATTGACATTTTAATTTGTAAATGTGAAACAGGTCCAACATTAAATGGCTGACAATCTATGTGACGCCGAAACACTTTAAAGATCCCGAAATGATTCCATAATCATAGATTTCCGTTGTTAAATGAAAAACGCAGTGGACAAAAATAATTAACAATCAGTGTGGTAAAAACAGCAAGACTCCAAATAAATAGAAAGACCAAGTGGGCAATATATTAGGGAACTTTAGATTTGACAACGAGTACGAGATTGAGTACGAGTATAAGTTTTGAAATTGGCCTTCTGTGTGTTGTTGATGATGAATTGTAGTCTTGTGTATAGATTGAGACACCAAATGTATAAAAACAAGAAGTAGAATGTAATTCAGTATCAACAATACACACAAGGCCAATTTTAAAACTCGTACTGATAAAAAGCGCCGCCATACTAGTAATTACGGCTCTTTTTTATTTAAACAAGGAAGAAATTACGCTCAAATATGTATTTACGAATGTTCTTGAAAGCCAATTTTTGTTATTTAATTAACAATGAAATACCTAAATTTAAAATATTTGATACTTTCACATGCCAAAATAACATGTTATGAAAATATCATCACTATGGTTACACAGCTTAATTTACGGAAACTCTCTGTGTCAAAAAAGAAAGTTTTATTTTTTTTTCATTGATAATTATTTAATAAACAGAACATTATGTGGTCGCTTGATACGAATTTTTTTCTCCGCGTGCCCATGTAATATCCTCTATATAATTAAAACATTTATTTCGGTATATATTTGAGCGCTTCGAAAGTTTTCTTTGCGAAGAAAAATATAGAAGTTGTAAAGGGAAAAAAAAGGATTTTCAAAATGTTTTCCAATGAAAGTATACTGATTTCAACGTGTGGAATGTTGTGTTAAATGAAATATGCGCTGAATATACATGGTGGTCCAAATTGATGACGTCATCAACATGGCCGCCGAGTTATTAAATATTACTATCTGCAATAAATAAAAAAGACAGTTATTTTATAGTCAATGTTCAAAAGAATGGATCAATGAAATAGTGGCTGGATAAATGAAAGAATGAATGGATGCGGAATGAATAAATAGAAGATTGAATGAATGATCGTATGAATAAATAAATGAATGAATGAGCGAATGAGTAAATGAGTGAATAAATAAATAAATAAATGAATAAATAAATAAATAAATGAACGAGTGAGTGAATAAATAAATTCATGAATGAATGAATGAGCAAATGAATGAATGAGCGAATGAATAAATTAATGAATTAATTAATTAATTAATGTTTAAACATTACTAGGCAACTTGCAACGCCACATTTTCAAGCATTGTGCGAGAAGAGTCGCTGAGAAAATTCACAGTATCAGAATGACCTATAGCATGCAAAAGGGAACATTTATCTCTTCTACTAATGTCAATTTTTGTTCCTACCAGTTCGCATACACAGTGCTTGTGCTTTTGGTTGTGCTCATAACTCCGTGTTTAGGTGTGTTCTCACATTGACAAATGCATGAGCATAACAGAAACTGTTTGTGGAAACTAGAGAGTAAACTAGTATATGCTGCGCCGGTGTTTGATGTAAACAATAGGAGTAATAGAATGGAATTTATAACACCGTAAAAAAAAGTTAACTTAACTTTACTGACGTTTCGAGCTTTAGCCCTCTGGCGAAGGGTTAAAGCTCGAAACGTCAGTAAATTTAAGGTTTTTTTTACGGTGTTACAGTTTGAAACATCAGTAATTCTCTTTCAACGGTATATTAAATACAATTTAATAGCATCTTCTCAGACGAAGTGTTCGTGCACGCGAGTGTTATCCACATTGATGTCAGGGATGACCGGGGGCTTGGATCCAACTATCCTTACAGCAATTCTCTCCAAGTGTTCTTGCATTTGGTCCAGTTGCCCTGATTGGAAATTCAGCTTTTTGGATATTGATTTGAGTCTGATAAAGAAAAAGAAGAATTGATAATGCATTGTGAAAAATACATAATTACATGGCACTAAAAATTCTTTGAAAAACCCGTCAGAGTTTGAAAATGTTAAAAATATCTCTTGGCTTGATTGGATATCTAGCTTCAGTTTTTGGATAAAGAATAATGATACGATAATGGTAATGCATGCTGGGAAATCTGTTAATTTTTAGAGATAATCATGGGCTTAGCGGCGCTAAAAGGTTTTTGAAAAACACCGTCAGAGTTTCAATTTTTTTAAAAATATATTGTTGGATATTAATAAATACACGATAATGGGAATGCATGCTGGGAAATCTGTTAATTTTTAGAGATAATCATGGGCTTAGCGGCGCTAATAGGTTTTTGAAAAACACCGTCAGAGTTTCAATTTTTTTAAAAATATATTGTTGGATATTAATAAATACACGATAATGGGAATGCATGGTAGGAAATCTGTTAATTTCTAGTAAGTCGTGGACTTAGCGGCGCTAAAAGGTCTTTGAAAAATACCGTCAGAGTTTCATTTTGTTAAAAATATCTTTTTGGATATTAATAAATACACGATAATGGGAATGCATGGTAGGAAATCTGTTAATTTTTAGTTAGTCGTGGAATTAGCGGCGCTAAAAGGTTTTTGAAAAATACCGTCAGAGTTTCAATTTGTTAAAAATATCTTTTTGGATATTAATAAATACACGATAATGGGAATGCATGCTGGGAAATCTGTTAATTTTTAGAGATAATCATGGGCTTAGCGGCGCTAATAGGTTTTTGAAAAACACCGTCAGAGTTTCAATTTTTTTAAAAATATATTGTTGGATATTAATAAATACACGATAATGGGAATGCATGGTAGGAAATCTGTTAATTTCTAGTAAGTCGTGGACTTAGCGGCGCTAAAAGGTCTTTGAAAAATACCGTCAGAGTTTCATTTTGTTAAAAATATCTTTTTGGATATTAATAAATACACGATAATGGGAATGCATGCTGGGAAATCTGTTAATTTTTAGAGATAATCATGGGCTTAGCGGCGCTAATAGGTTTTTGAAAAACACCTTCAGAGTTTCAATTTTTTTAAAAATATATTGTTGGATATTAATAAATACACGATAATGGGAATGCATGGTAGGAAATCTGTTAATGTAATTTATAGAGTTAATCCTAGGTTTAGCGGCGCTTAAAGGTCTTGAAAATGTTAAAAATATCTGTTTTGCAAAAGTGACGTTATTATCTTTATTATGATCATCGTCGACACCATCATAATCATCGTCATCATCGTTATATCATTTTCGTATTCACTTGCATCATCATTACAATTATTTTCGTTATCATAATAATAGTAATTATTAATCAATTTACATTGCACAAATGTCGAGAATCATCGTTGAAATTCGTATAATTAAATGCGAATCATGATGACCATAATTCCTACCACTACTACTTCCTCCACCATTTTCATTATCGTCAACATTGCATCACCATCATCATCATTGTTATCATCATCATCATCATCCTTGCCAAGGACAATATCAATATCATCATTATCATCAGCATCCCTGCCACTGCCTTCAGTTATCATAATTATTCGCATCCTCGGGAACCCAGGGGTAATCTTCTGTCGCTCGTTTCTCGCTCCCAGAATAAATACCCCTGCATGGGAACGTAGTCTGTCGGAGCTTGTTCCAAAGTCAAAATTCAGCTCTTTCCAATGAAAATCAAGATAACCATTCAAAGAAAGTCGTTAAATAAGTTTGAATTTTGACTTCCGGAACAAGCTTCAACAGACTATATATGTTCCCAGGGGTATTTATTCTGGGAGCGAGAAACGAGCGACAGAAGATTACCCCTAGGTTCCCGAGGATGCATTATTCGAAGATACTAATGTAATGCTTATCCGAAATTCGAATCCAAATGAAGTTTATGTATGTACGTATGTATCATCCGCATCATCAACAACATTATCATCATCTAGTCATCATAATCATCCCTGTTCATTCATCCACTACAATTTCCATCAACATCATCCGGCATTAACTTAATCATCATCATCCTCATCATCATTAACGTCATCATCATCAACACTAGCATCACCGCAATCACTACAATTATCGTGACTCCATTATCATCATTATCATCACCATTATCATCACCATCATCATCATTATCATCATCAACACTAGCATCACCGTAATCACTACAATTATCGTGACTCCATTATCATCATTATCATCACCATTATCATCACCATCATCATCATTATCATCATCAACACTAGCATCACCGTAATCACTACAATTATCGTGACTCCATCATCATCATTATCATCACCATTATCATCACCATCATCATTATCATCATCATCAACACTTGCATCACCGTAGTCACTACAATTATCGTGACTACCAATATCATCATTATCATCACCATTGTTATGGTCACATGCACCGACCGCCACTGTTACTACCATTACCATTATCATCATCAAGTTCATAATCATGATTATTATCAATGCAAAGAATATCAACCTTCTTTCTTGCTCGTCGATTGTTTGTTCTATTTTACTCTCTTTGTTCTCTTCTTCATAACCAAACTTGGTCAGCGTACCGGCAATGACGTCATATAGCTAAAAACAGAACAACAATGGATATCTTGAATAGTCCCCTTCACAGTTTCCTGCGCCATCTTGAAAGGTAGCCAGGCCTTTGCATCGAAGCGAGACGAACGTTGAGCTTGCAATGCTAGAGAATAATTGTCCCGCGAGGTGTTAAAAGGTCTCTTTCATTGGAAGCTCAACGTTCGTCTCGCTTCGATGCAAAGGCCTGGCTACCTTTCAAGATGGCGCAGGGAACTGTCCCCTTTTTGATCATATACGAATATCGGGGAGAGATAACTCAATGGGCGAGCGGTGAATTTGAGTAAATACGGTACTAGCCCATCAACGCATGCGCTCCATTTATAAAATGCTTACCCTTCTAGCCGGTGTGTTGCGTCTATTTGGATATTCAACATGTTTCTTGACCTGCCAGCGTTTAAGGACAAACCGTGGAAATATTTGTTCGATGTGGTACAATTGCTCTACCTTAACGATGTAAGTGAATAGCACATGGTTACAAAAAAATACGCTGGAGGGGAGGACATGGGCTTCTTAAACATAGGATATTTAAAACCAGCTGAGAAGAAGCAAATATCGGTGTTTCGAACTTAGTCGAACGATAACTGGCTATTCTTTTTTTGGTGAATAGCTATTGTAATTCAAATCAATGGTTATTGTGAACGTAGAATTAACGCCCCTCGAAAGATATTTGCTTCTTTGCAACTCCTACACAAGAGAGAGGTATATAGAGAGTAAAGTAAAGTAGAGAATAAAGTAAAATATTAATTCCCTGAAAAAAACAGTTCTGACATTAAGGGTGAAAGGAATGGCGGATCGAGTGATTTAGTGGTATGTGTACTTACTTGAGCAGAGTATCTTTCTAAAGCAGCAATCTTCTGTATACTGACAATATCACCAACAGCCAAACCGATCTAATAGAACAATTATAAACAGAATTACTCACTCGCTCACTTAACCCTAACTGCATACCTTCCTCCCTCTCTCCTCCCATCCTTTCCTCACTCGCTCACTTCGCCATAACTGCATGCCTTCCTCCATTTCTCCTTCCATCCTTTTCTCACTCGCTCACTTCGCCATAACTGCATACCTTCCTCCCTCTCTCCTCCCATCCTTTCCTCACTCGCTCACTTCGCCATAACTATCTCGCTGCCTTCCTTCGTTCCTCCCTCCCTCCTTCCATCCTTTCTTCACTCGCTCACTTTCTACCTCGTTGCCTTCCTTCGTTCCTCTCTCCCTCTCTCCTTCCCTCCTTTCTTCACTCGCTCACTTTGTACCTCGTTGCCTTCCTTCTTTCCTCTCTTCACCTCCTTTGTGTTGTATTTCTGCACTGTACCACCATTACAATTTCCATTATTATTTAATTTATATAACATATATTTAAAATTTGTGGAAATAAAAACCTTTGAACTTCATGATTAACTCCTCCCTCATTATCTCCCCTCCCTCTGCACCTGCAGGTCTCTTACTTACCAATAAATTAAGGAAGATAATGGGCATGGTGATACAAAACAAGATGAATAGCAGATACAGTAGATAAGGATGGTAGAGATTACGATCTTGTAAGAAGATGATTTCATAGTTGACTTCACCCATTAACATCACAAAGGTAGTCACAATGGACTGGAAGAGGTCTTTGAATAACACCTACAGAACAAAAAAGAACACAATTATTGACAAATTTAAATTGATCATTATGATTTTGTATTTGTTTCAATCTTATTTATACAAGAAGCCCAATTAAAATAAAATACAATTGAAATAAAATAAATAGATAAATCACTTTTTTAACGTCTCACTTTTCAGTGTCCTACTAATTAAGGAAACTCAAACTCACTACCTCTACGTAAATTATTTAACACACAACTCTGTTCACATGTTAAATGACTTTTGAGAAGGGAGGAAAACCCATAGCAAACAAACTATACTCACAAACAATGCATGCCCGAGTCGGGACTCGAACCTGGATTGCAATGGTGACAGGTTCACGGTAAACAGTTACGTCACTCATGACCCATACATTATTTACTGTTATAATGATCATCATAATCAACATCATTGTGGTCATGAGAAAAATATACCTGCTTGAAATCCAGAACGTAGAAACAAAAGGCAAAGCACAGAAGAAACAGAAACATAAGGACGAAAACCTGAAAGAAAAACGTTAACTTATTAAGTTAACACTATAAAAATAAAACATTTTTGAAAAACTGTAATGCAGCACTTGCAAGAATGTTGTATTCTTTTTTTACATACCCTTAAAACTGTCCAAATGATTCTTTCAAGCATCATCAGATAAATACCAAGAAAAGAGACTCTAAAGATATCAATTCAATTAACTGTAACAAATATTAAAGTAACACGATTTCATGGCACGTGACAATCATTGCGTGACAAAAACGTTGCGTTACAGACATAGTGACGGAAACTTTGCGTGACAGAAGGGAGACAAAAAAATAACAAGAAATCATTATTAACTGTAGGTCCAGGTAACAAATATTAAAGTAACACAATTTCATGACACGTGACAGTCATTGCGTGACAAAACGTTGCGTGACAGACAAAGTGCGTGAAATACCTTGCAATCCTCGACATGAGGCTAAACCAAGCTAGACATGCAGCTATTGCGCCTGCGCCAAAACAACCGCTGCAGTTAGTGGGCACAAGAAATACCATCATGGCGATACAAAGGAAGAGTTCAAGGAGATAGCCGAACTTCTTGAGGTAATTCCAGCCCTGTGGAAGGATTAGAATGGTTGAATGGTTAACCTGTTATCCAATTTTTATATTATTTCAATCAGTAGTTTATCCATTTTTTCATTCATTCATTCCTGAAGTAATTTATCAGTTTGCTTGTTTATTCTTCAATTTATTTATTTGATCGTCCGTTTGTTTAACTATTTCATCATTCAACACACCAATTCACCAATAAATCTTTCATTCTTTCATTCGCTCATTTGTTCATTTGTCTATCCACATCCATCCACTTATTCATTAATTATTTATTTTATTCATTTATTTATCCATCGAACCGTTCATTTATTTGTCCATCCATCCATCCATCAATTTATTCATTTCCCATCCATATAGCCATTCATTTATCTGCAATTGTCAATCCATCCATCCATCAGTTTATTCATTTGTCCATCCATTCATCCATTTATTCATTTGTCCATCCATATCATCCATTCATTCACTGGTTATTGATATACGTACCTCGTTGTACATATTTATTATTTGACTCACTAACTTGACTATACTCAGCGCAATTAAAGCGATTTTAAGAAACACATAGCCTTGGATAGCCGGTCTTTTGGGCTGAAAAAAAAGATACAATTCAGAGAATATTCAGAAGAGTTTGATTAACTGTAGATTTTCTCGCGTGCTGATTGGTCGAGAGCAGTGGTAAATAGGAGGCCTTCCCAGCAAAATATTTCAATAAGCACACGCTAACTATCGAAAATTTATTAATTGTGATGGGATCACAGATTTTAGCTTTTAATTTGTTATTACAATCTATATTGTATAAAATACATTAAAGGACTGACCATTAGATTTTTCGAGGATGTACAGGATATTATTTTTAGCTTAGCACGATATATTTGTCAGATTTTTTTGTTGTGCACCATATATTTTTCAGGTTTTTTTTGTTGTGCACGATATATTTTTCAGGTTTTTTGTTGTGCACGATATATTTTTCAGGTTTTTTTGTTGTGCACGATATATTTTTCAAGTTTTTTTGTTGTGCACGATATATTTTTCAAGGTTTTTTGTTGTGCACGATATATTTTTCAAGTTTTTTTGTTGTGCACGATATATTTCTCAGGTTTTTTTGTTGTGCACGATATTTATATTGTTTTTTTTTTTTTTGTAATCCAATCAATCATCTAATGGTCCTTACTGTGGATCATTACATACCCATGCTGCATCTCCTTGAAGTTCTGAGTTTGAAGTACAGTTGCTGGTCTATAGAAGATAAAGCAGATCGTTAGTTATGGTATGATTCATATAACAATAACAATAATAAGTAGAGTATTAAAAAAAAGTAAAGAACTGTATTTTACGTCGAAAGTCCCTTTAGCCGAAGCTAGTCTTCCAGAGAGCCGACCGTGCGCTCATTTTACTTCCCTCTCTCCATCAGTGCTCCGTTTGACGGGTAATTAAAGCTACTTAAAGCTACACGGAGAGAAGAGAAGTCGGAATAAGGATACGAGGTAATAACATACTGATAATGAAGGTGATGATGATGGTGAAGATGCATGATCCATGCATATTGATGACGACTATGGATATGATGATGATGATGTCAAAAAATAGTGATTATGACGCTGCTGCATTTGTTGTTGATGATGATGCTGAAGATAATAATGACTTAAATAATCACGATGATCCACGTTACCGAGTTATTTGCCGGGAAGCAAGGATTGTCTGTCAACATTGACACCAGTCCAATAACAATACATAGATACAATACGGACATCATCTGGTTGATGAACACCATCTTCAGACCATACTTGTCCCTGTACAAAAAAAAAATGCTAATTATGGTAATGTTGAAAATGATGATGGTCCTTATAGTAGTGAAAGTTTGATATACCATTGTATATCTGATACAGGGTGGTAAATGGCTATTTCGCGTGATTTGACGGTTTTTGATTTTCGTGAAACGTGGAATGACCATTTTTTTCCGCGAAATGTGATTTTGGATTCTCCGTAAAACGTTTATAAACAACAACCATAATAAGATCTTACCATTTAACATTGATAAGTGCAATACTGGTAGGGTGCTTTAAGCAGTTTAGTCGTTTATTCTTTACCATTGCCTGGTAATGAAACAGAAAACAAATACCTTCATTATAACTATAACATCCACAACCATCACCACTATCATCACAACCACAACCACCATTATTATCACCCACTACCACCACCATCACACTATCATCACAACAACCACCACCACCGTTATTATCCCCACCACCACTATCATCACAACCACCATTATTATCACCCACTACCACCACCATCACATCAGCATCACAACCACCACCACCACCATCATTATCACTATTATTATCACAACTACCACTACTACAGCCCACAACGCCATTATCATCACAACCACTGCCACCATTGTCAACATGCACCAACACCACTACCACCATCACATCATCATCACAACCACATCCATTATTCAGCATTCATACCATCATTATAAAAAAAAAAACAAGAAAAAGAAGCAAGAAAAGCACCATCTGTGGACGTTTTTAAAAAGAAGCTAAAAACGTATTTAAATGAACAATGTCTTAAAGTCTTTTTTTTCTGTAATTGATATTTGTAAGAGCATTGGGATATTATGGAATGCGCTGAAGAAATAAATTATTATCATCATCATCATCATCATCATCATCATCATCATCATCATCATCATCATCATAATCATCATCATCATCATCATAATCATCATCATCATCATCAATACAAATTGTCATATTTTATCAACATGGAAACGCTCGTTCTATCCTACAGGTAAGCCTAAACCAGAATGTATGCTTTCTAACAGTTATTATATAATATTTCGTACTTACATATAGTGGTTTAAGAGAATTCTTAGGTTTACATTTCTCGTAGTCCGGCGTTCCTTGCAGGTAATGCAGATTGTAGATAATCTGCAAAAATAAAATGAGATCGTGATAACTGTTTGGGGACAAAAGTGGCCACGGAAAGTAATCTGCAAGAAAAAAAAGCTATAACAAACCTTGTAGTCGCGAGTGTCCTTTCGTCCTTCTCGACGAACACAGCGGTCAAGGAAGCGCTACAATTAAAAACGTTTTAACTTTGATAACGATAACGATAATGATGACGATAATGATAACGATAATGATGACAATAATGATTATTATTTCAATAATGATCATTATGAATACAATCTGGTAGTGACTAAATACGAAGATGATGTTAATGATGATGAAGATGGTGATGATGATGATGATGATGATGATGATGATGATGATGACAATCATGATGATGTTAATGATGATGATGATGGTGATGATGATGATGATGATGATGACAATCATGATGATGTTAATGATGATGAAGATGGTGATGATGATGATGATTATCATTATTATTATGATGATGACAATCATGATGATGACAGTGATGTTAATGATGATGATTATGAAAATGATGACAATATGATGATGGCAATATGATGATGACGATGATCATGATCATGACCCGCAACACTTAGGTTTACGATATTACCTCGGCTACTGTAGGCATTTTTTCAATGAGTAACGCCATCTGACTTGGACAGTTCTTAGGTGCAGGTTTAAACATTTCTCTCCATCTGCAAAAACACATACAGTAACATTGAGTATTACATAATTGGGTTTCCCGAGTCTTCTTGCTTGGAGTTTTGTGTTGTCTGTCTGTCTACTATGTCTTATTACAACGATTTCTGTGTTGTCTGTATACAAAGTCTTCTTAATGGATTTCCTGTGTTTTCTGTCTGTCTGCAAAGTCTGTCTGTCTGTCCATCTTACCTTCTATGACTGGCAAGTACCATGGCAACAGCCTGTTGTTTATGTTCGATTGCCATGTCTAGAATGTTCTTGTTCAGAGTATTCTCGGTCAGTTCTTGGTCTTTATTGGATAATAGGTCTTCTACAACACTAGCGTGACCAGCTTGAACTGCTAGATGTAACGCAGTCTCCTGTAACGCAATATACAAGATAAAACAGCGTTACCTTACTTTTAGATATAAAGCAACTTGAATTTTGTTCAAATATATTGTCGTCATTTTCGTTTTCATCATAATTAATTAAGGTAAATAAATTGAATTGAATCGAAATTGAATCGTCTTCATTATTTTAATTATTATGCCTTGACCATCACCATTACCACCAACACCGCCATCATCACAACCATCATCATCATTATAAGCTTCATCGAGAATATGGCAATTCTCATATTATGATCACTTTCATCATCACCATCATCATCATCATTACAACCATTACTAACATGACTAACATCATTTATATAACTTCAATGCCCTTTTTATTATCACTATCAACTGCATCAACATCACCATCATTAACATACTCATTATCACCAACGTCATCATCATCGACAGTATCATCACCCCCACCTCCACCATCATCATCACCATCATTAACATACTCTTTATCACCACCGTCATCATCATCAATATCATCATCATTATCAGAATCATCACCCCCATCATCACCACCATCATCATCATCATCAAGCATCATCATAACATCCCTATGTAAAGGCCCGGGCAAACGGTTTCAACATTTGCTTCAACATCCGTTCGATTTTGTTGAATGCCAATGTTTAAACGCTTTTAAGTGATGATGTGTGTAAGAAGTAGGCAGGCAAACGGCAATGGAATGCAGAAGGGTGCTAATTGTGCATTGTCTAATCCGTCCATCTCATTGGTTAAAACATGAAAATCTGCCATAATTTCAAAACTAAGCGGATTTTTTAAGTAATGATGTGTGTAAGAAGTAGGCAGGCATACGGCAATGGAATGCAGAAAGGTGCTAATTGTGCATTGTCTAATCTGTCCATCTCATTGGTTAAAACATGAAAATCTGCCATAATTTCAAAACTAAGCGAATTTTTTAATATCTTATTTGATATCTAATTCCCTTTTCATCTAAGATTTCCTGAGCCTTAATATACCAAAATTTCTATGTGGGGAACATATCGAATTGTAAACGTCTTTTGGCTATTGTTTTGAGTGCTTATGATTGGACGAGATCTTTTAGTACAAAAGAAACTTTGTTCCAAAACAGAGTTTTTGCTTTTTTGTTTTTGAGTTTTTTTAAAATGTGTTACCTATAGGCCAATATACTTTCAGTCTGAAAACTAAGACATTCTTATGTGGGGAAGTTGCTATTGCCGCAGAACAATAGAGAGTTGCCTACTTCTTACACACATCATTACTTAAACTCTTTCAACATATATCAATTCATCATTGATTCAACACGTTTCAACAATGTTGAAAGAGTTTAAAAGCGTTCAAAATGTTGAAACTGTTTTCCCAGGCCATAATGTTTATTACCTGATGTTTATCGGTCTGGTTCAAACAGAATGAGTGTTCGGAGAGAAGGAGTTTAACAATAGACAGAGAACCATTAGTTGCCGCTAAATGTAAAGGAGTCTGACCATTGCTGTCACTGAATAACAAAATATGAAATATAAAAAATAGCATTATGCAGTACTGGTACGCCATTTCTTTTCGAATAATAAATAAAGTTTAAATGTAGAAGAAATCCATCTAAAAACACTTCTGTTTTTCAGGCCAAATTCCCCCCTGGGAAGGGGGGTGCTCCCTTTGTCCAAGTTGTAGGGGTGATCGGTGTACCTTTTAGGGTTGAGAATATTTCCTGTGCGTACCTTCAAGGGTCATTTTTACTCTACTTTGTTGCTAAACGGTAAGCTTGGCTGGAAAGAACATCGCACAGTCGTACATTATAGGGGTTCAAATCAACAAGGCTTTGACAGTTCTCTTAATTTAAGCGTACCTTTTAGGGGTCATTTGCGAAATCGACAGCCGATCACCCCTACCACTTGGACAAATTCCTTTATTTTGTAATAGACCATTGCATGGTTCTCGTCGATCAACCTCAGCCTCACAGCTTGCAAAATATTCTTTAGAATTTGACTACAGCCCATGTTAATTAAGGAATGTACACATTATCAATCAATTGAAACACTTAAAACATGCATAGACTGTAGCTATATTCTAAAGAATATATTACACGCTATCGTGGCTGAGGGTGATCGACGAGAACCGTGAAATAATCTAACATTTTTTTAACGTAAGAATATTTCCCGTCACTACTCCTCACCGTTGTATACTCGCCCCAGTCTGCAGCAGGAATTCTACTATTTCAACGTGGCCGTGTTTGGCAGCAAGGTGAAGTGGGGTACGTTCAGTCTTGTCAAGACTGTTAACCATACGGGAATTCTCACCATCGAGAAGCAACTGGACTATCTTCAGCCATCCATAACTAAAGTACAATTGTTAAATGAGTGTTACATCAGTAAAACTCACACTAAATAGACAATAAGCAAATTTCAACAGAACATTTTTGTGACAGTTTTTCTATGACTATCCCTAGACGGCAGATTCGTACGACTATGAAAAGCCAGTCACGGCACGAGCGCGATCGAGGCATGGGAATGGCATGCACATGGCACTGAACTTACCCTTGGTATACCAGAGGTTATTTTCTTCTTGCTTTAGCGTTTATAAATCTGACGGGTTTTTTGTTTTTTGTTTCTCTAATTTGAAAATAACGAACACAGACGTACAAATGATAAATACTAGATCAAGAAACCCTCTGTTTTCCAGGGTACAGTCATACGGAATCTGCCCTTATACCGAAATGCGACGCAGCAATTTTGCACGCTTTGTATTAATGACTAAGTAGATTCGCGCATGCTCGATAGAATATCCAGGAGGTCCGTGCAGAGGATTATTTTTAAATATGAGATTTCCTATTGATTAGGAATATAAATTCATAATGCACATTATTTGGAATTTTTTTAACCTGTTATGAAACCTTGTACACAAATATCGGGCCAATTTAAGAAAAGCTTACCTGATAGCTAAGTGCAGTGGGGTATCTTCATCTATGTTTTGTACCCCTGTTAGGGAGCTTTGTATGGACAGAATCAATTCAACATCCTGTGAATAAGCAGATATAACGTTAAATACACTGCAAGACTTACTAGAGTACAATCAATAGAGTATGTTCTCATTTAGGTTCTCATTAGTCCGTGAAAGACTCCTTAAGCCTGGTTCACACTAGCGACATAAGCATAAGCAAATAACGCAGACTCAGTATAGCATTTCTCGAATAGGTGTGAGAAAAGAAAAGTGCGGCTAATGAGCAAAGCCCAACTGAGTCTGCGTTTGTTGCTCATGCTTATGTCGCTAGTGTGAACCAGTCTTTAGTGTATCACTCTCTATGTCGAATGGTGAAGTCGCACGTTATCGCACACTGACGAATGAATCCATTGATACTGTCGAAGATTTCGTGGTGTCGGTGCCAAGTATCTCACGTCCTTTTTATCACATACATAAAATCGCCACTGAAATCACCGCTCTTGACCCGCGTCAAAATTGCTAGTGTACACGGGCCTATAGGATCACGCGCCTCTATAGTAAAAAAGTGTGTCCAGATCTGGACTAATACAAACAAACATCCTTACTTACCAGTGGAAAGCCACCTTTGGCAGCATAATGCAAAGCTGTTGAGCCTGTTTTGTCTTTGGATCTGATAAGGGTACGAACTTCTCGATTCTAAAATCAAAATATAGCAATTCAATTATTTGTTGAAAGTGAAGAAGACAATTTATCTGTGCCAACAAGCTAAGCGCAGTACGTATGACTGTCAAAGTTTCGCGGGGGACCGGACGAGGAGCGAAACAACGTCTGTTTTCTCAGGCTATGATTATCTGTGATTTTTTTTTTGTCGAAAGGCTCTACACTTAATGATAAGAAGACCCCTATTTTATCTATAGCAATACTAAGTTTGTGTCGTATTTTAAAAGTATCTAAGTATGAGGATCTAATATAATAGTCCCCTTCACAGTTCCCTGCGCCATCTTGAAAGGTAGCCGGCCTTTGCATTGAAGCGAGACAAACGTTGAGCTTGCAATGATAGAGACATGTGAATAATTGTCCTGCGAGGTGTTAAAAGGTCTTTATCATTGCAACTTCAACGTTCGTCTCGCTTCGGTGCAAAGGCCCGGCTACCTTTTAAGATGACGTAGGGAACTGTGAAGGAGACTATTGACTAGAAGACTCCTATGCTCAGTTACCTGTAGTAATAAGCTAAGTGTAGTATGACTTCCAATAGCAAGATGTATGATGGTCCTATTGCGACGGTCCACTAGACCAACATTAGCACCATGACGTAGAAGGACTTCAGTTGCATCATTACAACCACGTGACACAGCCCACATTAGAGGTGTCTTGTTAGTTTTGTCAACAAGATTAATATCGATTTCCTGGAAAATAAGTTTATTGGTTCATTCATTTGTCCATTCATTGATTTTAATTGACACCTTAGCCGTTTACTCATTTATTCATTTATGTACTCATTCATTTGTTTATTCATTCATTTGTTTATTCATTCATTTGTTTATTCATTCATTCTTTATTCATTCATTTGTTTGTTCATTCATTTGTTTATTCATTCATTTGTTTATTCATTCATTTTTTATTCATTCATTTGTTTATTCATTCATTTTTTATTCATTCATTTGTTTATTCATTTATTTGTTTATTCATTCATTTTTTATTCATTCATTTGTTTATTCATTCATTTGTTTATTCATTCATTCATTTGATCATTCATTCATTTGTTTACTCATTCATTTGTTTATTCGTTGATTTATGTACTTATTCATTTGTTCATTCATTCATTTGTTTACTCATTCATTTGTTTACTCATTCATTTGATCACTCATTCATTTGTTTATTCATTCATGTACTAATTCATTTGATCACTCATTCATTCATTTATCCATTCATCTGTTTGTTTTTAGCCGTTTACTCGTTCATTCTACAGATTAAAATATAAACAAATCACTTTTAAATGTCTAAATCTTCTAGCATGCAGACACAAGTGTCTTTAAGCCCACGCTCACCCCTACATTAAATATTTTAACACACAGCTCTGCTCACATGTTGCTTTTAGCGGAAGGAGAAAAACCGGTGAAAATTCTTCGTGGCATAGGAGGGAAGAACACATCAAACAAACTCAACTCTGACACATAAAATCCATACCCAAGCCGGGACTCGGACCTGAACCACAGCGGTACATGGGAGGTCAGCGCTCTCACCGCTAAGCCACCCATGCAAAATAATGTTGAATGTCATGTCGAATAATCGACATATTCTTTATTATGATATGACCCGTATTTTGCCCGCGAGCCAAATATTTTCCCCAACGGCCACTCGATCGGCCACTCGATCAGTCAATTATAAGTAGTACTTGTTCTTACCTGTTTGAGAAGTAGTTCTATTATTTGAGGTTGATTATTCTTTGCTGCCCTACAGAGAAAAAAAATCAACCTCTATTAGGCGGCCACATTAAAAAGTCCCAAATCTATTCCTAATATACCTCTATTGAGCGGCCAACCTCTATTTAGCGGACACATTGGTCCCGAGGGTGACCGCATAATAGAGGTACCACTGTACCTTGGGACATCAAAACATAAACATTTTCCGTTCGATCAACCCGCGACACTTTAGCCAACACTTTTGTCAATGATTGTGGATTTAGCATATTCAATACTCACAAATGAAGACAAGTCATCCCGTTCTTATCAACCAATGAAAAATCGAACTGATATGAAACAGACTGAAGCATCATGGTTACCATTTCAACAGGACCGAGTCCACAGGCAGTATGTACAGCGGTAGTCCCATCGGACGCCTAGAAAGTACAAAAAATGATGGATTTAAATTATTTATATGTATCAAGAGCTCCGTTTGTTCGGTACGCTGTTCTCTTCCTTCCCATTGCAGGGTGTTCCGGGTTTCCTCCCTCGGCAAACATTTATAATGTCAGTACTGAAAGTGAAGCGAGCCCCAAGGAAGCGACAGCCCTGGATTTGAGTGATGGCTGTAAATACTGAGTGAAGTGGAAGTGTGTGTGGAGTGAAGAGCACTGATGGGGAGTGATGGCTGTAAACACTGCCTGAAGCAGTGTGTGTGTGAATGAAACTCACACAAAGCCCTGAAGGAGAGTGAAAATTGTAAATACTACGCGTAGCAGAGTGTGCGTCTGTGTGTTGAGCGAACATCACAGAAGATCCCTTGGCGAATGACGGTTACAAAATATTCATTTATCTGTCCAATTTAATGGTTTTTACCTTGACTCTATCCACGGCCGATTCAAATTCAAGACACAACTGAACTGCCTGTGAAGTAAACAGAAATATTGCTCAAAATTCGATTCGGCATCCCATAATACCTTGACGTAATTACCTGTGGTATGTGACGTAATTACCTGTGGTATGTGACTTCTGATCGCAAGATGAAGCAGCGAGCTTCCGACATCATCAACATCATATAATAGTTCATCTTTTCTGTTTGAAGCTGTTAATGAAAAATTAATGAAATAAATGAAATGATACAGAAAGTATTGTGTATGATGATACGATCGTTGCGGAATAATATAAGCAATACTCCAGTTTCATGTTATCTAGCACCGCTGTACAATTTGACAAAAGGCGCATTTGCACAGGCAAATCTAAATGTGATTTCTATTGTTTAGCAGTTACGTAGTACTTTTCCGTGCTTGGCTTGGAATTGGTGAATATTTTAACAACCAATCGAGGCTTAGTCTGTGCAAATGCGCCTTTTGTAAAATAGAACAGCGGTACTAGAAACTGGAAAATTAAAGCAATTGCATTGTTGCATTGCATTATAGAAGCCCGAAAAATCAAATTCGGGACTTCCATCTTTTATAACCGCGGATCAGACCAGTATTTGTATCCGCAGAAGGTATTAGCACAAGCAAGCTGTAATGTGTGTAAGAGACTATACCTACCCCCTTTTAGAATACACCGCATTAGCTCGTGGTTACCAAGCTGTGCAGCATAAGCGATGGCTGTCTTGTTATTACAATCTCGTAGGTATAGATTAGCACCTTTGGTTATCTAAAAATATGCATACGACATTTGATCGATTGAACAACATTGGTTGATAAGATAAATGAATGAATGAATGAATGAATATATAGAGTCATCTTTAAGATGCTGTTGTTGACCTACAAGGCCTTGCATGGCCTTGCTCCAACATATCTGTCTGATCTTCTGTGTTATCGTACTTCATCTTATTCTCTCCGTTCTGTTTCTAATAAACCTCTGGTTGAACCTAAGGCTAGGCTTAAGACTTATGGTTTCAGATCTTTTTCGTTTGCTGCCCCAAGATTGTGGAATAGGCTCCCTTTTGTGATCCGCTCTTGTACCACTGTTCCTTCTTTTAAAAGTAAGCTGAAAACACATTTATTTACTCTGTTTCTAAATAATAGTAATTATATCTAGACGTATTATGTATTTATCATTTATTTATTATCATTACTTAATTAACGTTGTAAATATATATCGATTGTATATATTGTAAATAGATTAGTATAGTTGTAAAGCGCCTTGGACAATTTGGAAATGAGCGCTATATAAATAAACATTATTATTATTATTAATGAATAATGGGTGGATAAAGAAGCTAATAAATGCATAAACTATGAAAAAAATGAATGTAGAAGAAATGAATGTATATGAATGAATAAGTGGAAAAACAAAAAACTAAATGAGTGAATGAAAGAATGAATGAATGAATGGATAAGTGAATGAACGAATAGCTAAATGAATGAACTATCGTATGAAGTTTGGAATAAATGAACAAATGCATAAATGGGTAAAGTCATAGATGAAAAAAATGTGTGAATGAGCAAACGTTCAAAAAAAATGAATGAGTGGATGGATGGATGGATGGATGGATGGATGGATGGATGGATGGATGGATGGATGGATGGATGGATGGATGGATAGATGGATGGATGGATGGATGGATGGATGGATGGATGGATGGATGGATGGATGGATGGATGGATGGATGGATGGATGGATGGATGGATGGATGGATGGATGGATGGATGGAATAATGAATGATATGAACGAACGAACGAATAAATGCATGAATGAATTAACAAATGTCTTCGACGGATGAATTGATGAATGAATAAATGGATGATTGAAACACATACCAGTAATTTACAGATCCTAACAATGTTTGAATGTTCAAGTTGTGCCACCAAGTGTAGCGGTGTTGTTTTTGTCGATGACCCACACAGGTTGACGTCAATCTTAGAGCACTTTACCAACGCCTGAAAAACAGCACAAAATAACAATTTCAAGATTGATGAATTTTGGGAAAATAAGGGCTGATGCACACAAAAAAATAACAATATAAAAAATATCAATAATAATAAAATACGGCAAGGGGATGTACTTCTGGTCAAAATTTCCCAAAATTGGTCTCAAACATTATCAAAGACCACAAAAAACATCCATGTAAGAAAGATAAATGTTATTGACATTGAATCACCAACCATTCCTTTATACTCACTCCTTGGGCTTCCTGTGGATACACAACATTGCGCGAACGTTCATCATGTATACTTACATTGACAAGAGAGACATTGCCCGTCCTGACAGCAGAGTGTAATGGTGTTTCTTCTCGGTCATCCAACACGTTCACGTTCGCTTTACGTTCAATAAGATATAACACAACGTCTATGTTCTGTGACGCGGCTGCGCAGTGGAGAGGCGTCTTGCCGAATCCATCAGAGTTATTGATATCTAGATAAACAGTATAACAGTGTTAAGATAAGACTGGTTTAAAATTACTTTGTTGGACAGTTAGGTGGTTGATTTGTCAGTATTTAAATTTGTTTCAGTATTTTGTAGTTTATGTACTGTTTTGGTTTGCTGTTGTTCAGTGTGCTTAATTCTACTTTCTTGTCTCCTTGCTTTTCTCTTTGCTTCTATAATACATACATGCTTTCGTGCTTGCTTACTTGCTTGCTCGTTTGCATTTTTGTTCGGTCATTTTTGCTTGATTACTTATTCACTTGTTCTTGCTCGTTTAATAGCAAGTTGTTTGCTCGCCGTTAGCTTGTTCACTTTCCAGTCATTTTCTTGTCTTTCGTGGATTTCTGCATATGTCCGCAGCCGAATTTGTTTGTATCAATACCTCTGCAATGCTTGTTTTTGCTACTTAGCTCCTTCTATTTTGTCTTCTTCTTTCTTGTCTGCTGGTTTGTTTCAGTTTGCACTTTGCTCAGTTCGTTTCTTTTCTTTTGACGCGCGCGCGCGCGCGGTTAAAAAAAGGCGGGAAAATGCAAACACACAGGAAGCCCGCGGTACACTTACCTTCAAATATTCCAAATCGCTTAATTTCACTGACGTCTTTGCCTTGTACAATAGCGACGTTAAGTTCATGGACGGTTGACTAGATTTCAAGAGATAAAAATGTATTTTATTGAACTTTAAACTACTCAACCAAATCACAACAAAACATCACACAAAACATCGCAGGAACACTGAATTTTTATATGAAGGAACTATTATATTTTTAAGTAGAACTAAGCTTATTGTTTTTATTTCTTTAGCGAAATGTTCAAAAGATAAATATAAATACAAATAAAAAGTCCACAGCTTTTGGTAAAAAAAAATCGTTCAGTGATTTGAATGCAATCATAAACCGATATAATTCGAATAATGTTTCTTTGTAAAATGAAACAATTTGTAACAATTTCTTGTATATTTTCCTATTGCACAAGAAATTCTTATTTGAAGTTCTCTAAAATATAATGTTCACTATAATTAGATATGTCAAATCATACACTTGTTTGTATAATCAGTTAGCATGAGTAACTTATAAAAGACTTCGAATAATTTTCCTTTTATATTAAATACTTATTAAACATGTTATATACTCTACTCAAACCCAAAAATTCTGCTTATTCTGATTTAACTATCATACATTATAATTACTATATATACATTATAACTATACTTAATTACATAAGTTACTTATGTGGTCTTATGTCAAACCATACACTTGTTAACGGTTAGCATGAGTATGTAAAAAGAGTACGAACAATTTTCCTTTTATAACAATTAAACGTGTTACATACCCTACTCAAACCCAAAGATTCTGCTTATTCTAATTTAGTTGTCATACATTATAATTACTATATTATAACTATACCTTTTTCCTCATGAACTGTCGTTTTGCCGCTAAAAGCCCTGCAACTTTCGGCCAGTTTGTTTGACCATTCTTGTCATCGTCCTCTTTCTTCTCCGCTTGCTTTACACTTACTCGACCAAAGTAACTTTCCCCTCGGTCTAGCTCTTGCACACAAGCTTGTTCGACGATAGTTCTTAAAGCGTCAGCTACGCTTTGCTTATTCTCGTGTTCAAGTTTGAATGTACGACGTCTTGACATTTTGGAGGACGACAACAAACGTTTAACTTGAAACTTTACAGCTTACAAACTCGTCATTATTTAGCTTCGCACCATAAACAACCTCACAAAAATATTAGTTGATGTTTTGGTGTAGTTTTCATGTCGAATTTCGTATCCTAGAAGTTGAATTAAGGTTAATAGTTAGGTCTTAGCTTAGGATTGCTATGAAGTACCAGTGTGTGTTCGGTTGGTATTATGCAAAGCGAGTGTTCAAGAATGTCATTGTTCTTGCTTGTTGTACCTTGAAGGTCATAAGGAAAGAATCAGAAGGGATTATGTTCTGTCACCAGTAGCTTGTGTGAAAAGGATGGTATTTGCATTTTATATTTTTTTGCTATCTGGCTATAGTGAGTGTAGTGTTTACAAGTGTTAGTATTGTGATGCTAATTTGCCAACCATTTTAACAATAGATTTTTTAATTTTCTTTGTTTTAGCAACAATGGGTGGTTGGTAAAACCATAACAAAATACGTCACTGTACGTCCACCTTTAAAGGTTATTTTTTATGTTATTTCGATATGACCAAAAATGGAATATTTGGTAAGCGTTTTAGTAAAAAAAAGATTTAAAAATATATAAATAATAAAATGTTTTGAAAAAATTAGTTTTAAAATAGAATCCCTCGCTAAACTAGTCAGCACCTTAATTGAAAAAACTAATCTATCAGTTGATTAAAATAATGAGGATGTGTGTGCTGATGTCTGTAATGATACCACCATTCTACAACTACTTACATCTACAGCCGCCATCCCTCAATTGTCATTATTACAGTTCCGTTCTGTGACCACGAATGATAGTTTTAAGTCGAGGTTATAGTTACTGCGCATGATAAATTATAGTTTTGCTATTTTTGGCAACTCCAACCTCGACTTGGAACTATATTATTCGTGGTCACTGAATGGAACTATAAAAATATCTATTGATATGATGCGCGCGTTGGTACGAATACAACTATTTACAATATACTAGAATATTTTTAAGAATAATAGTTATTACAATAAATATGGATATATAGTATGAATGAAACAGTTGTTAGGTTGATATGTTTACTATATTTTTTGAAAGTTAATGGTTATGCAAATGAATTCTATTATTTTAAAAAAATATAGTAAATGAGCATGAAGGCTAAATAAACTGGGGAGTTTATTGGTTGTTAAGACTCTTTTATCACTCTCAAAGTTTTAATTTATTTTCTGCTCGCAAGATCATTTGATTAATTACTCTGATCCGCTGTATGCCGACGATTAGCCTGAGAAAACAGACGTTTCTTCGCTCCTCTTCCCCCCGCGAAACTAACGTTAGTTTCGCTGGGTTTAGAAGAGCGAAAGAACGTCTGTTTTCTCAGGCTAGCCGACGATGCCATTGATGATAATAGGCATGATAGGCATGATAATGATGACAATCATGATGACTAAGTTGATTATGATGACAATGATGATTACCATGGCAATAATGATGGTTTAGCCTGAGAAACAGATGTTCTTTCGCACCTCTTTTCTAAGACTAATGATGATTATATCATGACAAAGTTTATTATGATGACAATGATGATAATTATGATGACAAAATTGATTAAGAAGACATCAATGATGATTAATTATGATACCTAAGTTAATTATGATGACAATCGGATGATGATTATGATGACAAAATTGATTATGAAGACATAAATGATGATTAATTATGATACCTAAGTTAATTATGATGACAATCGGATGATGATTATGATGACAAAATTGATTATGAAGACATTAATGATGATTATGATAACAAAGTTGATTATGATGACAATGATAATTATGATGTTGATTATGATAATGTTGGTGTATGTGAGTTTGATCATTATAATGCAGTTAATTCTTCATGATCAGTAAGTAGTTATTACGTTTCATTTTTACCGGCACCTGTAGTCACAAACGTCCTTTTCAAAAGGATTTAAAATGTACAAATATTTTCGACTTCACTTCGATCAACCATTGTGATTGGCAAAATGCACATGAGATCTGCATGTACAGGTGTGAAGTATTTTAGAACTATTGAAAGGATTACAAGCAGGTACTTCTATTCAACTCAATAAAACTATTAAACATATGAGTCAATACATATTGAAAAGACTCAGTATATAGAAAAAATTATTCATAGCCAAATGGCGAAAAATAAAGGAATTTATTATATGGCTACGATAGTACGCGCGCTCTGATTGGCTGATTTCCGGTCTGATAAATTCCCATATTAGACCGTTACCATGATAACAGTCCAATTTTCATATTTTTTTCAGACCGGGAAATTAAAAAACAACTTGTAAAGTATTGCAATAAATATTTTGTTGAAGTTTTGCCTTTTCATACCTGCAAAGTGTTTTTTAGCCAGTTTAGTGTGTGTTTAATGTATTCTTATTCATTCAATAATGAGAGATTTGAAGATGAAATATTTGCAATTTCGTACATCGCTAAGAAAAAACTGAAGCCATATAATAAACGATTTATTAACCTCGCTTGTTCGGTCTGTCCGGAAAAATATCAGACCTCGGTCTTTTTTGTACGGACCTCGCTGCGCTCGTTCCGTACTGTCAAGACCTCGGTCTGATATTTTCCCGTACAGACCTCACGCTCGGTTAATAATCCTTTAGTATTCTATTTTAAGAAATTATTATTGCAAATTAATCATCCCATATAACCATATGTACACCTATTTCAATTAACGTTGTCCATCTGGAATGGTTGATCTGAGACCGACAGGAATTGTGGGAGTACATTAAATACCAAATACATTGTTTTAATCACACTTGAATGGTGCTGAATTATGGATAACAGTATTTCAGAACTAAACAAGATTATAATAGTGTATTTGCAGTTTAAAGAGCTCCCACAATTCCTATCGGTCTCAGATCGACCATTCCAGATGGACAACGTTAATTGAAATAGGTGTTTATACAACTATATTTCAGAAAAGCTGGTTTACGTTTTACAATATCAGTAGCTTGTTAGAGGTGATGAGGAGGGGGAGCCGGTTTATGGCAGTGGGTGCTTCTAATTAAGGCCCGTGCAAACGCCTCCAACATTGGTTCGATTTTGTTGAACGCTGTAAAATGGCTAGCTGATGAACGATGTTGAACGTAGGGGAGGGGACGCTGTTAAATGGCTAGCTGTTGAACGATGTTGAACGTAGGGGGGAAGGGGGGGGGGGGGGGGTGCTCAAAAGGCTTCAACATTGCCATTCAACAAAATCGAACGGATGTTGAAGCAAATGTACTGACTAATGAGACAATATATATAAACCAAAAATATTTTTTGTGTAGAAAAAGGGTCATTTTTGTAGCTATTGTTGTTAGGAATTAAGAAAAACCTGTATCCACACGTACCGTAATTACATCGTTAACACCTAATGTTTTTACCGGATATTTATAAATTTAACGGTAGGCCACTTTAGCTTAAAGCCGGGTAAAAATAAAGAAGATAAAAGAAGGAGATCTAAAAATATCCAAATAATACTTGTGGCCTTAAACACTTTAAAGTTAATGAATAATGAACCTATACAAAAGAATGTTTATAGACTTTGTTATGCAAATAACATAATTTCCAGTACAAATTAAATAGCGCGCATCTGTCAAGATCGAGAAAATAAAATTCTTATATGTTTTATAAAACTTTTCGACATAAATTGACATGTTTCAAACATCATTTCATGAATCTCGTCGTTTTGAAATTATATAAAATCAATACAACAAAATTGTTTTGGATTTCTAAAGTAATAAAAGCCAGTTTTTATAAAAGTGAATACTGAATGCTAGAACTGTCATAACCATGTTTGAATTATGGTAATAAAATATACAATTTTCATGCATTCTATTTTTCTCATTTTTACATTAAAATATCGATCATAATTCCAAAATAATACCTAGTTTATCAATCAATAATGGTGATATTTTGCATGAATCTCGTCGTTTTGAAATTACTGATAAAATCATTACAACCAAATTGGGTTTCTAAAATATACACTTGGTCACGTGACATATATACAAATTAAAACAGCCACCCTTACTGAGAATAATAGCTATGTTTTGTACAAATTAAATAGCTGTCTATCTAGGTTAAATTTTTAGTTTATATTATAGACAGCCTGTACCTTAATTCCTTATGAATAATTACAATGTAATGTAAAATATGTCAAAGAGGTACTAATAATCAAGTATATGTCTATATGTCTAAATAATTGCTTCGCATTACAATCTACTACACTAGATAAGGATCACAATAAATGTAGTTTTTTCGATTCTTTTCTGACACTTCTAGTAAATGACACTTACCGTTTATAGTAATCAGTAATACAGTCGAATCGAATCTATTTTCCCTCTCCAGTACTGACTTCTAAGCTGATCAATTCAAATAACTCGTACGGATTGGCATGGTATGTTCTTGTGCGTCTAATATATATGCACCGAGAAAATGATTTTATTAATCGATTTTATTGACTATCATATGTGGTGAGCTATTTACATAATAATAAGAATACCTATTTTTTTTCTCCCGCTGTTCATATGAACCTTTTATGATCATGCAATTCTGAAAAGAAAACATCTTGAGTTGGCATCAGCTTTAACCGGATGGCTCTGCTCACGATCATTATTTTCATTTTCATTTCTCTACAATCTCGTCCCCATTCCCCACTAGCTCTTACTGCGCATGCTCGTCGAGCATGAACATGCGAGAGTAAGAGCTAACGGCGAATGGGTACGAGATTGTTTTCTCTGAAGCTTCATCTGGTCTGCGTCACAGCCGGACTTTTTTTTAACGGACAAAAAGTCTCCTAGTCTCTCTCGCAAGCCGTTTTAGTGTTGGGCTTCCTGTCCTGGATCGACGAGCGCAGGCTAGTATACTTTCAGCCTCTTTTTGGGGTTCCTGTGTTCTGCGGTGCATGGACTTTTATCTATATTATACGGTGGCCAGGTTTATTCTCCTACGAGAGGGAAAATCTTTATTTCAGTGTGAAACGCATGCAAGTGAGGGCAAGGGAACCCAAGGGATTCAAAACCTATTGCTTCAACCAATATGGCGCCCGTGATCATCGAAAAGCGAATTATTTCTAATATTTCTATTTCGTCTTCTGAATATAATCTTGATATATATATATATATATATATATATATATATATATATATATATATATATATATATATATATATATATATATATATATATATATATATATATATATATATATATATATATATATATATATATATATATATATATATACACACTTGTTTCCAACAATTTTGACAATCTGAAATATATATACATATATATGTATTATATATATATCCCCCTTTTCCCTTCTGCCTTGCTCCAATTATCAACAGCCGGCGTCACATTTAGACTTTAGGAATAGTCTGGATGTAACGTAGGCTAGTTTGCAGTGAAAAAGAAGAAGAAAAAGGGGGGTTAGATATATATGTATATATATTTAGAATTGTCAAAATTTTTGGAAACAAGTGTGTATATATATATATATATATATATATATATATATATATATATATATATATATATATATAGATAAAGATAATGGAAACTGAAACCGAAATGGCGGATGGGATCGGCCAGATACTATGATATGATATGCAACAAGGTTAAGAAAAGAGGTCCTCTGAACAAAATCTTGACATGATTATCCAGAGACTGTGTCTCTCATACATGTAATTATAATATCGCGGCCCATAATTCCTCTTGGTCTCAGCTTCTATAATTTCTTCAACGAAGGTCTACATAAGTTCTCAAAAAATTGATAAAAAGTACCAACTGTATTTGATGAAAGTTGCTTACAGTGCGACTACTGAAACCGAGGCAACCAAAGAATAATTATCCAATCACGGACAACAATATGAACAATAGAATCTCTACAAATGTTCGATTTTTTTGCTAAAAATGCTAATAATTTTCATGATTATATGTGAAAGGAATAGATCAAGATTGAATAAGAAACATCTTAGCCTGTGAGAACCCTCTACAATGTTTGTGTTCCATATCGAAAAATATATTTTTTTTTAATTTGTTTGGGTGGCCCCGGTTTCAGTATTTGCACTGTAATAACACCACTGGTATGTTCTCGAAAGGTGGTATTACCTATACTAATTCACCTCCCAACCAATACTGAGTAGTTGAATTATCGCTCGCAGTACACACCGATGTATTGTACATAGGGTTATAGTAACCAAAATTATCTTCACCCTTAGAACTTTCCGGGACTTTAAAACCACATATCTCATTATACCCATCAATAAAGAAATGATATTTTCCCATGACGTGAAAAACCCCTGCAGTAGCATTGAAATAATCGTATCCTCTGATGTCAATATGGGCAAATTTGAAACAGCCTCCGGTGACGTCACCGTGATTGATGATGTCATAGTCGCTAAGGTAACCGAAGAGATAATCAGGCAGGAGAGAAGAGCGATACGAGAAGTCACATGTTACGCGAAACATCGTTGAATTGATGCGGATGGTGTCTACCACCCGTCGTCCTTCAAAATAGTCGATCCAGTTTGGTCGGCCATTGTTGCGCCTAGTGACTTTTCCTTTGACTGCGTTGCCATGGAAAGCTAATGTATTGTGGTGCTTGTTTTGGGATGCAGAAAATGATTCTATCAGCGTCCACGCCCTTTTGGGCTTCTCAAAAGCACAGTAGAACGTTGTCTGAATCTTAAGCTTGCTTTGGTGGTGTTTACGCATGATCAAGTAGTTCCCATTGCGCGGTGATCAAGTAGTTCCCATTGCGCGGGATTTCTCCTTTGTTGGAATATCTCAATACGTCCAAACATGATGTGAACTGTATTCTCTTCTCACAAAATTTGCCAACAGAGGACACAGGACATTTGCAGGTGAATTTCTCTTTGGGTGACTTGCAGTGCTCTACGCATGTCCCTCCGTCCAAACAAGGATTAGATCGACAGCAGCCATTATAACATACACCTGGCGGTAACATGTGGGATTTCTAATAAAGAAAAGTGATTAAAAACGATAATAACTTTGAGAACAAATATAGAATTCATCCTTTCCTTGTAACATTACTGTATAAACTGTAAGAGAAGAGAAGAGAAGAGAAGAGAAGAGAAGAAAAGAGAAGAGAAGAGAAGAGAAGAGAAGAGAAGAGAAGAGAAGAGAAGAGAAGAGAAGAGAAGAGAAGAGAAGAGAAGAGAAGAGAAGAGAAGAGAAGAGAAGAGAAGAGAAGAGAAGAGAAGAGAAGAGAAGAGAAGAGAAGAGAAGAGAAGAGAAGAGAAGAGAAGAGAAGAGAAGAGAAGAGAAGAGAAGAGAAGAGAAGAGAAGAGAAGAGAAGAGAAGAGAAGAGAAGAGAAGAGAAGAGAAGAGAAGAGAAGAGAAGAGAAGAGAAGAGAAGAGAAGAGAAGAGAAGAGAAGAGAAGAGAAGAGAAGAGAAGAGAAGAGAAGAGAAGAGAAGAGAACTTCAATCTTACCCCTTGGTACATTATCTGTTTGAGATCATAGTACACGTATCCTGACCCATCCACAAAGTTATCAGCCTTGGAAGTTCGGTCCTCATCAAGCAACTCACATCTTGCATCTTTCATCTGGCACGCCTTACATCGACAATCTTGGACACAAGATGAGTAGCACTTCCTTGGATCATCAGTGATAATGGTCTTGTAGGAGAATCCCTTGAGATGTTTTCCACGGAAGATGTCTTCGATTTTTGGAAAAAGCCGTCCAGTATAGCAGGTACCGACGCATTGGAATTCAGCAATGCCAAAAATAACACGATCAAGTAGCAATACAGAACAGAATACATAGATATTCATTGCGAAAGATACAAAACTAAGCACTATGCCGCGCGTGCCAGTGATACGAAAAGTGTTTCCAGATTGTAACTTACATGTACTTTTATTCCTGGAAACACAAGCGGCTTGTTGATGTCATTAATAATTACCACTATAATGAATATTAGTTTGTTTTTACTAATTGTGCCTATATGAGAGGCTCTTCATTGTAATTGATGTACTCAAGTGTCCAATTAAAAGTACAGCATGTCAAATGGATAAATTCATTTTGGAAGAGGTGTAAAGTAAAAACTACATTTGCATTTCATTGACAAAAATATTGAAATCATTTAGTTGTTGTAATTGTGACAAAGCTGTTGATGTTTTTTTAATTAGCTTTTTTTATTTCTTAGAAACACAAATGATGCCGCCTTCAAAATTCTCTATTTAATTCTTTTGAAGTGAAACTTTAACACAAATTGCATTATCCTTTTGTCGTCGTTGACAAAGCTGCTGTTGTTTTTATATTAGTTACTACTTTTTATTATTCTTTATTTCTTAAAAACACAAATGCAGTCATCAAAATTCTCTATTTAATTCTTTTGAAGTGAAACTTTAACACAAATTGTCACTTTGCTTGTTAGGGTTTTAGCACAAGTAATCTAGCCAAATCAATTATTTACTAAACATTGTACGTAATTAGCGGTTTTAATTATCTAGGAAAACCCTACATGTAAAATAGAATAACAGAGGATTAATTAGAAACACGTACTGAACTGACAGAGTTTTTTTTTTTACAATGACGAGCACAGTAGTTTTATTCCATGCACAGGTAGTCCAAGCTCACTGTTAATGTTGATTTATTAAAGGATATATGGGATATATTGCCTCTTATGTAAGGCAGCTAGGGAGAAAGTAGCTAAACTTAAACAAAATCGGCTAAAATTAACTCAGAGGATTAAAGAGAATAACAGCAAGGTATACGGCTATGCGATGTTCTTGCCAGCCAAGCTCATATTCTTTTAGATACGGAATCATGTTACGTAACTGATTTTGGACCCAGAACCCTAAAAGGACCCTAAAGGAACGCACAGGACTGAAATATTTTTAACCCTAAAAGGTGCACCGATCTCCCCTACTTCTTGGACAAAGGGAGAACCACACCCGGGGTCATGTACAATCGGGGACGTGTACAATCCTTTGCACTTTGCCGAAGTACATGCAGATAATGGGAAATCGACGTTTTGGACGCGTAACTGTGAGATGCTTATATAGAATATTTCAGAAAAAATGAAGAAAAAGAAATTAAAGAACATTATTATCATTGATAGACAAAGCCAAATATAGTACTGCCCTCTCTATAACAGTGGGCCAAACGCCATGCGCGCTGGCCGCAAGAAGTGAATTTACCGCTCTGCTTTTCCTCTGATATTGATGGAGACTTTGTATAATTTGTCTTTTGTAATGATGAGATGACTGTTGTCGTGCATATTGTTTATTTGTGGTACTTGTAGCTGAGTATGGGCGCAAAACTGATGCTAATCGGGTCACAAATACACTAGCCTGCGTAGTGGCTCCCTAGGGGGATGGGGTGGAGTGGGAACAAATAAACCATATGCCCCCGATCCAAAAGTCATGTTATTGTTTTACATACGCACACACAATATTGAAAACAAATAACGTTTTCAAGGATTATTTTGTATAATTTTTACTTTAATCCTATTAAAACTTTATTGTAAGTTGTCGAAAAAAACATGCAATTTCTTTGTGTAATATTAATCCGTTTAGACTCCTTTTTCAAAAGTGGCTGAATGTATTAAGGACCACTTTTGAGCAGGTTTTCTATCATCAGAATTGGATCAACCGGTTCAACCGGTTTTTGATCAGTTCGTCATTGACACGGTAAATGTTGCACTAAAAGGGAAACTGCATGAAATTCCCCACAACATATTAAAATAGATTTATATCTTTTTTAAATTTATCTTTTTTTTTTAGTCAGCTTGAATAATTCAGTTCTGTTTGTCCATATTTTTACCTAATACCATAACGCTAAACTAGCACTACAAAAAGCTTAACTGAGCCGCAAATCGGCGTATCAACAGTTTATACTCGATGCAAAAAAAAAAAAAATGAATAACTTAACATAGTTACTCACAGCAAAAACGACTGAGTAATGTACTGTGTAAATTGACAAATGCACAGTTGCTCGTCACACTGACTACGTATATTATTCAATAGAAACACAAAATACTCAAAGTCAAGCAATAAAACGAATCTAGCAACGGTGGAGCCGTTACTTGGTTACCAGAGCAACTGAGTCGATCATTTGAAGATCGTGTCATTTGCCATTTGGTAAGCTACATAACAAATGAGTGCCTTTTGCTGTTTTTATGGGAGTTTAAAATGTTATCTATTGCTATGCTTACAAAGAGGCCAATTCTCCGTTGCTTAGGTAAATTAATAATTATTATTCTGCCTGTTACCATGGTACCTAAAAGAAGCAATTGTATCAATTGCTGTTTTTGCGAAAAGAAAAAAATTAAACGCCTGAGGCAGCCAAGGTATAGTTAAAGTATTAAAGTAATTTTATGCGTTTCTATGGTAACCAAGAAGTATTGCTACAGTAATCTAAGAAGTACGTCCATTGCTATGGTAACTAAGTATTCGTTCCAGTACTTTGCATGATACGGCCGAGTATAAACGAAGCATTGTCTTTTCTGTTTGTTGCTATGGTGATAAAGTATTCGGTCAAGACCTTTGCATGATAACCCATTATTAACGAAGCATTGTTTTTTATGTTGCTATGGAAACCAAGGAGTATTCTCTCGGTCCATTGCTATGGTAATCTAGTACCAGTATTCCTGTCCGTCAGGTCTTCGTTCTCCTGTCATGGCTTGACGGCAACCATACATAAGGTGTTGTATGTCCTCTTGTAGTTCCATTGGCGTGGTAGGGGAGGAGTAACGCCGATATGGCTGCCCGTTATGGTCGATCAAGAACTTTTCGAAATTCCAACTGATGTCATTGTTACGAATGAGCGTCCAGAACAACATCTTGACGTCATCGGTAATGAAACCGTCGGGTACGGGACAACGTTTCTAAAATGAAAAGATAGATAAATATATAATCTAGTTTGATGGTTTTGTCAAATATGGCAAGCGTTCATCGATGATGAAACCGTCGGGTACGGGACAACGTTTCTAAAATGAAAAGATAGATAAATATATAATCTAGTTTGATGGTTTTGTCAAATATGGCAAGCGTTCATCGATGATGAAACCGTCGGCCACAGCGATTCTAAAATGAAAAGATAAATAAATATAGAATCTAGTTTGATGGTTTTGTCAAATATGGCAAGCGTTTATCGATGATGAAACCGTGGGGTACGGGACAACGATCCTAAAATGAAAAATAATAATATTTAGAGCGAACGTATTTGCATGGTGTCAAGTGAAATTTCTGGTCTTAGTGTTAAGGGAGAGACCATTTGATATTTGTTGGGCAATTTTCCAGTGCAGGATATTGTTTTTGCACTCAAGCCGGCTTTACACGGTTTTTTTCAATTCTATACCGGTCTATACCATTATTGAAATGCCGCACTAAACGTTAGTATTTCAAATAAACCTTATTATTATTACAATCTAATGGCCCGTCCCTAATGTTCTTTTTATAGTTTTGGTGGACAACTTTAATAACATTAACTGTATTAGCCTCCTCCGCAGGCAACTTTTTTACTTTTGGGCTTCCTTTTTTGAGAAGAGAGACTGGGACTGGGAGCGAAAAAAAATCTCGGCCCCAATCCTTCTCTCGGAAATCCTACAGGAAACCCAAAGGAATCACAAAAGAGAAAAAGGAGTAGCCTGCGGAGGAGGCTAAAACTGTATATCATAAATTGCTTTTGTCCTTTTATCAAAACATCTGCTTAATTTATGCATTTGACTGTCGGCTAAAAGACAACTAAAAAAAAAAAATCAGTGGGATTCATTATTCTCTCGAAATTCAGCGATCTGCGCATGAAAGGTTCCGTCACTATAAAACTGTTGAAGTGCATGTGAGAACGTGCATCAATGCACAGTTAGCTCGAAAATGGAAGGTTTGATCCAGGCCTGTCTCGGGTCCTTAAGTCGCCCTAAATCAATGCACAAAATCACTTAAAATTGCCTCTGATTTTCCTATATTGTTTTTCTAAAATCGCTCTAAATCGCACAAAATTGTCCTCTGTCGCCTCTGATTTTCAAGTCGCATTAAATAAAGGCAAATTAACGGCATTAAAACTATAATGGTTCCCCTCAAAAACATATATTGGTTGTCATCGGACAAATAGTTAAACTGAAACGTTTGTTGTATGTTTGGGTTTTTTTGTTTCCAATATGTTTACTGGATTTCCTTATAAACCTTTGAATTTTGATCAAGAGGCATGGATCAGTGCACGATTGAAGATTTAAAACTTTAGTGGTTCCTCTCAAAAACACTTTTTTAAGTCTTTGTCAAGCTAAAAACACTTAAGATATATAGACACAGACAAATTTTAACACCTTGGTTATATATCCGCAGAATTAGGGAAAACATCGTGCCACAGAAATATATCTAAACCTTAACCCTAAACACCTAAATTATCAAGGTGTAATAATTTTAGGTTGCATTGCGGTTTATCAAAATAAACAAAACAAAACTGAATCAGACATCACAGCTTAGGTAAACATCGGTTTTCTATTCAAATAAACTCGCATTTCACACTTTTTTATTCATCAGTTTCCGACTTTTCTTTCAAAAAATCAAAATAGCAAAGTCCGATTGATATCGTATTTTTTGTTTCCAATTCTCATTCGTTTCCAATTCTCATTTTCCATTCGTTTTCAATTCTCATTTTTTACTTTTCATTCATTTCGCATTCTCATTTTCTATTCGTTTCATATTCTCATTTTTTAATCGTCTTTCGATTCATATTTTCTACGTTATTTCCAATTCTCATTTTGCACTTTTTATTCGTTTCTCATTTACCATTTCTTATTCGTTTCCGATTCTCATCGCTTTCTTTACTGAATCTTTGTAGAATTTTTATTTTCCAAATTATATATCAAAGCCCGATATCAAAATCTTCCTTAATCTTAATTCCCTTCTGTTTTCATATCCTATTCAATTGAACTACAGCTAAAAATCACTCACCTTTAAGAACGTATAAGCCTCCGTTTCGTTAACACCATTCACGTCTAATTTCTCGGTCAACAAAAAGTTCGGTTCGTATCCATGACCTGGTCGAACGTACTTCAAGCCATGCAAAACCTCGTACTCGTTGACACCAGGTTCTTCACGACCGAATTGATTACAAGGGAAGGCGACGATTTCGAAATCGCAAGTCCCGTTACTAAAACGTTCTTTCAATACATTCATTTCAAGATAGTGTAGCGTGAATCGTCAAAAAGTTGCAACGTTCACGACTAGTACTATTGTGTTTTTGAAAGAGCTAAAATCTTTTAAGGTCCCGTTTAAGGTTTTGACTTTGAAGTCATGGAAAGACTTTGGCATTCCACGCGCGGGTTGACAAGGTGAGAAAGATTTTTCGAAGTAGCCTAAACTCGGTGGTATTAGTGTGTAGATTAATAAAGGAAGGAGCGAGAAGACAGGAACGCTAGTAGCGCCCATCTTGGATCGGATTCTCCTAGAATTGAATCAAAAGCAGGTTAGGCGATGCATCATAAATGTCCCCTCAACGCACCAATGAGCAAAGATCAGGTGAAGTTATCGAAAAACCACTAGTCGTTTCTTCCAATCACATCATCCGTGGCTGAATTAGATACGTTTTTATGCTATAGTAATCCACCGCAACTTAACCAATCACAAAGTGGCTGAAATTGACGGATTATTCACTGCAATTCAACCAATCACGTCAACGTTGGTTGTTTTTAAAACATGTAGTTTAAATTATTGCGTGGTTTCAAATAGGATTTTTTTTGTTTCATTTAAAATCCACCGCAACTCAGCCAATCACGTGGCTGAAATTGATGGGTTATTCACTTGAATTCAACCAATCAAGTCAACGTTGGTTGTTTAACATGTTTAAATTAGTGCATGGTTTCAAGTACCAAAGAGGATTTTTTGTTTCATTTAAATTCAACCGCAATTTAAACAATCAGTTCAACTAGAAATTACAGAAGTTAAAATATGCGGTGAATTTTCATGTTATTTTCTTGTCGCAGATGCAAACAAAGTTATTTTTAACTTAGTTTAAATTAGTGCATGATTTTAAGTAACAAAGAAGATTTTTTGTTTCATTTATAATCAACCGCAATTTAAACAATCAGTTCAACTAGACACCACAGAAGTTAAAATATGCGGTGAGTTCTCATGTTATTTTCTTGTCGCAGGTGCAAATCAAGTTATTTTTAACTTATAGTTTAAATTTGTGTATGGTTTCAAGTAACAAAGAGGATTTTTTGTTTCATTTAAAATCAACCGCAATTTAATCAATCAGTTCAACTAGACACCACAGAAGTTAAAATATGCGGCGAATTTTCATGTTATTTTCTTGTCGCAGGTGCAAATCAAGTTATTTTTAACAGACCATCGCTAATGCATCAGACATTGTGTAGATGGTATATGCGTTAATCAATCAATTGCTCAACGCATTACAACCAATCAGATTACTCATTAGCTAAGAGGACAGAAAAAAATCACAAATTCAACTAAAAACAAACCAAGAATAGGCCATCGATCAATACTAGACCGAAATGAATGCTGGTTTTGTGCTGATAATGTATTAAAATCAGACTTGTTTTATCAACAGAATTGATTGTAATAACAAGAACGTGAAAATATTCACACATCTTGTTATTATTTCTTTAGAAAACAAGTCTGTCAAATCACGAATTTCAATCAAATCAAATAAAAAAACAAAATGATAAAATACAAAAATCACACAAACTGATCGAGTTTTTTCAAATATTTTTATAATTGTATGTAAATCTCTACTTTAAAAATAATTAAAGAGGTATTTAAACCTTTTGCCTAGTGTGTCATTCTGGTTTAATTGCGTTATATATGAATTCACAGGTACAATTAATTAAAAAGGCAAATCAATGAACCATTTGACATTGTGGTGCAGGTGGACCTTGTTATGGGCGTTGAAGGCAACAACGCTTCACTTGAAACAGTAATAAACGTGTCGGTAGAACACATATATTTTGTCTGCTTTTGAAACATTCTGTTTCATTGTCATTTTCCTAGACTTGACCAAAGCTTTTTATACTGAAGATCATAAAATTGTATCAGGCAAACTCTATCATTATGGATTTAGAAGAATTTTATATTATTGGTTTCGGTCATATTTTGAGCAAAACTGTATCAAAACTCTATCAATTGGCTAAAGTATTTTCATAAATTAAAAAATGGAATGCGGTGTACCACAGGGATCAGCGTTAGGCCCTTTACTGATTTTGTAATATATAAATGAATTTGCATTGGCGTACTTTTCAAATTTCATCTTTTTGTTGATGACACTAATTTACTGCCGATTCAAACAAAAATACTGATCAAAACATTAGAAACAGATGAATAGCCACCCATTTGATACATTGGAATAGATTCCGGGAGCTATTTTGTTTACGTCAATAAATTTATATAGTTTTAAGATCATTTAGGCTTTTTTATCAGAAAACACACTGAAATTAAAAGCTTTATTTTTCACGAAGTTAATATATAGGCCATTCATAAGCGGAAAGAGGAGCTATATGGGTATACGTGGTAAACCAAAACCCTTTGTGCTTTACGAGACATTTATATATTTGAATTTATTAAAAAAAACTTTTACTGGGATACATCTTAGTTTAGTACAGTAAACGCATTTATTAATCCATGAGACAAAAATAGTACAAAATAGGTGCTAAATTATGCTAATTCCTTTGTTCTCTATTGTCTCATCAACACTTTTTAGCAGTAATTAGTAATATTTGTTTCACGGATTTAGTACGTCTACTCTAGCGGGCTTAGATGCTATACATTTTGACCTTTCAAAATAGGCTGTCAGTCGAATAGCCGAATAGCCGATTCAAAAACAGAGAGGGATTATGGGTATACATATTAACACGAATAATCGAAATGTTTGAATTTTTATTTACATCTTTTTCAAAAATGTTGAAATTCGAATATATTTCAATCCAAGACACAGATGATTTATGGGTATTTAAGTTAACAAGGGTATCAATTGCATTATTATGTATTTACAAAATTTTTAAAAACGTTTAAGATAGATAATTCCAAGAAAAAGAGGATTATGGGCATATATCTTACTTTGGACGTTGTCGGAGAAAAGGCGTTTAAAACCTGGAAAGAAAGGAATCATGGGTCGATATAAATGTAAAAGCGACCACAATTTACTTGCGTTTAATTCGCATGGCCGGATTGTAGGGGAGGAATCACCAGTATATTTTTGTCAAAGCTTTGCTTCATTTTTGAGAATTCGAAAAAATGCCCGGATTGTTAGGGGAATATATTCCGAATATTTTAAGCGGATTCGAACAATATGAATCAAATCTGATGGACATTGGTGAGGTGGTCATACGGGTCGGATTCAAGTCTTGGACTAATCTAGGGTATCCATTTTTCTCTGAAACGCTCTCTTCTCTTTCTCGATGTTGATTGGTTCACGATCAATGGTTGAGCCCACGGTCTTTGCTAAGTTGGACAGCTCGTCCCACGAAAGGTCATGCGTGGATAGGTCTTTCTTCTCTGTAGTGTTGTTTTCTCTGCTTTCTTTGATTTCAGTGTTATCGTCTAAAACTTCTATCATAAGTTTGCTTGGGCCTTTTACAATATTGGGTTTGTTGATTTCCTGTATTAGAGGCTATAAAATCAGAACCAAAAATTTTAAGATATTTCAATAATGATTTCAAAATTTGATTGATCTTAGTGAAAATCCTAATGGTGATGATGATTGATGGCGATTATGGTAATGATGATGATATTGATTATTGATAATGATTTAGATAATGATAACGGTGATGATATTGATTATGTTAATGACAAGGTTATAACGATGCTTGATTATGGCGATGATGGTGATGTTGATTATGACAATGATGTTGATAATGATAACGATATTGCTGATGATTGTAAAATGATCAACAAAGGATATTTACCTTATTTTGGGCTATATTGGTATTAAAGGTCCGTACGAATAACGGATCGTTGATATCTACATCCTCGAGATTGGGAAGGGTCTAAAGCAAAGAAAAGAAATAACAATAATACAGAGGAATATTCAAATAAAACATACAAACAAATAAATAGAAAGACAGACAGACAGACAGACAGACAGACAGACAGACAGAAAGACAGACAGACAGACAAAAGAACAGAGACAGAATAAAAACAAAAAGACAGACAAACAAACAAAAAGGGAGACAGACAAATAAACAAACACAAGGACATACAGAGACAGACAGACAAACAAAAACAGATAAACAAAAAGACAGACAGACAATCAAACAAACAAAAAGACAGACAGAAATACAAGCAAAAAGACAGACAAACGAAAGTCAGACAGACAAAATAAAAACAAAAAGAAACAAACAAAAAGATAGACAGACAGACCAGCAAAACGAAACATAAAAAAGAAAATTACTGAACTATCGACAAACAGACAGAAAGATAAACTACTAGTTTTTAGTTTGTACCTCATCATCATCATCATCATCGTTGTCATCATAGTATGTGGTTTCCTTTCGATCTGTACTCAACTTTATCGTCTCGATATCTTCATCTGTTAAAAGAAAGAAATATTAACCAGTGTTCAATGTTCTGAGATGATAGAAATAAAGCAATATGAACTGTAGTAATTACCATCAATTTCGGTGATAAGAACCCTATCTCTTGTAATACTTTCTTTTGGTTGTTCTGAGATGAAAAGTGATATTTAATAAGGCAGACAGGCAAGCACACATGTAGATACATTTGGTAAACGCGGATTTGGACGACAATTATGACTATATCTGTACAGAAAACTAGTGGGAGAGCAGTGATGTTTTCTAACATAAGTTTTATTGCTCGCGCCATGGATAATAAAATAGATATTATCCATGCTCGCGCTAGTCTCGCTACGTGCGCTCCAATTATCGTTACAGTTATGACTATGACGTCACTAAGACGTCAGTTTATTTACACAGGGAGCCCAATATTCACGACTATATCAGTCTCCAACCTGTAAATGATATTGATTGATGGTGTTTGTAATGATCATCAGAACCGCTGTACCTCTTGACAAAAGGTGCTTTGTACATAGTACATTCAAATGTGTGTTCTATTGTTAAGCGATAACATTTGTTCGTGCTTTGCTTGGAATTTGTGAATATTTTTATAACAAATCGAGACTTAGCCTATGAAAATGCACCCTTTGTCAAATAGTACAGCAGTGCTAGATAACGCGAAACGTGAGTATTACGACTAGTTATGAATATGATGATAATAATGATGACTTCATTAGTCTTACCTAAACTGAAAACATACTTGTTCAAATACGTTTTTAAATTATAATTTTGCATTTTTGTAATTTTCAGCTTTTAGTACAGACTTGAATAAAGCCACAATTACACGGTGCAATTTTCTCTACATCTTGTTTCGCAACGAGCAAGAAAATTGTGAGACAAGTTGCAGAGTTTGTGGCTACACGGTGCAAAGGAGACACAATCGTTGCCAAAAGTAGAAACTTAATCTACTTTTGGCAACGATTTCTGCAACTTATCTCACAATATTTTTTCAAATTGCGCCACAGGCTACACACTGCAATGCTTTGTGCAACTTATGTCCAATGCCGTTGCGAGACAAGTTGCAGAGAAAATTGCACCGTGTAATCGCGCCATAAGTGGTTTATAAGGTAAAGCAAATTATTATAACTATACTAGTCTCTAACCTGCAAACATTTCGCTAATCAGGGGACCATGTGACTCTGGTACTTGTCTTCTTGAACCAAAGATACTGTTACTAGTATCTCTAGGTCGTGCTGTTATTGTTTCTATTTTTTCTGTAGGTTGAATACTACTGGGAGCATTCACTTCAGAAGGCTTCTCAATAGACTGGTCATTGATGGCATTATCTTCCTCATGTGTTGCAAATATATCTTCATCAGATTCATCGTCACTTGAAGTATCCTACATTATTTAAGAAACATGAACATATCATTTATATACTGCAACAAAATGTAAATAAATGAAATGAATAGATGAAATCAAATGGAGTAAAATCCTACATTGCATTAATTACAATCAAATGTTAACATATGAAAAAAAATTGTTTTAATTTGTTATTCAAATTTAAAACAATATCATTCACAAAGGTGCACATTTACATTAAAACTGTGGCATTTATACATATCTACAACTTTTTATGATTTTCAAACGATTTCTTACCAAAATCCAACTAAAACTCTTAAGTATAGTCAAGTTCATACAAAGAATATAATATGGCATAAATTTGAGGATTTTTTTTAAAGTTGACTTATTCACCGGTGAGTCAATAACAGTAATCATTTTCATATTATATAAAAAATAGAAACATCATTTTAAAATATTTTATAGTAAATGGTGACATACTTTCTCAAGTTCATTATCTTCATCAACATTTTCATTTTCCATGGCTCTTTTCTTTTGTTCAGCTTCATCACGGATCTTTCCAAGGTCTGTAAATACCATAAAATAAGTTCAAAAACTCATTAATAATGCATGAGAAATCATCACTGTCATGGCGGCTTTTCCTTATGGATTTTAAAACCAGCATATATTATAAGATAATTGGGATGGTACGCATAGGGAGAAATGACATTGTCAAACAAGGGCATTTCTTTATCGTTTCGCGTGATGGTTATTTTATAAATGAAATGAAACACATCTCGACTTTGTCTCGTGTTTGGACTGATCTGCTCTCAAATTTTCCCAAAAGCATCTCGGTTTTCATAAGTGTGTGAAAACACAGAAGACGTATTTCATTTCTTAACTGTTATTTTTTAAGTTAAATTATAACAGGTGTAATTCCTGACATCTTCGAAAAAGATTTTTCATTTTTCAATCTTCTAGTGTCATGTGATTGTTGTCATTTCTCTACTTACAGTTGACACTGTCTATGATTTTCTGATGTTCCTTGTTAATCCATCTCTCTCTTTCAGCTCGTTCAGCTTCAACGCCACCTTCAGCCCTATGATGATCATAAATCAAAATATAAAGAATTGATCAAGTATGCCACTAAAAATAGAAATAGAGTGTAAAAATATACTATATAACCTGCAACATCATACAAATTGATGAGATTATATTGGGGAACTGATGAGATCATAAATAGCTTGATGGCATCATAAACAGATTTAATGAATCAATCACAGATAGCTAAAATCATAAGCAAACTGATGACATCATACAGATAGCTGACATCATAAGCAAACTGATGACATCATAAACAGATAGCTGACATCATAAGCAAATTGATTACATCATAAACAGATAGCCGACATTATCAGCAAATTGATGACATCATAAACAGATAGCTGACATCATCAGCAAATTGATGACATCATAAACAGATAGCTGACATCATCAGCAAATTGATGACATCATAAACAGATAGCTGACATTATCAGCAAATTGATGACATCATAAACAGATAGCTGACATCATAAGCAAACTGATGACATCATAAACAGATAGCTGACATCTTCAGCAAATTGATGACATCATAAACAGATAGCTGACATCATAAGCAAACTGATGACATCATAAACAGATAGCTGACATCATAAGAAAACTGATGACATCCTAAACAGATAGCTGACATTATCAGCAGATTGATGACATCATAAACAGATAGCTGACATCATAAGCAAACTGATGACATCATAAACAGATAGCTGACATCATAAGCAAACTGATGACATCATAAACAGATAGCTGACATCATAAGAAAACTGATCATATCATAACAGATAGCTGATACCATAAGCAAATGAATGACATTATAAACAGATAGCTGACACCATAAGCAAACTGATGACATCACACACATTGATGATGGCATAAGCACATTAATGGGAACATAAAAAAACGATTGAGATACTAAGTGAATTGATGATGCAATGATATTTACAATAAAACACAAAACATACCATGCTTCTGCACAAGCTCGTTCTCTTGGAAATACAGGTCTGTCATCTAGATACCTTAGATTTTTCTGAAAAAAAGCACAACTTGATTTCAGTATATTTATTGGGTAATAAAATCACTGACATTATCTAGAATTCAAACTTAATACACTATTGACAGTAAAATATGTAACATACAATTTTGATGATCATATTCTTGCGGTAATTCTTTATCTTTCTGATAACAGGGTTGCCCATCATGTTCAGAACATGCTGTAAACAAACAAACAATAGATTAGAGTATGGAAGAGATTGGAAAACATTGTGTAGACGTCAGTGCTTGCCAATGGTCCTTACCAGATTAGCCATCTCAGCAAAGACATCTATGACACCAGGGTCTTCAATCTTATTGTTAGACAAATCCACAACACTATAGAACACAAATAAAACAATTGAAAATTGATTACATTTTGAAATACATCTACAATAAAGAAAGAGGGGGAACACCCAAGAAAAGATGAAAGGATGAAATAGAGGAAAGATATGGATCCACCTGATCAAAATGGAGAGAAATGTGGAGGTCATCGTCTGCAGTGGCATGACTACCAGGTGATTTCGCGCGCGCACTTCCGGTCAGCATAAGCCAATCAGAAGCATTTATGTCACATCGCCAATAGTTCCAAGATGGCGTCGTTCGAGAGAGTTGTTTCCTGTGTTAACCCTTAATAAACACTTCCTTAAAATAACTTTACATTTAAAAACTATATGTTACTTGGACAATAAAAGTTCACTGCTGCTCTATCAGGGATAAAACAATAAAAACAAATAGGGAAATGTCTAAAAGTAACTGAGATTGTTTTTGTCTTGAGGCACCATTTTGGAACTATTAGTTTTGACAAACAATCCTTTGCGCACTTCGAAGCGAGATCACCTGGTAGCTGATGATGAAGACAACAGTAAAGTAATGGCGTTTTGATTTGTCTTCAGCAATCTATATCTATTGCCATCTACACATTATTATCACTACCACATTTCTGAGCTTTTCAGTTGAGCTTGGAACAGCTGAAGTTTTATTGGTTAGTTTAAACAATGAAACAATACACTTATGAGGTGATAACACAATGTTGTCAAGGCTAGGTTCATATGTCATTAGGTGGCACAATTCCTGTTGGGAATTCAAAATTATTTGTATCTTTTTGTTTTAACCAATCAGAAATCAAGCATGTGAAATTTTGCTGCCTTATAACAGGGAAATACATCTAATAAATATATTATCTAAGGTGATCACCTTAAATGCTGACAACTGACAAGTTCTTTGATATCCTCTGCTGTCTTTAACCTATTGTGAGCCATCTGTAGAGTGTTCAGTTTGGGGATCATACCTAAAAATATAAATTATAGTATTTAATATATATTAACTTGTTAAGATAAAAGTCTGACTCTCACCAAAGTTTGTTACCTACTCGTCCTACCAGACTAATGTCTTGATTGGAAATTGAAAAACAGACTACTGTAATATTTTGTTCAGTAATGTTGGCTTCACAGTGTGCTGAACCAACAATCATTTCAATAGTTAATTACAGTGGAACCCCACTAATCCGGCCACCTAAGGAGACAGCCCAAAGTGGCCGTATTAACGGAGTGGCCGTATTGAGCAGGTAAATTTTATAGAAAATGTATGGGCATGCATTTCGTCCAGACTTGAAAAACTGGCCACAAAAACAGGGTGGCCATATTAAGCGTGTGGCCGCAAGGCGGGGTTCCACTGTATTGTAAAATCCAACCAAGTGTTCAGACAGTCACACAAATATACATTGTTTTTAACAGACTATTGAGCAAATCAATTCTCAATTTAGATTTTAGACTGGTGGGACATGTAGTAATTAATATACAAAAGGTGGTAATGCCAGGTGTACAGCCTATTTACATAAAGAAATGTTCTGAAGGCCATCCAATCATATGCATTTATTATTGTCAATATTTATTTTAGTAAGATTTATATTATACTCACTAATATTCTCAATCTTGGTAATTAAATTATTGCTGACATTTAATGTATCCAGTAACTGTAAATTCTCAATATTTTCAATCTTTTTTAGCAGATTCTGCTGTAGATACCTGAAAACAAACAAGCAACAAAATTGATGTTAAATATGTATAATCAGTAAATATAACTCGCATATAATCCATGAGTGAGTGGGGACTCAAACCTGATCGAACCAGTGGTGAGAGGTGCATGGAATCGCTATGCCACCCACATGTAAGAATATATTTTATGCAGATGAAATATTATGATTGTCCGGGTTTGTGTAGTCTTGAGAAAGACTGATGGTGTTGATGTCTGATATTTAAATCAAAAACCTGAGCAGAAGTCATCTTCCAGTCTTTCCCACAGAAAGCCTGGAGGATCATTACCTTAATTATCTACATCGATTACACCTGGGATCAGACAATTCACTCTTATGTAAGAATAGTTTGTACTTACAAGCAGCGAAGTTCTAACTGGTTGTCTAGGTTTTCAATCTTATCAATGCCATTGCTCTCTAGCCATAAACACTTGAGGCCAGTGTACTCTTCTAAGTTCTCTATTCTAGCAAACCCTGGAAAACATGCAATCTTTGTTAGCTTGGCTGTGACAATATACATCTTCATCACCAACTTTATAATCTGATGTGCTACAGGGGCGGTTCCAGAAATTTGTCAGGGGGGTGTCCCAATTGCACATGTGGTGTTAGGGGGTGTCCAGTCCTGTAAATGTCCCTAAATAAAATAGGGGTAATTGTGGCACTTGGTGGGCATGTGGGGTGTTCGGTGCCTCTAGGGACAACCTCCCTCCGCCATCCCTAGATCCGCCTCCTGTGTTGCCATCATCATCAACAAACCTCATGTACTTTATTTAGTACCCCTTCAACATATTTTACATAAACACTGTATTTATTTTACCAGGAATTTAGGTACAGGCTGTCTATAATATATATAAAATGTTAACCTTGATAGACAGCTATACAACAAGCATTTGAAACGTAAAAAGTTGCAAAAAAAGAACAATAGAGTGTGCAAGAACATAATTTAATTCGTATTTGTGGTAAATAAATAAATAAAAATACGACGTTGATCTTTGTGGTACAATGTACAAACTTGAGAATTACAACGAGTTATCGATTCAAAGCAAAAATTGAATCTTGACGAGTGTTGATAGCAAATAATCAATATTTCTTATGTTCTAAACTTTGAAGTACTTTATCTGCGTTAGAGGTATACTTTGGCTTGTTTTATTCCATAAAATAACGCTAAAATTGATGATACAAACCCCGAAAGTGCAAATACAGTACATCGTTTAGATGTGGAGTCAAATACAATTTCTTTTCCTTGCAAATTTTCTTCAGGGTTTCTTTCGTAATTCTGCAAAAAAGAAAAAGAGACATCAACATTGTAAAAAGTTGTTTAAGTTACAAAATATTACACTTCTTTCTTCTTTGACATTTATCTTGTCTTCAATTCAAATTTTGTTGTTTTCGCTCAGCTGTTTTTGCACAATACAACCGCGCGAAAAACTTATCTTTAACGCAAAAAATTCGTTATTTACCTAGGATAATCGTTCTCAGGCTTCTCCTCTTGCGTTGGCTCAGTTATAACAGGCATTTTCATTCAAAATTACGCTATATTCAGGAAAGAAATATTGAATTTTGGAGAACACACAAAGCTGTTTTCCAAAATGGCGCTTTCTTTACAACATAGCAACCAATGACCCATAGCAACCAACAAAACTTGTCTCCAGACCCGCGCGGTAGGGACTTAGGTTCCCTGTTTTTTTTTTCCTTTTCGTTTGTCTATTAATAGTTTCTTCACTTTTAATAAATTCTTCTTTATTGTGATTTTTTTTACATATTGAAATTTACATTTTTTAAGAATTTTTAAAAATATCATTGTCATTAGTAAGTTCATGCATGGTAAGTTTAAGTTTGTTATCAATTTTACATATATATCTAATATAAAATAATTGATTAAATTTACACTGGATACAATAGGCATAAAAAATAAAGCAGGTAAAATTGCAGTAAAAGGAACCAGAATTCAAGATAATATATCTTTCAACACCAACAAAGAATTCAATTTATCAAGAACAGGATGGGATATCATGTATAAAATGGATGTTGGTTTTACAAACACTATAGTAGGTGCATGTGCAGTAGAAAAAATGTTCTATTTCATTTGAATTTGAAATTCTGTTTGTGTTCTATTACATGGAGTCTATACTTGTAGAGTTGTTCTCATTAACCCGTGAAACAAAGTGTATTAGTTAAAACATGATATTCAAATAACAACAAAAGAACATAATGGAATGAAGGTGCATGAAAGAGTGATACACTAATTAAAAGTGTGTTTCAAGGGTTAACAAGAACCGCTCTTACGTGGATTTAAGATTAAAATTTAAAAATTAACTACAGCATTTGTGCTGTGACGTATTTCCACTAGATGGTTTTGCCTCTAAATCAACCCCAGTGTGTTTCCTGGTATACATATTAGCAACAGTTTTATCATCCAAAGGAAGACAAGTCTGAAATATGAAATTAAAAACATCATCTACATTCTCTCCAGTTTTTGAGCTGGTTTCAAAAAAAGGTATCTGTGAAAGGCTTTCCAATGGTCTAGATTTGTTCATATTTTGCTGCCTTGCAAGCTCTTTGCCAGCTTCTTCACTAACTGCTCTTTTTGCTGTACTAATAAGATCTTTCTTTGTGCCGACAATGACTATTAGACAGTTTGGTTCTGCTGACTGTAGGAGGTGTAAGTGTCGGTTATGGAGTGTGGTGAGAGATATTTCTTGACTGATATCATAAGCAACAATAGCAGCTGATGCACCTCTGCAGTAGAACGATGACAGTCCTGAGTATTTCTCTTCTCCAGCAGTGTCCTTGAAAAGAACAAAAACATTTAGAAAACTTTACCACTCTTAATGTAGATTTACATCCTTTTTGAGACACAGTGGCCTAATGGTTAAGTGCTGAACTTGGGCTGGAGAGATCCAGGGTTCAACACCTGACAAGAAGCTGATGCACTGGCATCCAATCCAAAGGGAGTAGAAATAACCCTAGTTGCTTCATCAGGGGTGTAGCGTGGTCATTTTGACAATTATGCATGGATATGGATTTTTGACTTTTGAATACAAAAATATATGGAAAATGATTAAAAAACATTTGAAAATTTCCCGTCTCACGCCCCTGTTCATGCTACAGAAACTGGAGTTAAGAACCAGCCCAATAAACCACTAGGATTATCAAATTACAATTGGATAGGCTTAGCACATTCTTCTTTGCATGGGAAATAAGGCGTTTGAATGTTTGTTTAGCAGAAAAAAAGCATACGGTACATGTATAAAAGTATGTGATTACGTATTACATTAAAAAGTCATAATTTTCGCACTTCAAATATTTATGCATTCATATCTACATTCAAATGATTTACTTACCCAAATAGCTACATTATATGGTCCCCATTGTTTAAGAAAGAATGACGCCCCTATTGTCTAAATAATGCAAAATAGAATGGAACAATATTATTTACCGTTTGAAAACAACAAGAGATGTGATTCTCAATCAGTAATGATGGCAGTGTAACCGTTGATAATGGCAATAATGAAGATGGCGATGAGAATGATGGTTATTAGTGATGATGATAATGATGTGGCTTGGCTTTGATGATTAATAACAATGAGATGATGTCTCATCATGTCAACAATGGACACTGTAACAATGATCATGTTGATAATAATGACGATAATGATTAGCATAAACTTGGTCAAGGTTCGATTGCTATGATTTTCTTTTAGAGTTAATCATGAATTTGAGAAGCTAGATCAAACACTTGAAAGAGTGCTTCATCTTCTGTCAACACACCTCAGCTGTGGCTAGTTTCTTACAACCCGCTTCTCAGCATTTTGATATTGGATATAACACTCTTCCTATATTTTATCTATAACGTAAAATATCGCATACTGATTGACTGAGAGCTATGGTCAATAGGACAAACACATAGATGACATGAATCTCTCGCGTTGATAGAGCAATGACCAATAAAATGACACATATCCAACAATGTGACTCACACTAGCTTTGGTTTCTTCAAATATTCTTTCAATGTATCTCTGGATTAGTGATGTTTTGCCAACATTTGACTCTCCTAAGATCACAACTTTTAAGTCTCTAAAAACAAATTATCAATTCAAACAAATTTCCTAAATTAACTTGAATTAAATAATAATAACTTGAATAACTTTCCTAAATTAACATGAATATAAAAAAATTATCATTCTTAAAAAAAATAACAAAACAAATTCAATTAATATCATGCATGCATAATGCACATAAAATATTACTTACGCTTTCTTCTTGGGAGATTTCAATTTATCTGCCATTATCAACAATTTCTCTTGACATCACTTACAAAGTAAAACTTAGATCTAAATTACTAGTAATCTACAATCAAAATAAAAATACGTGAGATTCAATCATGCAGCGGTGGTGTAATATTGTTTGTAGAAGATTGACTCTCTGTGAAATGATCGTCTGACTTCGTATAGATCTATTCTAAAGATCCACAATGCTCAAAAAGAGTTATTGAGAAACAATTTAGCGCCTTTATCTTTGTAAATTGACAAGGAAAGGCGATTACAACTATTAAAATCTGATAGAACAAATGCAACTCAATTCAATAACAATCAAAAACTGTCAAATAGCAATGAACTTACCTTACTAAATCAACAATAAATTAATATTTAAACGTAGGAACCTTCGATGAATCCAGTGTATCAATAAAATATGATATTTTGACGCAATTTAGTGGGAAAATCTGCTTAGAAGTTCAAGTTCTGTAGTAGCAAAACAAACTTGTGCAAGGTGCAAAGATGGATGAACGCTCTTTCCGGCGAGGAGGTCTGGTAAGAGTATGATAGGCATATGACATCAATGACATCATGATCTAAAATTAGTCACCAATAAATATTATATTCTACGTCACATTTGACGTCATACAACGGAATTTCACAAAATATATTGAAGTATTAAAATTTACTGAAATGAAAGAAGTAATTTGGAATTGATGGATAGGCGAAAAACAGAAAAATAGCTAGCAAAAACAACAACAATAATGACTTTATTAACATTCCACAGAGTGGCGATATCAATACTTAAATACAAAAATGTCAATGTCAATACTAAAAATTTACAAATTACAAGCATTAAAATATTTACATGTAAATTTGTTCATATAAAAATAAGAAATTATAGAAAAGTTAATTTTCTAAATTATTGAAGTTTAGCCTCTTTTATTAGTTGTCTGGTCAAGAAAAAACAAACTATTGAACAAACAAACAAATAACTGTAAAAAACAACAAGCAATTCACAAGAATAAAAGGAACAAAACCCGGGGGGGCTACCTTATGAAAGGGGGACAGGGTCCTCATCGAAATTCTGAAAATGACCCCTAAAAGAGACCTGTATATTGAGATGATGGGTGTGGTAGTGATGAAATTTCATCCCTAAGAGGGACCAATCAATAACGTATCATTTTGGGTCAGTTTCTCAATTTTATTTGTATTTTAATACTAGCATCAAACACCGTCTGCTCGTATAAGTTTATGACAACGTTGTTTGAAAAGAAGCATCGTTGTTGATCTTATACCCTAAAAGGGACCACAAAACTCAGCTGACGGGCATTCTCCTCAAAGCGGGATCAAAATACTGATTTCAAACCCTAAAAGGGACGACGAGGACCCCACCCCCTTTTATAAAGGAGTCCCCCCTGTCCCCCCCGTCACACACACACACACAGCCCCCGGGAACAAACAGATAAAAATCCTGTGTAGTGGATATTGGGGGAAGGGAATTTGGAAGTTCTCCCTTTCAATCATACTCTCTCCTCAATCCCTCTCCTTCTCCCCAAACATTGTTACAACCATGCAACCATGTCAATTGGCAGAAATCTGTTAAGAGGAAAATGAAAACCTTCCACAAAAATAAATGTCAAAATCTTTGTAACTTTTAAATAACTTTTATTGTAAAAATGATACTATAAATCAATATTATTTTAACATTTCACATAATTTCATTACAATATGATTAGCATTATTTATGTAACTCATGATACACACACCATATTTTAAAATTAAATGATATCTCATTTGGGCTTCCTGTGTTAGATAGGCAGGGTGATTGGTGGCATGGTCAATACATGAAAAGCAATGTAAACAACTTGACTCAAACTAGGAATGTTTACAGACCAGCTGATAAGAAAACTTCTGGGTTAATAGTCCTTTTTAGAGTTCTGGTCGACCAATCTCTGATCAGCTTCGATAGCATGACATATAATCTTTAGATTTAGAATTCAGACTTTTTTGATTTAAGTAATGTACACATTTTCAAACAATTGAAATACTTAAAATTTCCATGGGCCGTACTCAAATTCTAAAGAATATATTACACGCTAACAAGGCCGAAGTTGACCGACAAGAACTGTGAAATTGTCTATTGGGATTTGTACCCATCACAGTAACAATTCTGTGTTCAAGTGATAAGTGATCTACTCTGCTTTGCTATGTGTCACACAAAGGGAATTGATGCCACTGACTTGATGCCTAATTTGATCTGACCTTAAATCTCAAAGCCAATGTGTAGCTTATTTCAGCTTTAAACAAAGCATTTAACATTATTTTGTTTTCACAAATGTTTCCAAAATTGATAATAGTAAAACCAAGTAGGTTTTGCTAAAAGATGGGACAATGCACCACAAAAATGATGATTACCTACACTGATTCTACCAATTAAAATACACACAAAAACGATCGATCGAGTTGTTCAGCGCTTATTTGCCAATACTATGGGCATTAGATCGTATCCATATGTATTTTGCACATTATAAGTAGTCTAATCTGTGGTACCCAGGGAAGTCATTACCTAAACTTCTTTGAAAAGATGTTCTTCAAAAAGATCTTTAGCTAACTTAATCACAGCTGATGTGCATTTTCAACTCCAGTTTCTCACTTTGTACAATAATTACAGTGCGAGGCGCAAAAGTATGACCACTTTTAATATATTCTCATACCTCATGCACAGACTTAATGCTGTGAAACGAGTTTTTACACGCCTTATTCAGTAAAATCAGACAACTTCACTTCAAATGTGTCTGTTTAAAGTACAAACTCCAGTGCATAGAAGTATGCGGATACATTAAATGTGGTCATATACTTTTGCGCCTCTCGCTGTAATAGACATTTCTCTAATCCACTTCACTGATCATTGAAAAACAATAGATTCACTGATCATGAAATAATAAATTCAAGTCAAGGCTGGAGTGGATAAAATACGGTGAATTTATAGCTGCATCCACTCTAGCCTCGATTTGAATATATTTTTTGCGTTAGTCTATTCCTAACAATGTTCTACTGTTTTCTATTACGTTTTGGACAACATTTGTGAAAACTGGTGTATATATATGTAATATATGGTGTATATACCATCAATTAATAAATGTAAACTCAAATTCTTTACAAGTTATAGGCTTAAATTTTATTTAACATGTGAATAATTTACTTTTATATTTTCAAATTTATTACTGAAATTACCGATATTGTAAATTACAAAATATACTTTACTCAATTCTTTTTTTTTATCTCAAAACTGTTTTTAGATACCTTAAATTTTAATTTTTATTAAAAAAAGAGAACCTCAACAATTTTTTTTTTGTTTAAACAGACCGTTTGGCTGATATGTTTGCAATATGTACATATATACTACTTATATGAAGGCACTAAACCAATGAAATAGTAATGGAAACTGGAGAGTCAACTAGTCTAGGTGGGTTGGTGTGTAATATGTACGATAGTCAAAGATGTACAATAACTACCTGGTAGTGGTTAAGGTAGTGTGAACATTATCAGTGTTTCACAGGTAACAAATGAAGCAAAGACATATAACACAATAACAGTGGTTTTAACTAGAGTGTACTGTGCTTCATAGGAAACAATTGGAGTATGAATTGTGCCTGCATTTTTTTAAACAATTGTACGTAGTAAAAAAGAATTGTATTTGAATATAAAAGTTATCATTTTTTCAAAGTTTTTTGTCTGATAATTATTAGTTTAATACCTTGTATTCAATTTTGTTCCACTGTTTCAGTGCATTAATGCTTTTGTGTTGACTTTTCGACTAAACAAACTTTCAATTTAAATCATATCTGCAACAAAATAATATTCTTTGAAGAGATATAGAAGCTCAAAATATTTCACTGAAAAAAATACAATAACTCAAAATAATTGTAACTCTTAACACCTAAGATATAAGCAGTGAATATTTGTTTATCTCACAGCCATATTTAATTGAGTTCAATTTCAAAGACCAATGCAGCCTATACTAGTTTACTCGCCAGTTTCCATTTACATAAATAAAATAATTTGAAAAATAAACTGTACACTAGTTTTATGGAAAAATGTGTAATATTATTATAGTTATCAATGTCATTGTGTTACTCTCACTACTTCCTATTAAAAGGACTTTCTGCTGTCAAAGGCTCTCTTTTTCCTGTCTTAAAAAAAGAAAAAAGATAGCCTTCGTCAATATTTGATAGAAAATTTTCAACAATACTATAATTATTCAATATATATGTATGCAAGTTTTTACAAAATATGGTTGAAAATAATATTATGGACAATGATGTATTACAAGAACACTTGTGATATGAAATATAGACATCCATAAATTTGAAATATAGACATCCAATGTTATAAACCGAATCAAAATACAACACCCAGTTTTAATAACTATTGTTCTTGACTGGCTAGCCTCGCATCCATGTGAAAAGTCCATTGTGTTTCTATGTGAACATGAGGCTAGCCAGTCAAGAACAACAGTTATGAAATTGGACGCCATAATTCGATTCAGTCTATGGATACCCCTGAATTACAGACATCTCTGTATTAAGGACATCACATACATTGTACATTACTAAATTATAGACAATATCATAATTATCATATCATATTATGGTTACAGGTAACTCATTATTAAAACCCCTGAATTATAAACACCTCCATAATATGGACACCTCAAAACATTGCTCAATAACAAAAGACCTCACTATTATATAGCAATGTTAACTTTACAGATCAAAGCATATTAAGGACTGTTGTTTCTAGGTGTCCATGAATAGAAAAGCTGTAGTGAGACACCTATTTATGATAGACAGCTTAGTAAGATGGACACCCAAAAGCATTACATATCCACTTCAATGCTTATAATTCATTATTTGTCTTTTTACAATATATACAAATTGACAAAACAGCTACAAACATCTTATCAAACAAGGATTGTTGTGTTTAAAAACATGGGTTCAATGATCATAGAAATAAAGACCAAAAGAAATTATGGAAGCAACATTCTAAAATAATAACAGAGATTTTAGTCGAGTGCAAGGTTTCAATTTTGTACTTTTGACCAAAAATCACACCCAACTGCTCTATGTATGCATGTTTAGAGGACCGTTTGAAATAATTATACATGAGAAAAATATCAATTGCCCTTAGCGGGAATCAAACCCACGGTTTCAGCTTTCTAGTCCGATGTGTTAACCACTACACCACAAGGACCAACCACGCTGGATACGCAGACAATGAAGTATAGGGCAACAATGAGGGTGCCAGGGCGATATTTTTCTCTAAGTTGAACACCGTAAATGCAAATGCAAAATAGAAGTGATACATCAAATTGAAATGCGTTTGGTGTAGAAGTGAGATTAAGATAAATGAGAAAAATACCAATTGCTTTGTATGAAAGCTTATTATTGTTGTTTGCATATCATCACAGTGAGGATAGTCAAACCGTGAACACTGAGTAAAGGTTTGTTACTTTTTTTAGCCCACATCCCATGAGTGAATAGATTAAAAATAAGATTTATTATGAACACTTAGTGTATTTGAACTCATTGCTTTATTTTAAGAGGTTTTGAAGCAGCAGAAGGTTCAGAAAGTAATAATATTAAAAAAGCCATGTGTTCACGGTTCGAGTATCCTGACTTTGGTCCCAGCTTCTATGATTAATGAACTACTTTTTGAACACAACAGCCTCAATACAATATGGTATAGATATACATCCAAGATAATTATTGTTAGCATTGTTATGGGGACATCACTACTAGTGACACAATCTAATTTTTGATTGACATACACAAATGGTATGTAATATGAAAGTGAAAATATAAATGCATGAAAGTGAATGTGAACGAGTTCTCAAAATGTGACAAACAATTTTTGTTCTGGACTGAGTAGCCTTGCATCCATGTTAAAACACAATGGGTTTACATGTGCATGCGAGGTTAGTCAGACCAAAAACAACAGCTACTGGTAGTAAAATTACTTGCCGTATTTCATTTCTTGTATAAATATGTTAGACTAACTTACCATAGAAATAGTAACGTTTATTCCTAAATTGCCATTATCTGCAAATAAATGTGCAATATTTGCATCAAAAACTAGGCAATCCGAGTTCAAAATAGCCGAGGCAATTCCTTCATGGATGCTGCGTGGTGTTGCTTCCCATGCCAATCGTCGTCGACTTCCATTCAATTCCAACCTATAAATAAAACTTTCTGCCTGTTTCCTTGTTCCAATAAGTTGTACAATAGCATAAAATTGTTGATGTCCTTCAAATTTTTCCTGTTTTTCCAAAACTAGCATAAAATGATGTCCAAAGCAAGATTGCATCATAACCCAGTCAACAGCGCCAGGAAGATTGATATCAGTCGCAAGAAAAACAATATCTTCACCTTGAAGTGTAGTGATAGATTTGTGAGTATGCATTAAATGGGGCATCACTGCCTCCAACGACCCTTGCCACTTACAAGAAGCTCCCGGGCAAGGACAAGAATAGGGACGAAACTCACATGATTCCTCATGCTCTGTCTTTTCTGTATGCGGTAGAGTTACTTCACAACCACTGGTGACATACTTACAAGGGAATGTTACCGTACTAGCGACTTTTTCCATGGCCAAGTTGCGAATACTGCCCAAAGGCCCACGACAAGTTGGACAACAAGTTAGTTTCGGCCTGCAATTTGAACACACAAGATGTCCGCTTGAACATTGTAAAATTGGCGGAAGAACGAAGTCAAAACACACAGGACACTCAAAGATACTAGTTAAGTCAGCATTTGTTGGTCCTGGTGTAGGAGCAACGCCAAGACGTGGCGTTTTTAGTGAAGACTGTGATGCTCCATTTGGACGATTCATCATGGCGGACAACTATTATACGCCCACGACCAGAAAGTGCCGTCAAAAAACAGGAATCTGTCGAAGAACAACAGGACTATACATCTTCTAAGTTTCTTACGTAAATTCCATCTTTTTATAATCTAATTAACGAGGAAAATGGCGCGAAGAACTCCCAAAACTGTCGGGAAACAGCTTTGAAACCACAAAGATCACTTTTGAGAACAATATTTTTACTTGTGTCGTGCCGAGGATTGCCGATGAAGCGAACAATAGCGAACCGATTCCGATAAATCACCGAAAGAATTCCGAAATCTCCCGAGAATATAAAATTGTTTTTCTCTTCAGTTCTTCAAAACCATGAAAATGATCAACTATATCAAAGTAAAATACGAAAACATCAAATATATGACATATAAAACGAAAAGAAAAACAATTGCTCTGACATCATCGTTATTCGCCCACAACCATCAAAGAGGAACCTCAAAATTTCCCAATTTTTCAATTATTTATTTTTCAAAGAAAAAAAATGTTAAAATTCAAGTAATTTTTTCAATTTTATGTTGAGTCATTCATTTCCTGTTATTTTTATACATTAAATCTGTCTTTTCATATTTATTTACATCTACTCCAACAAATAAATAAAAAATGATAAAATATTAAAATTGAACAACAATTAATTTTTTGTATAAAAACAATTTATTAACGATCGCAAGAAAGTTGTGCCATACGTGATATAATCATTATTCTTTTGTTTTTCAACATCAAAGGAGAAAAAAAAGTGTATCCAGACAATAATAAACTCAAAAGCCGCAATCATGACGGTTCAATATAAAGTTTGGGCTTCCTGTGTACTACATAACACTGTCCACTGCACATGGCCATTCATCAGGCCACTTGGAGTGTCTCTTAATAATAATATTCCTGTCGCATTTTAGCCGTGGACACGTATAGTTAACAACAGAACGGAAAAGAAATTGACAATGAGCAACGAGCCCGTAGCTGATAAAGTTCTGAACGTTTTACAACGTGGAAAAACTGGTTTTCAATTTACCAACTGGTCGAAAACTTTCTCATGCTTTCCACAGTTTTACTTTGAGGCTATAAATACCGAGGAAATAAAAGAGGTAAACATCAAATATTAATAATTTTGATTTATGATATTTGTAATAAGTATCATCGAACAAGAAAGTGATCAAGTTTTTTGGGGTATTTCGATAGTAAGTTCCTACACGTTTCGTAAGATCTTGTGTTATGTAATCTATTATATAAGTTACCTTTTATATAGCATAGCTGCCATTGCATACATATTTTAACAAATTTCAATACGTTTTTAAATTAAAACAATGGAGAGAAAATAGATAGGCAGGTCTTTCTTCTTCTAATTTATTAATTTCTCTTCCATTCTTTCTATTCACTTTTCCCACTTCATTTCTTTAGATAAATATTATGAGTTGAGTTGTGTACAATATTATTTAACGTTGAGGTAGTGATCTGAGTGTGAATGAGTCTCCCCAATAGCTGTTATTACAGTTATGTGCAAATGATTTTGAACAATGGGTTGAAGTCGAGGCTTTCGGGCGAAAACAATAGGTTTGCCTGAAAGCCTCGATTTGAATCCATTGTATGAAATCATTTGCATATAACTGTAATAACAGCTATTGAAACATGTCCAGCTAGAAGATTGAGACGTTAAAAAAGTTATTTTAATTTTTAGATTTATTGCTCATTCATTTATTTTATTTTATTTTGCTTCCTAGATTCTCTCTGTTGCTAAGCAGTTGAGCCGGTGTGTAAGAATTTGCGGAGCAGGTCACTCCCCCTCAGATATTGTGTGTACTTCAGACTTTCTTGTTGATTTGAAACATTATAACAAGGTTTTGAATGTAAGTAGTTTAACTCACCTCATTCATTTAACCATTCATTCATACATCCAATTGAAGTGTGTTCTCCTAGGGCATTTGATATTTTTCTCATGTATCTAATCAATTTATTCATACATCCATTCACTTATTCATTTATTTATTCATAAATCTTATTATCTATCTATCCGCCCACCTATCCACCAATTAAATTCTTTTACCATCCATCCACCCACATATTCATGCATTTAGTCAATGTGTCATACATGAAGAAGAAAATTGATGAATTTATTTTCCTATTTATTGATTGATTCATTCATTCATTCATTCATTCATTCATTCATTCATTCATTCATTCATTCATTCATTCATTCATTCATTCATTCATTCATTATCAATCCATTCACCCACCCACCCATTCATTTATTCATTCATACTTACATCCACTTATTGGTTTATTTGCTTATTTATTCATTTATTCATTCATAGAAAAAAAAACATTATCCACTCATTCATTTATCCATCCATGTATCTATCCACTCATTCATGTTATCCATTAATTCCCAAATGTATTTCAGGTTGATCAAGAAAACAAACAGATCACAGTCCAAGCAGGGATGATGCTATCAGATCTGCATGACATTCTTGATTCTAATGGACTTGGATTTTCAAAGTAAGTCTGATTATAGATGTATCAAGACCTTATTATTTCCTTTGTATTTGATGTTTCTGGTTGAGTGATAGTCATTAGTAAATAAAAGCTATTATTATATGCAGGCTTGACAATTTCGTGAATTCTGATTTTTAATCATTGTGGTCTGTTTCAAATATTAAGGCATATACATTGGAGATGTTTCTATGACAACAGTCCAATTTGTCAGTTTGTACAGCTTAGAAATTCAAAACAACTTGTGAAGTATTGCAATACATCTTGTTGTTAGAGTTTTATATCTTCATATTTCCAAGATACCATTTCCATGCTATCACCATGTACTATTTGATAAAGGGCACATTATCACAGGGATAGCCTCAATTCAGAATAAATTCAAATGTATTTTCTACTGTTTAAGGCAATACCATTTTTTTTTTTTTTTTGTCTTTTGCTTGAAATTTGTGAATATTTTTATAACAAATTGAGGCAGCTGACCCTGTGCAAATGTGCCCTTTGTCAAAAAGTACAGTGGTGATAGATAACATGAAACTGGAGTATGTGCTTTTAGCCTGCATGTGTATTCATTGATATATTTGACAATTTGTGCCTTGCAGTCTTGGTGCACTGAGTGATTTCTCATGTGGTGGTGTGATATCTACATGTGTACACGGCTCAGGGGCCAATTATGGGCTGCTGTCAACGTTGGTAAGTAAGCTGTTCTGAATACATGGATGAGTGGATAAAAGAAGAAGTGAATACATGAATTAGTAAATACATGAATGAGTTGATAAAAGAAGAAGTGAATAAAAGGATTGTTAAAGCTACGAACTTACGGCTACAGAGCTTTCAGCACATCTGCACCTAGACTATGGAACTCACTACCGGATAATCTGAGAAGCTACACTGACAAGGATATTCAAACTTTCAAACGCGAGCTGAAGACACATTTGTTCCAGAAAGCCTTTAATTGACCTTATGGCGTTTATTTTTCCTTTTATTTCAAGTTCTTTTTGATGTAAAGAGCCTATGGGCTAAATGGAATAGGTGCTATATAAGTCATTATTAATAAATAATAATAATAATAATAAATGGGGTGAATGAATGATCATAATTGGTTGAATGAAGGGGTGAATAATTTTATGAATGAAGTGATGTGAAAAAAACATTTTCAACAACACCTCATATTGCATGTCCACAATGTCGTTCACGAAACATGATCACTACAGGTTAAAATTCACCAGATGCCGCTGCTTTGGAAAAGCAAACACCACACTCCGATTGAATTTACTTCACCGCAATACCCACTTTGAGAATTTGTTCATTGCAACACAGCAAAAAAATATTATCAACACCCTAATCGTTTATAAGAGTATTTGCCCCAAATGTCATCATGCTCATCCTTTTGAAAAGTATTATGAAAAATCAATGCTGTTAAACTGTTTTTCTAGCTTCATAGACATTTACTGTTAGTATATATTTATATTTATATTACATTTTCTTGTTATTACTTGGGCTTTCATAGAAATACCCGGGTTTTAAAATGGCGCATGGGCTTTGTTGTTTTTTGTTCTTGTCGTTCAGTCACCCTCTACAGCGCATGCATATGGTCACGGCACATGCGTTGAATGGCCCATATGAGCACATGGATATTTGATTCGTCAAAGGACTGACTTCTCATTTTGTATTATTTTGGGAGCATTTATTGGAGTCTCACTCTGTTGCAAATCTCCGCCATTTTATGGCGAAGGAAAAAATCCTTCATTTCCCTCTCCTTGATAGATGAACCATTTACACCATTTCATTTACAGGTCGTTAGCCTAGAGGTTATGACTGCGGATGGTAAAATCATTGAGTGTAGTAAAACAACAAACCAGGAAGTCTTCAATTCAGTCCTGTGTGGGTTAGGTGCATTGGGGGTTATACTGTCTGTAACATGGCAGTGTGAATCAGCTTTTAATCTACACGAACGAACAGAATCATGCTCTCTAGATGAGGTATGGTGGAAATGATGATGATTATTAGCATATAATGATTATTTATTTTTTATTTATTGATTTATCTCCTTCAAAGTTTACAGTCATATAAATAAATCTAATTGATAGATAATATACTGAATACATAGATTAATATATAATAAATTATATAGAATCAGAGATAGATTTATTTATTTAATTTAGAGATAAAATAGAATAAAAGAAATATAATGATGATGATAATTAGCATATAATGATGATGATAATTTAATTTAATATTAAATTAATTTGCTGATTGGTTCAAGAACTTACACCTTAAGTGTTTAAAAAGTGTTAGAATTTTGAAAATATATATTTTTTTCCTTTTTTTAAATAATGTGTATTTATACTACAACAACAATAATTTGATTTATGATATATAAGTTTTTCCTCCCTCAGCAAAAATCAACATATGAAGAGTGATGTTTGAAAAATATTAATGTATAATGTAGTGAGTGCCCATGCCAGCTAGATGAAGAATTAACAAGTGCTAAGTGGATTTGTTGTTGTGAAAAAAATTATATATATCTCTGATTTGTTTCACAGATTTTGGGTAAACTTGACAATGAAGTATCGTCATGTGATCATTTCAAATTCCTTTGGTATCCTCATACTGGAATGGTGAAAAGTACTTATCTGAACAGAACAGAAAAGGTAACAGTGACCGCGTACATAGTAATTACAATTTAGATATAAATAATTTTATTGTGCATCGCTGTTCTAGGCACGCTGTATTACATAGTAATTACAATTAATAATTATTATTTATAATACTTATAAAGCGCCTATACATTGCTGTTCTAGGCGCTATAATAACAAATTATAAAACTATTTAAAATTATAAGAAAAATATTATAAATTAAACACTGATATTTGAAATAATAAGTTTCAAGCCGAGTTTTACTCAATGAAATAGAAGAGACAGTTCTAATCTATAGAGGTTATAAGAGAGTTCCAGCGTTCAGGCGCTGAAACAGAGTAGGATCGATGACCATATGACTTTGTAAAATAATGTTATGTATCTTAATTAGCTAGCTCTTGTGCATTATTGCTGACAATCAGAGTTAAATCTCTAGAAACATTTCCTAATATTGAACAACCTACAATGTGGATTTGTAATTTTGCACTTTGAAAAAAACTATCATTTATGATGGATTCCTAAATTTTAATACCAAAAATCACAATTATTGGCATTTTCCTAATTCTGCTATTTTGACCAGGATTTCAAAAAACCCAAATCAAAAGTCATTAAAAACAGCACTATTTTTGCTTTAGGCCAGCCCGAGACCTTACCGATTTCAAAATTTTATGAAACTACCGCGAGATCTTACGGATTTCATAAATTTATGAAACTGACGCAAATTTTGAAATAAGTACTGATTTTTATAATTTATGGGGGAAAAATCTAGAAAATCATCAAATTTGGTAAAATTTTGCAGATAATTTGAGGAATGCAAAATTGCATATCCACATTGCAGGTTGTTTTGGATTAGCTCACTAAATTATTTGTTCCTTTCATTTAATATACACTAGCCTCCATACAGACCTAAGTCCAGCTGGTTCTGGGATTGGCTGTTTGGTTTCTATCTTCTAGAATTGCTTTTCTGGTTAAGGTGAGGGCTGAACAAGGCAACATTCTGTCAGTCATTCAAATGGAAGGGGCACAATTGCACCTTTTAGGGTTAAAAATATCACCTTATGAATATTTCCTGTGTGTACCTTTTAGGGTCCTTTTAAGGTCCTGGCTCAAAAATCAGTTATATTTGACATGACTCCATGCCTGTAAGAGTCATTTTTACTCTGCTTTAATGTAACTTAAAGTAAGCTTGGCTGCCAAGAACATCGCACAGTCGTACCTTTTAGGGGTTGAAATCAACAAGGCTTTAACAGTTATTTCAATCTGTACATACCTAGCTTTTAGGGGTCATTTTCAAAACCTCTGCCGCACTCCTACCACTTGGTCAAAGGGAGTACCCCTCCCCCTCCCCCTCGGAAAAGAAAGATTACAATTTTAATCATTGTGCAATGACGTTAATATTTATCCTTCCAGTTCCTTCTTTCCAAGTATGGTGCCATATATAAACAAGCTGTATTTCAGTCAAATGTTTCAGAACCCAACAGAGAGAATTGATAAAAGCTACAAGGTATTATAATTCTACATCCAGTTTTTTTTTATCTTTATTTACCACTAGCATTAATTTTAAAGCCTGGGGGCGACTCCCTTATAAAAGGAGGTGGGGTGGTCCGCGTCATTCCTATTAGGGTTTGAAATCAGTGTTTTGGTCCCGCTTAGGGTGATAATGACGAGAATGCCCACCAGCTGAGTTTTGTGGTCCCTTTTAGGGTATAAGATCAACAACAATGCTTCTTTTCAAAGATTTTAATTCATCAATGCTACACCCATCATCTCAAAATACAGGTCAGTTTAAGGGGCCATTTTCAGAATTTCCGACAAAGACCCCCACCCCCTTTTAAAAGGTAACCCCCCCCCCCCCCCGGTTTTTAAAGTAACTGTTTAACAGTACTCAATAATTTGCCCTGTTTTTTTAGGTGTTGAATTTTAACTGTTTGTTCAAGCAACATGTAACTGAATGGGCTGTTGCTAGGTATGTTAATTAGTTTGTTTTTATTAAGCTATTATTTAGTGCACTGTATTTTATCACTATATTTTTTAGTTTATTTCTAGTTCATTTATTCTGAAAGTTGTTTTAACCCTATGAGAATAGGCATGCCAATAAAAACAAATAAAAGCAAATAAAATTTCTGTGGTTTTCATCTTTCCACAAACTAGCTCAGACGTCGACATTCCCACGGCTTGCTGTGAATGAAATACGTTTTTAGCTGCCTACAATCAAAATTAATAAGTCTTGAATCCTTGATTGACACCAGGGAAATGTGTATTTTACAACAAGCTGTTGGAATGTCTGTGTTTGCAGAATGTTGAAAACCACAGTATAATTATCTATATTTTATCATATGCTCTTTCTTGTAATAAAAGTTTTTTTGAAATCTTTTTTTGTTTGTGACCAGTGTTTGTTCCCACTCTTTTTGAATTTATGTTGCTGCTCTTAATTTTTATTGTCACTAAAAGATATGGCTGTTTTTTTTAGCTAAATATGTATTTTCATGTTTTCAATTGGCAGAGATAAAACAGCTTATGTTCTTCGCCGATTAAGAGAATGGACAGAGGACAGTGGTTTTAAAGCTCATTTTCCAGGTGAAGTAATTACATTGAATTATAGTTTAGTACTAAAATTATGCAGTGGCACTGTGCCTTGATTGACTGATTGATTGATTCATTCATTCATTTATCCATCCATTTATTCATTTGTCCATCCATCAATTATTTGATTGATTCAATCATAAATTATTGAATTTATTCTTTCATTAATTCATCCATTCAATCATTAATACATTAATTATTTCATTTTTCTATTCATTTTTTTATTCATTCATCTATTTTTTCATCCATCCATTCATTCATTCATTCATTCATTCATTTATCCATCTATCCAGTCATTTATGTGATCATCTATTGATTAATTTGTTTTAGCTAACTTATGTTTTAATTCCAGTTGAAGTGAGGTTTGTTAAAGCTGACGACATCTACCTTAGTCCTTGTTACAAGAAAGATGTGACGTTCATCAATATTATTTCTTATAGGTAAGATTTGATTATAAAGCTCATTTGCTTATCCATCTTTAATTTGTGCAAATAATTTCTTTGATCATATCATTTCATGTTTACTACCATTGCTTGCATCTACCTGTTAAGGGTAGCGAAAAAAACATGTTCTGTCTCGCAGTCAAACTTCAAAGATTGGTGATCCAAACATCAAAAGTTTGTAAACCACTGTCATAAACAAGGCTAGAAATTTCAAGATATTTATCATCACTTGCATCACTTTTCCTTGACAAATTGAAGTTATTTAGAGAGTGGCATTGGGAGAGTGTGAAGTTTATTGCCAAAAGGTTACGTCTAGACAGAGCATGTTTTTTTGTGACGACCGTTAACGGGCAGCTGCAAACGATGGTATTATTATTATTGACTGTGTGTTTTAGGCCTTATGGTAAAGACATACCACATGATCAGTGGTGGAGTTTCTATGAAGAACTTATGACGTCCATTGGAGGGGTACCACATTGGGCAAAGGTAAATACCCCTTTTCTCTTTGCTCAACAGCCATGCCCTAGCTTCCCTCACACAACTAAAATTCACACATAGAAAATACACATATAGAATGAAATTTGTAAAACCATTAAAATGTTAACTTGACTTTAGCCCTTCATTGGAGTATACAAATTCCATTCTATTACCTATCGTTTATATCAAACACCAAAGCAGCCTATACTAGTTTACTCGCTAGTTTACTCGCTAGTTTCCATTTATAATACATACAACAGGTTCCCATTAAAATCTGTACTTTCCCATTTAAATGTGTACTTATGCAAATTTTGTTGATGTGTGCTAAACGCACAGATCAACCAATCAGAGAAGTTCACTTCAGAAATAATATACTCTGATTGGTTGATCTGTGTGTTTAGCACACATCAACACAATTTGCATAAGTACAGATTTAAATGGGAAAGTACAGATTTAAATGGGAACCTATTATACATATAGCTCTGTATTGTCTGAAAAGCAAGCAATACTTAGAATACACATTAGTTTCAGATTGTTTAATATAATCCAATGATTTAATTTAATTAGTTTACTCAAATATTCACAAGTTATTTTTAGTGCTAAATGATTTCGTTTTTAAACATTTTACAATGAAATTTATGACGACAAGATTTATTGTTTTACTTAGCCTGCAAAACAGGCGCTCTTTCGGGTTCCTATGTTGAACGGACGAGCAAAAATGAAGCAAAGGGAAACGGGTTTTGGGCTTCCTGTGTTGAACGGACGAGCAAAAAGGAAGCGAAGGGAAACGGGTTTTGGGCTTCCTGTGTTAAACGGACGAGCAAAAAGGAAGCGAAGGGAAACGGGTTTTGGGCTTCCTGTGTTAATTGACATTTATTTATAATGACACCATTAATCAAGAAACTGTCATACTGAATTAAAGATTAAAAATGGTGTCAATTCAATGTAGAAAGAGTGTTAACAAGGGATGTTGTGGAAATGGTTGTTCATCACATAAAAATGGGAAAATGTTTTTTTTGTTTTTTTTGTTTCAGGCTCATAACTTCACTGCATCCAATTTTGAAAAGTTGTATCCCAAATTCAAGGAAGTACAGACACTTTGTGAGGAGCTTGATCCTGATGGAATGTTCCGGAATCAATATGTAAACCGTGTCTTGTTTGAGTAAGTCAGCCAACACCTATTGATCAGCCTATCTAACCCCTGGCCTATCTCTCTCTCTTTCCATCAGTATAGTTATGTGCTGGCCTATCTCTCTCTCTTTCCATCAGTATAGTTATGTGGGTGACCAAGAGGGGGGGGGGGGGGGGGGGGTTCGTCATCACGTTTCACAAATCAATATTCATCATATTCACACATCACGTACAAATTTAAGTCACAATTAACATATAGTATTCACGTATAACAACTAAATTGTTCCTTATTTTCACAAATCACACACTTATTTTAGCCTAAATCATGCGTCACACGTTACCCCTTTGCCACCCTCTTATGGGTATTTAAAGCCAATTTATGCTGCATGGAAAGAAGGGAAGTCAAAACAAGGATGTGTTTGATTGATACATTTTTCTATTTTTGTTTTAGGAAAGGAGAATGATCTCCCACAGTATTGCTTATGCATGCATGGCTAGAGCACACTTAGTCTGTGTGTAGCCGAACACAGAGCCCTGGTCTAACAGAGATTTTGTGGTCGGTTGCAAGCAGGCAAGAGCATACTCAGTGCAATTCACCTTCTACAACACCAACCCAGAAATCAATGTTATTTAAAGTGGTAAATGTAGAATTGGTAGTTAATTGATAGTGTTGTTGTTGAATAGTATAAGAATATATATATAAGGTATTAAAAATAGACTAGACGCACTTAGTGCGTTTACTCAGGCTATGTCATAGAGTAGTAAATATTGATAGGTGGTTTACCTTTGGCACTACGTCATGACGATAGACCCATAGATAGAAAAAGTAAACCTAGACTGCATGAAAATAAATATTTAGCAATATAAAAATATATTTTGATTAGGTAAGTCTGAGTAATAATTATATCTATAGATGTTAATAATCTATAGAAACTTGTATTTAAACAATCTTCCTATCTATTTATTTTATTTTATTGTAATTATTGTCAAAGCAATTCATAATGTACTTTCAATATCAGCTAAAAAGTGCATGTATTTACAGCGGTTCTCAGTGACACGTGCACCGCACGCATAAAAAGCACCGCTATAAAACGTGAAGTTGATGGAGGTCAATCAAACTGTGTTTACAAGACGCATGGTGTTTATACTTCAGTCGGGCTGCGAAACAAGTCTGAATCCGACGACGAGATTGTTGTGGGAATTCAGCTTCCAGATTACGATGAAACGCAAATATTCCAAAACTAAAATGAAATCGTAAGTTTGATTGACGTCCAGCAACTTCACGTTTTATAGCGGTGCTTTTTATGCGTGCGGTGCACGTGTGACTGAGAACTGCTGTAAATATTGAATAATAAATTAAATCTAAAATAATATTTTTTTAAGGAAAAAATAACTCCAAATTTCAAACTGTCACAACTCGCTGCAGGAAGCCCAAAACGTGTTTATATTTCTTACAACAGGAAACCCAATTTTTGTTGTAATCCCTTACCACAGGAAGCCCAAAAGTATGGATTTGCACAACCTTTGATAATATCGATGATGTCATTGATTGACGTCAACTGGTACCGCTGAGCAAAAAAATATTGGCGAACATTCAAGTTAACCCTTTCCATGCATCATTAGCCATATATGGTATTATTTTACTATGAAATGTTGTCCAAATAAGGAAAGCGATGTCACGCCTAACGTGGATGACGTAATTGTTTGGCTGATTATTGGAAATGTCACGCTATAGTTGCATATTAGCTTTTTGTGTCTTTTGTGAATTTAATGATGATGGTGAGGGATAATGATCGATGGTGCGAGTAAGGTCTAGTAATGATGGTGATATGATAGTAATGGCGATGAGAATAGTTATATATGGTGTTGTTAGTAGTGATTATAACATTGATGATCTATATATCGATGATTATATCAATGATAGTATTGTTATTGCACAATAATTAAAGCGAAGACATTTAAACCATAAAATAGAAACAAAATAGTTAATAACTTACAAATACAAAAAGAAACACTAGAGTGAAGACATTTAACCCGTGAAACAAAATTAAATAGTCCAAGTGTAATAGTCAAATAGACACAAAAGAAAACAATCGAATTAGAGACTGCTAAGGTGTATTAGTCTAATATCTATTATTATTATTATTATTATTATTATTATTATTATTATTATTATTATTATTATTATTATTATTATTATTATTATTATTATTATACCTCATTACAACTTTATTTGTCTTTAACAGTCACTAAGTAAGAACTATTTCACAGTAGCAACCATTGTTGATGTACATATGGTGTGCCCTGCAAAAGGAGGTACCTACCCCGGGGAAGGGGGGGGGGTACTCCCTTTGTCCAAGTGGTAGGGGTGATCGGCGGAGATTTTGAAAATGACCCCTAAAAGGGACGCACAGATACAACTAAAGCAGAGTAAAAACGACCCTTACAACTGATTTTTTAGCCAAAACCCTAAATGCAACCTAAAAGGTACGCACATGAAATATTTTAACCCTAAAAGGTACGCCGTACACCCCTACCACTTGGATAAAGGTACCCCCGGGGTACCTACCACTACCATACTTAGGGATAATATGATTAAAGAGATATTTTAAACCTGGTAAATACATAATATATACAATATAAAGAAATAATTAGGAAATGTATACGTTTTGAAATAAAATTGTGATAACGCAAATTCATTGTCATATATGAACACTAGTAGTGGAGCTCATATGCAACAAACTTGCATGGTACTCTAAATTTAGTACATACTAATTATTGCGTAATTTTCTTTTTAGTGTTTGTTCTCAGTTTTGCTTTCCAAAGCCTTGCCTTTATTGACATAGTTATGCAAATCATGCCGTAGTTTCGATCCATGCAGCTGATATCAAACCACACAATGCAGACAATAATGGCACCAGTTACATACACTTACAGCAATACAATACTTATACGTAAGGACAACTTCTTTATCACGAGAACAACGTCAATTAACGTCATCTATTACACGGGGTGTGGCTCATGTAATAAGCAATAAAACAATAGAATTTCAGCGAAAAATGTTTACATTTGATTTTGCTTCCTGAATATTTTATAAATAAAATAGAAAACATCGGAAGCAAACTTTCGATCCGAGTTCAAAATAATAATAATAATAATAATAATAATAATAATTTATTGTATTTTTATGGCGCATTTCTAATCTCAATGCGCCTTACATGTACAATTCAAATAAAGGGATTAAGAGAGACGGAGTCAAGGTTATATGTAATTCACCGATATATTCACTCGATGGATAATTGTTTTAGTATAAATACACAAGTGATTATAAAAAAATAAAGATATAACCAGCCTTTTTTGAAGAAAAACTGTTCATTTCTTATTCTAAAGGCACGTGAAACGCTGTAGGTGATTATGAATTTCTCGACCAATCATCGCAAGCGAGTTTCTATAATCACTTGTGTATTTTTACTAAAACTCGATATTTAGAGCACGCTGCATCGATCGTTCATTGCCGTATTTCTATTTTTAGTATACACCTATTTCAATTAACGTTGTCCATCTGGAATAGTTGATCTGAGACCGATAGGAATTGTGGGAGCTCTTTAAATTGAAAATGCACTATTATAATCACGCTTGAATGGTGCTGAACTACAGATAACAGTATTTCAGAAGTAAACATTAATATTCAAGCGTGATAATAATAGTGCATTTGCAGTTTAACGAGCTCCCACAATTCCTATCGGTCTCAGATCAACCATTCCAGATGGACAACGTTGATTGAAATAGGTGTACACCTATTTCAAAAAACGTGGTCAGAAGGAGATCTGAATCTGCAATCTTAGACTAAAATGAATTCTGGTGTACGGCAGTTTTTTCTACTTAAAACTGAATTCGTTTGCGTACACTTTCTGGCTTCGGATATGGCGATCGGTAAATATAAATCTGAAGGTGCTAACTAGCTCGTATATTGTTTTGAATTGATTGCACTAAATATATAGGGATAATATAACTAATTAGTATTTATTATCAGTTTTAAACTATATTACATAAAACTATATAAACTATAAAATGCATTTCGGTCTTGCAATGCACTATGGAGTATGCAGTATTCGGTATTCTACGTTTTTTGAAATAGTTGTATAATGCAAATTGTGTGTATTAATTAGCTGTTTATGCATGATCGTAATAAAACAAAAGTAATGTTATAATGACCTTAAAAATATCCTTATAATAAGTTATTATGATTTATCGGTCGCACCCCTTCTGTGCCGTCAACAAACTTGGATATTGTAATCAAAAGCAGGGAGTGTCGAGAGAATCAGTCAACCACGAGATCTACTCGATCGAATGAAGTGATTTTCCGTCGTCCGTGAAAAAGTAGTATGCATAATACATAGTATTACCTGTTGGTAGTTAGTACTAACTACACTATATACTAGACTAGAGTGGCCTTCATTAATCTATGACTTAACAAATTGTACAATTTTAGAATGCAAACGCAGAAAGAAAGAAAGAAAGAAAGAAAAACAGGACTCCAATGACGATCACTGAATTCGTTATAACAGGTTATAAACATCACTGCAGTTTCTTGTGTTTTACAGTGCGAATCAAAAAAACCGTGGGCACCCAGAAATAGTTTAGAAATAGTTTATTGTTCGTTGAACAACTCAAAAACAACTGTAACTACAAAAGGTTTATCATACTACACATCAGTCAAACTTCTTGTGGTGATATAGTAATTGTTTCTGAGTTGTTCAACAAACAAAAAACGATTTCTAAAATATTTCTAGGTGCCCACGGTTTTGTAATTCGCACTGTAATCTTTAGAATAAATGATTGTTATGATGGAATTAATTTCTTAATTGTATGACACTCATAATCTTGACTCTTCTAGTCTCTTTATATATATTACCAACTATTACGCACTATAGTGCGTAATAGTTGGTAATAGATATAAAGAGACTAGAAGAGTCAAGATTATGTGTGTCATACGACGACGGAAAATCACTCTAGCCAATCATTCCGTACGTTGATTATTCCGTAATATATAATTAAAAGCAACGCTTGATCAATATCTCTGATTGCATGGCTGTCTGTGGTTTTGGAACATTTATTATACAGACATCAACTCATATATTTTTTTCTCTTGTTGTTGCATGACGTCACCCTTAATTATTTTTTTTTATCTTTTCTTACCTATTTTTTTTTTTTCTTTATCTTTTTGATGCCTTTTTACCAATTTTGCGAGTTATTTCCGCTATAAATGAAAATAATCAAAATATTTCGGAACGGACGCTATACACAACGGTTAACGGCCAATTTCTTTACACAAAATCGTTGTCGCAATGGAAAGCCTGCAAAGTATGTCGGTACTGATTTCTTTTCTTGTGATCGATTATTTTTAACGCATGCGCATAATTTGATCATTTTTGTGGTTACTCCCGTCCTAAGGACGAAGTAACCACTATGCTATCGCCCGATGTAAGAATGAATACAAGAAAACAAGAGTGTAACACCCGAACACGCGACTCCTTTCCGAGATCGTGCTGATTTCTTTCCGACATTGCTCCGAACTGTTCACGATAGTACAGCGGAAATACCTCGTGCTCGCTGTTTGGACGGGTTGCTCCAAGTTTCCTAAGTTGGTGAGTATATCTAGTTCTTTTTATTGCATTTAACACTCTTTATCTATCACAGCTTTCATTCTACTATAACGGTAGAAATGAAGAGTATTTTCGTAAGTGTTTTTCAGATTTTAAACCGTTCTTTACGGCGAAATTACACGTTAAATCCACACTTGATGCTCGACGAAGCCGAAGCCATGTTGTCTCGAATCAAGGAGAACAACGCTGTGAACCAAACCATAACGAAACAAACAACAATAAAAAACGAAACAAAAGCAAACACTCAATCCTTTCGGGGAATTAATGAGCCTCGCAAGAGGATAATTGAGCCCCTTTGTGGGAATAATGAGCCTCGTAAGAGGATAATTGAGCCCTTTCGAGGGAATACGAAACAACTACCCCAATGTGGGTATATCAAACAGCCTCTTATTACAGCGCAACGCGTAAAAGTATGGCCACTGATAATGTATTCGCATACTTCTGTCTCGCAATCGATCCAATCAGCGTTGTAGGATTGTGCTATCTTGTCTCGGATCAAAACGCTGATTGGATCGATGGCGAGACAGAAGTATGCGAATACATTATCAGTGACCATACTTTTACGCGTTGCGCTGTAAGAGGATATATGAATCCAAATGTGAATTAATTAATGAGACACACACAAAAATTCTATCACTGAACGGTACACGTCTTTGTTATGACAACATAGCTTTGCTTATAAGCCAAAAAAACAATGAAAGCTGTGATAAATAAAGATCAACATTGTTTTGAAACTGTAAATGACACAAATATGCACAGTCAACATAGATCTATTGTAAGAAATGTTCATGTTAAACCACGTGCTAGGGATAGGGAACCATCTAGAATTCCTGTATTAAAATAAATCACAAAAAAAAACAATGAATGTTTCAATGCAATCATCAAACTTCAACACTAAATGCTCAAATAAATAATCAAAGATTGGACCTAAGTAAAAACTGTCAAAATTACCACATTAGAAGATGTTATAATGACAGATCTGATTTTTACTCCTCAAAAACTATTATAAGCATCATTATGATTATTGCACACAAAAATATGCTAATTATTAATTTTTTTTATACATTAGATTTCTGATGAGACACTAGCTGAAATTCAAGCACTAAATGAGGGCACAGCGTCAGGTTTTATTCACAACGTTTCCCTGCTCAAAAAAGATAATTATTTTGATTTCCAACTTCAATTGAAATCAAAAACAATCCGAGTGGTATGTTTTTCCCAAAAAAAAAGGAGCCGCATAGAATCCTGTGCCAAAATAAAGAAACCCGTTAAAATAAAGAAGTTCAGACTTGAAATGAAAAGCAACAGCGAAGACATAGTAATTGACGAATCTTCAGAAATTGAAGAATGCCCAGACATTGATTTTACCAGAAAACAATTACCTACAAATTTTTCAATTACACAACTGAAAACAGTATGTGTAGGGCAACTAGTCACTGTTAAAGCGAAAGTAGCTACTTTGCAAGAAATCAAAGAGGTTAACAATGGCACACTAAAATTCACCGAAGCCATTCTCATTGACCCCACAGATAGCATTAAAATCACAATATGGGAAGACCATATTGGCAGTATTGAGCAGGATAAAACGTATAATTTCCAAAACATCCGAGTAAAGAAGAACACACTAACGAACGAGGTAGTATGTTAACACAGCCAAAGGGGATACAACAACAATCAGTGTTACCAACGACTTTCAACAGCAACTAGCATTACCATTAAGTGATTACTCAAACATAACAGTCCAGGGAGAAATCTGGACAGTAAATCGAGTGAATATGTATCATAGTTCAGGGGCGGATCTAGCATTTTGACTGACTAGTTTCCAACTCGAAACAAGCCATTTGCAAGCCAAAGAATAGAATATAGCATATATGAATAACATATTATATGAATAACAGCTTACTCGGTATATTCTAAACATACATTAAAGTACAAACATTAAAAGTTGCAACATAAAAAGTGCAATTTATTGGTCCGTCGTTCCGTTGTCCTTGGATCCACTGGTAATTGATTAACTTTTATCTTTACGGCGAGTCTCCCGGTGAGATTCAGTTCAAAAACCGCTCAGAAACAGTATTATAAGGTTATTCTTGCAAAATAAACGCCAGAAAAAGAAAGATACATAGTAACTAAAGGAATTCGTGCTATATTTGAGGCACTTTGGGCTGTTGGAAGTAGATTTCAGACAAGCCGATTTGAGCTGTTTATTGTTGTTGTCTAGATCGAGTAGTTTAAAACTGGTCACATATTCTCTGACATTCGTAAAGAAATATGACTTTAATCTATATAAAATCCAGATCACTAAGTTAAATTTATAGATAATAGAGTGCAGCGATTTAAATTTTGCTTGTATGCTTATTGTTCTGTGCAAGAAGAGCTAGTAAATCGCCAGTTTCTGTTGTTTTAGATCTGTTCGATCGAGATTACCTGATGCGAGGTCAAACAACTTGATCTAATGACACAGAGAACCTCACTAGGGTAGGGTAGCCCTTTTATACTTTTGTCACTAGTTTCTACGATGGTTCACACAGATTTTAGCCAATCAGAATCGAGCTTGAGTTCTAAATTTCGCCTTTGGAATCCCTGTGTGAACCATTGAGTGAGAATTGGACAGCGGACTGTTGTATGAGTGGTTTCCGCAGTGGTTTCTGGAGTGGTTCACTGCTTGCGGAAACCACTCATGCAACAGTCCGCTGTCCAGAAGCCAGACAGACTCAGGGCTCTAGATTGGCGGCCTTCTGACAGAAATCCCCCGTGGGTCCTCTCCCCAAAAGCTTTTTTCCGCCATGAAGCGCGATACAATGCAAAGAGCCTGGGAACGATTTTAAATGTGGGTTTCCTGTGGTAAAACAAAATGGCGACCAAATAAAGGTAAACTAAGCTCTCACTCTTTTCGTTTGTATTATTTTATTTGTACCATCTCAGATTTTTATATTTTCGTTAAAACTCGGACTAGTTTCCGGAAACTAGGTGAACTAGTCTAAATCCGCCCCTGATAGTTGCTTTAAATGCCATAAAAAAGTGCAATTATCAAACCAGAAATACCTAGAATGCAATAATTGTAAAATTGCACAAAAGCCAAAAGCTTGTAAAAAAGAGTGGGTTATTGCATTAACCTTTTTGTATAACAATACCAAAGTTGATCTATTTATAATTGATATTCAATATGTATTTATAATAATACATAGTACAAAAATTCACATTTATATATAGTAATTATTACATTTCTATTTATTTAATTATTTATCAAATTAGTTTTGTAAATAGCTTGTATACATATGTAATTTTCTATTTATACATAAACAATCTATTTATAATAAATATTCAATATGTATTTATATATATATATATATTTGTAAATATCTTTAGATTCAAAGGTGCAAATAAAAATCTGTCTGTCTGTCTGTCTGTTCACAAATATTGTGCTATTAATACTGAAACAAACACATATTTCTGAAGCAACTCTAACATGTCCAGATGATCTAAAGTCAATCATTTTCAACCTATCTGACGATATTCAAATCACATTTAATAAAACTACAAAGGTGGTTTCTAATACCTTAATTAACTAATTGTATTTCCACCTACCATACGTTTAAATTATAGTCATTTTCATTTCACCGTGAAACACTATTAATAAGACTAACGCACACACTGCTTGTTGGTCATATAGAAAATAAAATAGAGTGGTTTTCATCACACTGTGCACTACTTACTAAGCTAATACACACTAGTAGACTAACTCATAAAATACTCAGTGTTTTCTTTAGTTGAAATATGACTATTAGACACTATTAAACACTGACTATTAGTAATTGTTTCACAGTCCAATGAAAACCACTATAGCAATTTATGTCTGGTTTCTTTAGTACTAACTAGCTATTCAAAAAACACAACTACATACTTAAGTTAGTCATAATACTTTCATGGTGAAGTGAAAACAACTTCTTTATATTTCTTGTAGCTCTTTACATGCGTTTATATTAAATCAATGGTAGAGTGTAAACAATAAAACAGTGAAGCTCTAAAATTAACTACTCAACCTTAGTTATTTGAAAAATAATCATAACGTGAAAAGACCAAATTTAGTCTCCACATACAATACTGCAATGTATAGTGCAAGCAATTGCTGTTCGGTGATCACACTAAATTAATTAATAATTAACTAAAATTCAACAAAATAACTAGTTATTATTTTCTCACAGTCATATTGTCTACACTCTTCAAATCGATGCCGTTTTTAATTATGTTACACTTATCGCTTATGATTCTACAAATCTGTTTTTGTGATTTATTCTTACAATAACAATTTAAATCAATGTAGTTTTATTCTTGTAACTAATTTCAATTAATTTATGATCAATAATTGTACTATTGAAATTGAATAAATGCGTTGATAAACATATATGCTTTTTCTGTATTTCACTATCTGTTGGGATCAACAAGCTCCCACAACTTTTTGTTAGCATTATTGATTTAAAAAAGATTCTGCAAATTAAGTAAAAAAAAACCACTGAAATTTTCTCAAATCTCTTCCTCAAAGTTACACAATTTTATATGTTCACTTTATTCTCATTCTTCAATTACTCATTCATTATTTCCATGACATTTTGTAACAAAGTGCACAAAATTCCACTCGCAAGACAATAGATAAACTAAGTTTTTCTACAATTTTCGATCTTGAATATACCAAGTTCTTTCGGGAAAAGATAACTAAAAGCAACTGTCCTGTAAATGTTACAAAATTTGGGGTAACCACATGCGCTCTTAGAGCGCCTTTAATTACATGTTTGTGTTCAGTAGCCGTAAAAAGTCATTACATGTAATATATTGCAGTGGTATAGATATAATAATGAATCAAATATTTCTTGAAAAAAAAAAAAGGTTTGATAAATCAACAAATCATACATGTTGACCTTATCGACATTCTTTGGAGTCATTGGAGTGTTGACTATATAGCTTCGACTGCGACAACGATTTTTTGAATATATAGGTGTATAACTTATTTAAAAAACGTCGCAGCTAGAGCAATACTCATCAAGCCAAGACCGAAATGAATGCTGGTAGTAAATAACTGAACAAGAACTGACGTGAAATACTCACATTTTGCAATCAGTTCTTTAGAAAACAACTGATCTCAACACATTATCAACACAAAACCAGCATTCAGTTCGGTCAGTTGGCTTGATGTAATTTGTTGCGCTGAGACGACGATGTTTGAACTGAATAGGTGTAGTATCCATATATGTCAGTATAGACCGCATGCTGCAGCCACTCTACGTTAAAGTGATATATATCCTTATGCGTTAGTAGTAGCGGTTAGCACTAGTGGTCCACTATTAAGTGCATATTGTGGTAATGCGTTTCCGCATGTGATAAATAAACAATTATAATTAAGAGTCGGTGAATCAAGTTATTGTTTTTTCGCCATTTACAGACCGGCGGTGATGAAATCGAAATTAATCATTCGCCATTTTTCACAATTCACATTGGAGAAGGTCATTCATCCATCCATTCGTTTATTCATTCATTTATCTCTTCATCCATCCATTTCTCATTTATTCCACCATTCATTAATCACTTATTCATTGATTTCATCCATCAAACCATCGATTTATCTATTTATTTAATCAGTCATCCATTTAATCATTTAATCATACATTCATTCATTTATCCATCCATCCATCCATCCATTTAATCATCCATTCATATATTCATCCATTCAATCATTTAATCATACATTCATTCATTTATCCATCCATCCATCCATTCATTTAATCATCCATTCATATATTCATCCATTCATTCAATCATTTAATCATACATTCATTCATTTACTCATCCATCCATCCTTTCATTTACTCATCCATCCATTTATTCATTCATTCATTCATTCATTCATTTAATCATCCATCCATCCAATCAATCATCCATCCATTCATTCATTCATTCATTTAATCATCCATCTATTCATTATCATTCATTCACTTTGTCTTCCTTTCTGTTTTGTCTTGTATTTGTTAATTGGTATTCATAGAGGAAGTCATTCAGTCAATATATAGTTTCCTTATCGTTATGCTATCAGTAAGATACTTGCCATGGCAAGAAAGCCGAATCAAAACATCCCCTGAGCAATTGAATACAAGAGTTATTGATCGAATATGACCTGAACTTGATCGAAAAATCTAAAAATAAATAAAATGAATAAATAAATCACTTTTTAACGTCTCAATGTATTTAGCCAATGGCTAGTTCATGGGGAGACTCAGACTCACTACCTCTACGTTATATATTTTATCACACAACTCTGCTCACTAAATCAATTTATACATTAACTGATTAATATTATTGAAATTAATAAATCAATTAATATAAATTTATAATATTACAAGTTGGAAAAAGATCTGAGCTCCAGATTGGAATCGACCCATGACAATGTGATGATGATAATGACGATGATGATGATAATGATGATGATGATGATGATGACAATGATGATGATAATGATGATGATGATGATGATAATGATGATGATGATGATGACAATGATGATGATCATGGTATCGATAATGGTGATCATGATGTTGTTGTTGCTGTTGATAATGATTGTAATGTTCACTGAATGGAATCAGGATATGTGAATGCATAAATCGTGTGGAACTGGATACGATCTTTTCCACAACTGAAAAAACGTACCGGCGGCCACCCCATACTGTATTCCAAACCAGTGCCGGTCCTCTCGCTAGCTAGGTTGTTGTTATTGAGTGATGATATTTGAATGCATGTATAAGTAGAACTAGCTGTATCAAAGATAACATAACCAATATCAACTACAAAGGTCACAATTCAAGACTATATGCAAACTATTTAGTACTGCTATATCGTAAATCTTTTAACATATTTCTACACCATCCTACGGAATGAATGTCGATTGTACACAGTTTTTCGTGCGATCGGTTGCTGTGATAATCTTCCTTGAATTTGTTTTTTATTACTGTGAGTACAACAAAACCAGACAACCATTGCAAATTATGTTCGTAACGTTTTCACACCAGACGACTTGTCCATCATATTAAAGACGTACGATTTATCCGACCATTCAGACGATTTGTCCGTCTTCAAAGTGCATTGAAAAAGGATAGTGGTGTTTTTGACCCATCCACACATTTCGCTCAATAGTACTCATTTTTTACCCTTTAAATGACTTTCATTTCAAATTTTTCTATGGTTACACATACATATATTTCGACCAGTTGTTCTTGATCATATCCTATTATTTCAATATTCAATAGACCGCCCACGGTTAAGGCGATTTAATCATTTAAATTTTTTGAAATAGATACCGGCCGAGAACTGACCAGATCATAAAGGGTTTTTCACTGACTCAGTTTTAAATAACAAACGCACAGCTTTCGATTTCAATCAGCCATTACCACGCAAAAGAAAACAACGGATTGAAAGCAGACAAACGCAGAGTCTAATAACTGAATTTCAACATTTTTGGAATATTCTAGTATGTATGAAATTCATTTTAAACAGGATTTACTGACAAATTTGGTATTTGAAAAATGTTCGCGTCATTCTGTCAATTTGGGAAACATGTGACGACAAATCATTTTTTACTAGCTATTTCCGACTCGGATATCCTATTGATATCGATTGCCTAATTTTGGAGCGAATTTTTAATGATTTGGTTTGAAACTAAAACCTGTTACGTCACGGTGATTATACGTATAACGCCTTGGTTGCGTGACCAATCGATTTGGTAGATGACGTCACCGTCGTAAATCCATGCAAGATTTGAATCGGCGCATTATTGATCCGACAGAGTAGAGGCAGTTTGTTCTGTGTCCGCTAGAAATTCTCTTGGAATATGACTACAAATAATTCTTCATACAGTACATGGCCGATAAGAAAGTCAAAAAGTAAGTACTTTAAGCTTTCGTTTGTGAGATTGTAGTAGGATTTGGAAGGAGTTCTGAGGGTTGATTTCGGGTCAGTTTTGAACGGGTCTTCAGAACGTATTTTGTAGATCAACCCAAACGATTTTTCGAAATCGTTTTATCTTGTTTTCCTGGTGTCTGATTTCTCACACAGTTGACTATTAGCTTCAGAAACTTGTATTCAGTATTTTAGACGTGTAGTGGCGAAACAGAAAGATTGTTCGAATTATAATTCGTGCAATTTTGTGGCTGTCTACTGGAAACCCGGTTTGGCCGACTACATTTAGTAATTTGCATAAATGGCTTGCACAACCACATCTTTCAACGCAAGTTCGCCGAACAAAATAAACAATAACATTTGAAACGGACACTTATGAACTGAACAACTTGGATTCCACATCGCGGTTTGGTTCTCGAATTGACATCACCGAGCTTTCGCCATTCGGTTTGGCAGTTTCAAGGCGTGTAGTTTATGCATCCTTCGAGACCGACTCGGAGTTTTTGTTCTTCAAATCAACCTACTGGGTCATTGAACGTAAACATTGATAAATCCTTAGTCTAGGGCAAGATAACAGTTAACTTTGCTTTTGACTTAATTGACAATAAAGGGCTTTTTGAGTTGACAAAGAAGACGAATGTATTCAATACTGCCATTTTGGTTTTAGACGCTCTGTGTAGCGAAGAGTAAAATTTATGCAATCTTCGATATGTTTACCCATATTAATTCTCTTAAGTCTGGCTTAAAACATGTCTGAGTCGCCAAAATAACTTTTTGAACTAAGTATCCGGTATTAAATTGTATTTTCGATGGTTTTTGATCACAATTACTTTTTGATTCGTTTGTAGACAAATTGTTCTTAATTCAAACATATACTTTGGTTGCATGCAAGCGTGAATAGGCCCTCAAAGCTAACGCCGTAAACAGTATCTCTTTTATACTTTTTTATTCATTGTACATAGTAATCGTTTTTCTGACATTTTGAACTTAAAAAACCTCTAAGCTTTACTATAATTATTATAATGTTACTATGTACGAACTAGTATATTCTATATAAGTTGGTTATCATCATTTTAACCTTGGTTGAATGGCTTGGAGAAAATTAGATTACTAAAAGCTACTTAAACACGCTCAAATTTTTTACAATTACAACTTATGCATTATTCTAGCATAAAACGTAGTCATAACGAAGTTACTAGAGGTTTTAGGTTAAAGGTGCCACAATCGTCGTTAGCATCGAATCTACAGTTTATTTAAACACTGGCTAGAAGTCCATGTGCAGACGATTGTCTTAAGTATAATAGAGAACAAAGAAATTGTGCCATCTTATTATCCAAACTTTCTTTAATCTTGAAATGTTTAAAATTGACAGTGGCTGTATTGTTGTTTACAATGCATCCAGTTGTAGGTTAATTTTCTCACACACCCAAAAAGTAATTTAACCTTATGAACTTTTGTTTAAGTGGATGTGGTTGATAAGTAACAGAAAATGTTACGATTTAGGGTCCCTGTGTCATATTAAAACCTTTTGTTTTGACCCTTTTGAAAACTACAACTCTAACACAAATTCCTTCAAGATACAAGTATTTTGATCAAGCTTGCTATGAATTTTTTAAACTGTGAACTCAAAAGCAAATATGTTTTGTCTTTGACCAGAATTCAAACAAATTTTAACAAGGAATGTTTTGTGAGGCCAAGAATTCAAATTAACTTATTAATGTTGGTATTGATGGAAGCATTAATGCTCTTGATCAAAGTTAAATTCTTGTATTTCATTTGACAAAAGCAATTATATGCACTATAAAGTTTGTACATGTGATATATTAAATACAACACCTCTTTAACTGGTACCATATATGTCCTACAATAGCAATATATGAACCATATAATATTGTGTGGTCTTTTTCCACAGCAACAATGGCATTTTATTTTTTTCCTATTATTTTTTACAATTAGACCTTTAAAGTTTGTGACTTTAATTTTATATTTATTAAGTTTTTTAGCTCTTCTGAGAATGTACAACTTCATGTTTGTGTTGTTGACATCCGAAATAAACTTTTCATTTAATTTTTTAGTATTTTTACTCTGTTTTTATAATCTAATATTAAACACCATTAAATAGTAAAATGTTTAGTTTTTGAAGGCATAATTCTAAGTGAAAACAATTGTTTAGTATTGTTAGTCATGTACCCTAGGTTGTTGTGAGTTGAAGAGTTAATTCAGTATAATTGAATTTTTTGTACACATATCATTAGCATTCTCTCAAATAGGTGATAATTTAAACAACAAATTTTAACTTGGTTTTCCAACAAAGGAGTTGAAAATCTAATTCAAGTTTGTTTTAAGTTCACAAGAATTTAATACCGATTAACGTATCAAAAAAGTTATAAAGATAGTGATGATAATAATATTGATGATAATATATACCCATGACAACAACAATGACAACAAAATATTCAAAATATAAAAGTATATTTACAGGCTTCATAAACCAATTTATAATAATTTATGATAATAACAACAGTAATTTACTGGCAATTATTTCTAAAATGGTCATAATAATAATTCATCCTCGGGAACCCAGGGGTATTCTTCTGTCGCTCGTTTCTCGCTTTCACAACATATACCCCTGGGAACGTAGTCTGTTGGAGCTTGTTCCGGAAGTCAAAATTCAGCTTTTTCCTGATTGGTCGACCTTATTAGGTCGACCAATGAAAATCAAGATAACTATTCAAAGAAAGTCGTTAAATAAGTTTGAATTTTGACTTCCGGAACAAGCTCCAACAGACTACGTTCCCAGGGGTATATGTTGTGGAAGCGAGAAACGAGCGACAGAAGAATACCCCTGGGTTCCCGAGGATGAATAATAATTATTACTATAATTGCTTATTAATATTTGTAATGGTAGTAATATGATAATAATAATAGTAAACTATATTTTTCTCTAAAAACTCTTCAGTGTAACCTCAATGATTCAAAGCAGTTGGGAAATTCAAAAATCTGATCAATGTACATTTTAATTTGCTAAACTATCTTACACGTTTTATAAACGATAAGTAATAAAGTACCAGTAATATAATGAAATTTGTAACACCATAAAATACGTTGACTTAACTTTACTGACATTTCAAGCTTTAGCCCTTTGTCGGAAAAAAAGGTTTTTTTCAGTGTTACAAATTTCATTCTATTACTTATTGTTTATATCAAACATGCAGACGCAGCCTAAAGTTTACTCGCTAGTTTCCATTTACTTGTTACATAATTAATATGTAACTAGAGATCTATTGAACAATAAATTGGAAGCAGATTGTAGTTAAAGAGGACATATATCCTATTCTTCTAATGTTAAACTGCCATGGGTTAATTGCTATATAATGTCATCTGACCAGACTGTTATGGCTGACCAGATCCTGTTACCTGGAAACCACAATAATTGTCTGGTAATTGTTCTTATGTTATCATGCAATTGTAAACATGGTATTTTCCTGTAATCTTTTTTCTTTTCTTAATATTAAGTACTATGAGGGATTTTAGAGTTTTTTCAAAGTACTATTTGCATTTGATCTATATTTATATATTATAACTTTATCTATAGCTGTGAAATTTAGCATTCAAAATTTGGTAGAGGGAATATGTCATTTGTAACTTTTTATGTTTAAAATAACTTACAACTTTATTCATTGTTTCTTTGCACCTTTTGAAATATTATTCACAAATATATATATATTTATCAATGGAAACTCAAAATCTTTTTCTAGCACCACATTTGTATGATGAAAGAATTGGAGACTTTGATAAAAAAAACATGATTAATAATAATAATAATAAAAAAAGATAAAAAATTATCTGGTTTTAATGTGATCAAATTTTGGTGCTTTTGATTAGAATTTGTAAAAGCTAGGCTCTAAACTTTCCAACAAATGCAATATTAACGACTCCTTTAATATTCCTTGGGAGGATAATTTATATTGTGAAGTATGTGGTGACTTTAACACATTTTAAAGTCAATTTTCAACCCTTGCGTTCTAGTGCTAAGTGGTGGCTGACAATCTGTTATTTGTACAACCCACACATGTGCTGTAATATTGACGTTTAAAGAATATTTTAAAGGTTTTTCCAGGGGTGATAAAGGACTTTTTTGCATCAAATCATAAATGACATTTTAACAAATTTGACATTTAATTTTCTTGTCCTGTTACAATTTTTAAAAACACAAATATTATGTAAAAAAAATTTTTTTGATTTGGGAAAGCTTTAAATTAATGTTTGTCAAGTGTGCTTGTCTCTAATATTTTCCAAGTACTGTGTCTATTTTTGGCAACATTATTTTGCTATTCTCATATTATGTTTTTCTATGTACAGCTTCTTTTTTGCAGTCAATTTGTTGCAAATGTCGACAATAAGTAAAATGTCAATGTTTCTAAAGATACACAAGAAAAAACTTGGATTCAATTTACTCATACAAAGTTTGAAATGTCAAACCATAATACAATAGATATACCTTTCCTGAATTCATATGATTGAATCTGAAACAATAGATTCAAGCGAGGCTGGAGGGATCTAAGCATTCCCTGTATTTTATCTACTCCAGCCTCAACTTGAATCTGTTGTTTTGTGATCAGTGAAGCGAATTAGGGAAAGGTCTACTGGACCAAGTAAAAAAGATTTTGAATTCAAAGATATCCCAGATGTTAATCCTATGTTAGTTCAGCTTGAACCTGCATTGATAGAATTCTGTTGAACAGTTGTATGGTTTCTATCACTACTATCTTTACTTAACAGCTAAATTTTCAAGTCAATTATTGCCATATTTTTCCAATTCTGAATATAAATACTCTGTCATGCCTTTTGTCAATGCTTGTGATTGATTACACAGTTTCTATCACAAGATGTTGTAAGTGTCAATGTAGCATTATGGGAAGTTCAAGATGTGAACAAATGGTTGTCATTTGCTGCAAACTCAGTGACTCTGGTACTGCAAAGATCAAATCATTCTTTATAATCTGGCCCTTGGATATATACAAATGTAGCTCCTAAAGTTTTTTTGCTTTCTGAAAGCAAATTATTGCTTAAATTGCTTAGTTAACCATGAAGATCATATATTTTAAGCAGAAACTAGGGAGTAAATTAGTATAGGCTGTGTCAGTGTTTGATATAAACGATAGGTAAATAGAGTGAAATTTGTTACACTGTAAAAAAAGATATTAATTTTTATGGTGTTACAAAATTTTATTCTATTACCTATCGTATATATAAATTGTAAACAGTGACTATGAGTTGCATGTTAAATTTGTCAAAAGTAATGCACCCCAGTGGGAAACGTGGAAACACAACAGTCTACATTGAAATATGATGGGGTTTTAGCAGAATAAGAGGCTTTTGCACAGTCAGGGCCACAATTAATAGTTATTTAAATTGATTACCATTTTTCAAATTATATAGACAGGAGATTATAAGTTACCCAGAAATAATATTGTTTGTAGAGTGCTTTTTTGAACATATTGTACATGAAAAGTGGATTATATATAGTCCATATCATAATAAATTTTTTTCGTTAAATATATTCAGATTTTGTTCAAATGTTCCAAGATAAGAATGTATGGATTGTATTTGTTTTTTCTAGCTGCTTGGCAAGAATTTATTCAGTGAATAGCAGATTTCAGCCTCCCACAACTGGGTTCCTCTAATTGAGCATTTTCACGTTAATCAAATTAATTTGAGCTTGATAAACATTTTAATATTAATATGCATCTAATGTCCTGACTTTTGTAATTTAGTGGGAAAGGAATTAATTAATAGACAAAAGAAGATCACTCAATATGGACTCTTTCTTTTTCTATTCTTTTCTTACTAAATTACTAATCTTCTTCTGTTATGTGACAACCTTCTTGCTACTAGGTGTAATAACATATTTGTAAATAGTGGGATAGTTGGGGATGTAGTGAATTTTCACCAAGGTCTCCAAGGTGAGTGACTGTCGTCATTAGTTAGTGTAGTACTATTGCATTATTTTGTAGCATAATTTTATAATGTACTTAAAATAAAGAATAACGCTAGAATTCGATGTTTCACAGTCAGCATGACTGCATTTTCGAGAGTTATTTAATCATGCTGACTGTGAAATGTCTAATAGCTGTTATTACAGTTATATGCAAATGATTTTGAACAATGGGTTGAAGTTGAGGCTTTCGGGCGAAAACAATAGGGTTTGCCCGAAAGCCTACGATTTGAATCCATTGTTTGAAATCATTTGCATATAACTGTAATAACAGCTATTCTAGCATTATTCTTTATTTAAAGTATGTTACGAAAAATCGTTATTAATAATTTTATAATACAGTTTATTTCCTTTCTTCAACTGACCCCTAGAATTTCATATTGTCTATTTAGTATTGTTCAATTAAGACACTATATAAATATATATCACTTGATGTATCCTTGTCTGTTACAAGGTATATCTCTTACAAGTATCTCAAGTAGTTAGTATTTCCTGTCAGCTGACACCCATTAGATAACAGTTTCTCTTTCCAGTTATGAAATCTGAGTTGCATTGTTGACATGTACATGTCTGGCACACTGTCTATTTAATTCAATAGAAATTATAAAAAAACCCACTACATTAAGTTAAACAATGGAAGGAAGCTAGTGGAGAATATAATAGGTAAAATGATACACAATAAATCAGTTTAACGTCGAAATATTAGGAATCGTTACCAAATCTTCTAGGTAGCCAGTGGCTACTTTTTAGGTATTTGACACATACACTCACACTAAATACCCGTACATTAAATATTTTAGTACACATCACTTCTCACATGTGGAGGGAGGAAAACCGGTTAACTCAGTAAAAGCAAACACAAATTGTCTAGACATTTTACAAACAAGTCATGGATGACAGTTAAATGACAAAAAAAATTGGTATCAGGTAATGAAAATTAAATAATTTCAATATATAAGACATAGGTATGTTTGGCTCAATATTCTATTTTTAACATTTCTACCTGTTTTATGTTCACATAGACTGTAATGTTTACAGTTCAAGCAATTAGTTGTCTAGACTAGACAAATTATGTTTGATTAACAGAAAAAAATCGCCAACTTCTTTTCACACACTTTTAATCAGGTGTTGTATAGCAATGAAATTGGTAGTAAATGTAGAGAATGTGTATTTGAACAAAAAAAAATATTTCCCAATTATCAGAAAAATTTGAAGATTTTCTCATATATTATATATAATACATATTAAATAAATGGTGCTGGAAACTATACAACCTTGCATGAATCTGTTAGGGTTTTTTGGGTGTTCTGGATTATCCTCCCTCATTTAAAATCAACAAGTGATGTTTGAAAAGTATTTAATGTAAAGGTAGTACAATCATGTACATGTAAGAGTGCTACAATCATGTGCAAAATACCTTGGGACATTATCTGGTTTTTACATGAAAAATATTTCAACATCATTTTTCCGTTTTTCCCTCGTATCAATGTTGAGTTTTGGGAATGTGAAACAGTTGTCATTTGAAAGACCAATCAACATTGCTCAAGGGGGAAGGGGTTTGCAAATCAAATCAAATATACATTTTGTATATTTTTTAAAAATCAAAAATACATTTTGTATATTTTTTAAAAATCAAAAACTTTCATAAAAATGTGACAATATCCCAACAATTTTTCACATGATTGTAGCTTTATGTGGATATACATCCTCGGGAACCCAGGGGTATTCTTCTGTCGCTCGTTTCTCGCTTCCACAACATATACCCCTGGGAACGTAGTCTGTTGGAGCTTGTTCCGGAAGTCAAAATTCAGTTCTTTCCTGATTGGTCGACCTTATTAGGTCGACCAATGAAAATCAAGATAACCATTCAAAGAAAGTCGTTAATAAGTTTGAATTTTGACTTCCGGAACAAGCTCCAACAGACTACGTTCCCAGGGGTATATGTTGTGGAAGCGAGAAACGAGCGACAGAAGAATACCCCTGGGTTCCCGAGGATGGTGGTATTTATTTATTTATCTAGGCGTGTTCAATCCACTTAGTGTAAATTGTCAGGGATAGCCTGGCTTACATTATTAACAATGATCTTAAATGGTTTTAACTGGTGTCTGATATTAAACTGCTTTTGTCTAGGTTTGAATCAGTGTTAAAAAATATTAACCTAAGTAGAAGATAATGAGACATTTTTGAAAAGCTTTATTTTATCTTTTTGGCTGAAACTAATGTTGAATATTAAATTATAGCTGTAAAATGTGGATAATTCTAGAAAACAATATATAGTTTCAAAATTTAGAATTAAATAATTGTTTTATGGATTTTTTACTTCAACATTTGTTTGAATCTGTTAATTAAAATGGCATATAATTTATCTTTTTGGCTGTAACTAAGGTGGAATATTTTTATTATATAATGCAAATAATTCTAGACAACAACAATAGTGGTAAAATTTGGAATTGAATATTTTCTAACTATTGCTTACATTCCCAGCATAATATTATTCGTAAGTTTTAAATTTGTTGTTATTCTTCTTCTTATCCTGTTATTGTAAATTAGACGTTTTTGTGACAGATACTTAGTATAGACGGTCTCAATAGTTTTCTAGAATTATTTTGATATAAGCTGTAATATTTTAACTAGAAAAAAACTTTTTTCCCAGCTTTGTGTTTTCATTATTTTTGAGTCGAAATTGATCCAAGAATAATATTTTGACAAAATTTTAATTTTCTATAAAAATGAATATTTTATTACTATCACTCCCCTTTGGAGCACTTCCATGAGGTTCGCTCTCACTCACTACCACTACATTCAATATTTACAACACACAACTCTGCTCACATGTCGATTTTGTGAAGGGAAGAAAACTGGATAACCCAGAGAAAACCTTTGTGGCATTAGCCTGAGAAAACAGACGTTCTTTCGCTCCTCTTCCCCCTGCAAAAAGGAGCGAAAGAACAACTGTTTTCTCAGGCTATTGTGGCATGAGAAAGAACAAACATAAAACATACTCTATTCAAAATCTTTCTAAAATGTTTTTTCTATTTGTGATATGTAAATATTTGAATATTTGGTTTTTCGAGTTGCCTTAATATCAACATCGGAATTGTTTACATTTTTCAATATGCAATTTGAAAGAAAATAGGCTGAGATTTCTGTCAGTATTCACAAACATGTGTCACATAAAATATTTATTTTGCATTGTTTTCATTTGAAAACTATATTTTTAACTAAAATATTGATTCAGATTTTGAAAATATTTACCTTTCGAGGTTTTTGTATAAATTTGGGAATGGTGTATTTTTTGTTCTGTTTGGAGTAACTCAAAGACTACAAATTGGCTGTAAACTTTTATTTGTTTAATGATAAAGTTTTGAGTAAAATGTTTGTTGGATCAATTAAGTTTATTACAAAATTCTTACAAGCCAATGTGGTTATTGTAGTCTTACTATTGATTAGGGTTTTTTTGCGTATTTTGTTATGTTATTCAATACTTTCACAGCAAATACTAAATGTAGCATGTATTTTTGTGTTATACATTCTCATAAGCCATTGAAGATAGTTATCGTAGTCTTGTTATTGAGTAGTTGTTTTGCATGTCATTGTTATGTTATTCAATACTTTCACAGCAAATACTAAATGTAGCATGACTGTATTTTTGTGTTATACATTCTCATAAGCCATTGAAGATAGTTATCGTAGTCTTGTTATCAAGTAGTTGTTTTGCATGTCATTGTTATGTTATTCAATACTTTCACAGCAAATACAAAATGTAGCATGTATTTTTTGTGTTATAAATTCTCATAAGCCATTGAAGATAGTTATCGTAGTCTTGTTATCAAGTAGTTGTTTTGCATGTCATTGTTATGTTATTCAAAACTTTCACAGCAAATACTAAATGTAGCATGCATTTTTTTCTGTGTTGCATCATATTTTGTACACACAGTATATTATACTTTAAAGTCTCCCCTTCTGGGTGATTGACAATGTCATTAAAACTTGTCATTTAATTGAGTAATTGTCTTCATATTAACATATGGATATGAAGGGCTGACTCAGAGAAAAAAATTAATGACACTTGTTCTTGACAGCTCTCTGGCAGATGATAAAAAACATATTAGAAAGATGTGTTAATAGTCATATCATTGATATTAGCTCATGTCTGGAGGTCCAAAGGTTGCATCTACATTGTATTTTAAAAAGAATGTTCAAGGTGATAGCTCGGTCAAACTGTGAAGGAAAAACTAAAACAAAAACAATATTTAAAAGAAATGTGTTCAAGGCAATACATATACCTCAGTCAAACAGAAGAGAAAAAAAAATAATTGAAAAATAATCTTGTCTAAAGTCTAAAAATTACATCTATTTTAAAAAGATTGTCCAAGGTGATAGCTCAGTCAAGCACTGAAGGAAAAACATACAAATTGAGAAATATGATAAAACTGTTGTCTAAAGTCTAAAAATTGCACCTATTTCAAAAAAAGATTGTTCAAGACGATATCTCAGTCAAACAGTAGAGAAAAACAAATAGAACAAATTGAGAAATATGATAACACTCGTCTGAAGTTCAAAGATTGCTTCTATTTTAAAACGATTGTCCAAGGCGGTAGGTCAGTCAAACAGTGAAGAAAAAAATAAACCTGATTGAGAAATATGATAAAATTCTTGTCTAAAGTCCAAATATTGCACCAATGAATTTCAAAAAAAACAGTTTCCAAGGTGATAGTTCAGTCAGAGAAAAACTACAACAACAAACAAACGTGCATAAATAAAAAACAAAGCAATATATAACAAAACAAAAACAAGCCTGCTTTGCTTTTTCGGCAAAAAGAATTCTATTTTTTTGCATATCTTTTTAGCATAACATATGGAGTCTGCAAAGCAGGCTAAAGAAACAACGTGAGAGATTACAAGTAGTAGTATTTATATCTGGTCTTATCTCAAGTCCAAAGTTTGTATGTATACACCTCTTTCAAAAAGGTTGTCCAATGGAATATGTCATTCAAAGACAACAACAAAATAAGTATACACCACTTTCAAAAAGGTTGTTCAAGCAAATAGACCATGTCAGGACAAAAAGAAATAATAGATCTCAGCATGTTATTTTACTAATTAGCATGTTAAAATGTGATGTGAAATCGCTCTATTAATTCAAGTAATATATCAAACACGAGAAAGAGTGTTTTATCAGGTTTTCAAACACCGAAAAATGGGTTGAAAAAAACGAGGCGCAGCCAAGTTTTTTGGGGCCCATTTTGAGGTGTTTGAAAACCTGATGAATCACTCTTTCGAGTTTTGGATATTACTTCTCAAATTATTGGATAATTATTGGAGAAATTCAAAGTGAAGTTGGCTTAATTTTATGCAAGTGTTTCATCAGATTTCAAACTCCTTCATGCTAGTGATTTTGTCTTTGTTTTCTCTTCATTAATTATTCATGAGCTTTAGAAATAGGTTTTCAAACACAACATGGTCGTAATGACAGTCATCTATTATTACCTTGGCAGTACACAATAATATTATTTGCATAATACAAGTTTATTTTTTTAGGCAGAATGGTTTGGGGCATATTTACATACATTTTTATCAAATCGTTTTATCTTTTAGCCTATTTTTGTAAACAAGTGCAAATGTTTTGGACTAACTTGAAGCTCATTTAATCATGCAAAAAAAAATGTTTCTTAGAAATATCATTTTATAATAGCCAGATATTTTATTAGATAATACAAAGGAGAGATCTACTTAATGGATGTAAAAATAGTTTGACGATGCAAAAGAGATTTGGTGTCTTGAATTTCAAACATATGCTTGTTTTACTAACAAATTGACCCTTATTCAATCCATCAACCCTCGAATAACTATTTTGTGATTTACGTTCAGCCCATTACTAATAATTTATCAAGCATTGCATTTCAAATCGCTCGTTTAAACGACCTTCTTCTATTGTAGCCTTTATCAAATAAGTCCATTGTTTGACCATTTCCTAGTGGCTAGCCAATGTTAATCAGTCATTTCCCTATCATAACATTTCTGCTAACCACACTTTTTTGTTGAATTCTGGACATCCTTCCTGTTTGACCCTCACAAATCGTTTACACAAAAGATGGTTTTGAAAGATCATCCGGATAGATTGCAAAAGGAAGTGAATAAAGAAAGAGAAAATAGACAAAAAAGAAATGAATGAAGAAAGGGAAAATGTAGAAAAACGAAATGAGAAAAGAAAAGAATGGAAATAATGAATGAAAGGAAGAAACAAAAGTGAAGAGAGAGAGAAAAGGAAAGAAAGGCAGTGAAAAGAAGAAATATGAATGAAAAGGGACCGACAAATACAAAACGGTAGAGAAAACACACCAAGTAAAAAAGACGAAATCTATTGGTCTAAAAAAATTAATTGAGAAATAAGAATTAAAAGACAAAATGAAGAAAATAAGTAGGAAATAAAATAATTATAACACAAGGAAAAACTATATCACGTTTAACTACATCGTTTTTTAGGTTTGTATACGGTAAGTTAATATCGAGACTAATGCGTTTTCTGTGACTACAGCTACCTGTACATTTTAATGCGTTTTGGCCTTTTTATCGTCTAAAATACACACTAATTATCATTAAACTAATTCCACGGAAAATATTCTTACTCTAAAGTATCAATTTATTCCTGCATTATATGATACACCCGATTGCAACAATGTTGTCACATGAAAAAAGAACATTAGTAATTTATAATAACAAAGGAATAACAAAAGAGAGTGTTCATCTTGAGTGGTTTTATTTTGTTTTTTAATCAATCCCTTTCCCACTAAATTACAAAAGTCAGAACAACGTTCTTGCAATTCGGTGTATACAGTGCGTTGGGTTCGCGTGACGTTTGTCTAATTTCCGTATTCTAAGACTCGATAACATACTATTTTATCACGGCATCCTTCATCACGGTTCACAGATGCGCACACGCTGTATTGTCCCGCCTCGAGGAACTGACAGTCGTGGGAAAATAACACGTATCATGAGTTTATAGGTTATCTTTATCCGCATCCATAGATAAGATAAGGGTTGTTTTGGACGATTCAAGATTCTTTTCCGTGAATGAATTATGCAAACTTGTAAGTACATTTTTGATGGGTTTTGCATAATAGATAGAACAAAAAGCCAATTAACTGTTGCGTGATAATTACCATTAGTATTTCAAAATGTTTTTTTTCTTTTTGTTTTGAATGATTGAATATTTTCTTCCGTGTGTGAAATTTTCAAACGATAGTTTCCGATATTCGATTGAACAAAAAGCCAATTAACTGTTGCTTGATAGTTACCATTAGTATTTCAAAATGTCTTTCTCAGTTTTTCTTTCTGTTTTTAATGATTGAATATTTTCTTCCGTGTGTGAAATATTCAAACGACCATAGAATTCGATTGGACAGAAAGCCATTTAGGTGCTGCATCTGAAATATTTTATTCCGTGTATGGAATGCCTGAAACGTGTAAGCATTTGAATGGCCTTCTGACTTTTCATTTTACAAAGAGGCACTCAAATATTGCGTGCCAAAGTTGCAATTGTACAAATTTCAAATGATTCTTTTTCTAAATCCATAGTTGAATATTGTTGATTTTGTTGATTATTTTTCGATTATCAAAATAGGTAATATTCTATAATCCACTTTTGCCTCGAGATATTTTTCTAAATTTAGAAAAATACAAACATGCGGCATTCAAATGGTTTCCGGGGTATTCGAATCAACAAAAAGCCATTTAACGGCTATGCGTGCACAATGAATGAAATGCGCAAACGTACAAGCAGCTAAATGGCTTCCAAGCATTTCAATGTTGTGTGAGTACTTGTTTTTAAGTATGAAGTATGCGTTAATTGAAAATGTACAAATTCTTGTATTAAAATTAAAAGATTAAGCTACATGTACATAAGAACTCTACTTAAAATGCCAACCATATAGAATAGACCATTTCACGTTTTTTTATCGATCAGCCTGCATAGAGCATAATATATTCCTTACAATTTGACTACAGCTCGCGGTAATTAATTTTAGAGAATGTACACATTATCAAACAATTAAAACATTCAAAAATTCCAAGAGCTGTATTCAAATTCTGAAGAATATATTACATGCTATCGAGGCTTAGGTTGATATGAGATTGAGGCTATATGTAGACACATTTGACCAACAAGAACAGACAAAGAAATACCAGTAGAATGAAAAAAGTATTTCGTAATTTTTCTTAAATTTCATAGTGACGAATTATTACTGAATTTTAACTATTTCACATTTGCAATTTTGTTTTATTATTTATGCCTTTACTCGTTCACTCAGATAAGCTAGAATAAAACCTAAACTATGGATTTGTAGCACTACAATGAATGCATGATCTGCAGTCCTAAAATTTACTCAATTGCCTTCACATGGAGTAAACCCGGATAAACATTTTGTAGGGAATGACTAAATAGGATCAAAATGATTGTTTTAAAACTGCAATCTTTCCACAGTGTTTACGCAAGACACAGCTGTGTCGAGAATGCTTTTGCGGTTGCGTGTGTTAAGCTCCGATAACGCAGCGTGAAAATTAAAAATCATTTAATCCGGTCAACACGTACTTCTCGTAAAATTAACGTCGAAACCGGCTTACGTTTCCGTAGGAATTTAAACCACGACGCGACCTTATGGAATCCAAACCTGACCTTTGAGTTTTTAACTACGTATCCGTTCTGAACATTGTTCATTTATTGTAGGCGTTTGTTAGCTTTTTGTTCTCGTATCCGTTGGGTGCCGTAACGCAACCAAAAACGTGCATCTAACGTTACGACCACACGTACAATGTACGTGAAATAATTAGCGTATCCGAACATTGCTCATTTATTGTAGGCGTTTCTTAGCTTTTTGTTCTCGTATACGTTGGGCGCCGTAACGCAACGAAAAACGTGCACCTAACGTTACGACCACACGTACAATGTACGTGAAATAATTAGCGTATCCGAATAGTGCTCATTCATTGTATGCATTTCTTAGCTTTTTGTTCGTATCCGTTTTAGTGCCGTAATGCAATCCAAAAACGTGCGGCTTGCACTACGATCTCACGTAAAAAAAAACACGTTTTTTCATTCGCTTTTAACATTTTTGTACGCATTCATTTTTGCCGGTTATGCAACCAAAAACAACGAGGCAAATAACTATCGTTTATGAACATGTATGAAGCCATTGACATTTAATGTAACATGTTATTTTTTCCCAGGTTGTCCATCGGTCCATGGAACGCTACGTCATGAGCCGCAACCTTATGTATCGTACAATCCCATACACAGCTCGGAGATTGAGAAGCTGTTATCGATAGAAAGTGAGCTGCCAGATAACTGGAATAAAATCAAGAAAACTAAAGATGGCGAAGTGTGGCGACGAAACTCGACCAATCCCAATACACCTCCTATCACTAAGGTAATGATGGTGATGATGATGATTGGCAGTGATGATGGTGGTGGTGAAATGATGATAGTAATGATGATGATGATATTGATGATTGTAATGATGATATAGAGGTGAGGAAACTCGACCAATCCCAATACACCTCCTATCACAAAGGTAATGCTGGTGATGATGATGATGATAGTAATGACAGTGATGATGATGATAGTAATGACAGTGATGATGATGATAGTAATGACAGTGATGATGATGATACTAATGACAGTGATGATGATGATAGTAATGACAGTGATGATGATGATACTAATGACAGTGATGATGATGATAGTAATGACAGTGATGATGATGATACTAATGACAGTGATGATGATGATAGTAATGACAGTGATGATGATGATAGTAATGACAGTGATGATGATGATAGTAATGACAGTGATGATGATGATAGTAATGACAGTGATGATGATAGTAATGACAGTGATGATGATGATACTAATGACAGTGATGATGATGATAGTAATGACAGTGATGATGATGATAGTAATGACAGTGATGATGATGATGATGATGATAGTAATGACAGTTATGATGATGATTGTAATGATGATGGTGGTGGTGGTGAAATGATGACAGTAATGATGCTGATATAGTGGCAACAAAACCCGACCTCACCCAATACACCTCCATATCACGAAGGCAATGATGGTTATGATGAGTGATGATGATTGTAATGATAATGATGATGGTGGTGGTGGTGAAATGATGATAGTAATCATGATGTTGATATTGATGATTGTAATGATGATGATATGGTGGCAACATAACTCAACCTCACACAATACACCTCCTATCACAAAGGTATCATATCGCAAAGGTAATGATGGTTATGATCAGTGATGATGATGATTGTAATGATAATGATGATGGTGGTGGTGGTGAAATGATGATAGTAATCATCATGTTGATATTGATGATTGTAATGATGATGATATGGTGGCAACATAACTCAACCTCACACAATACACCTCTTATCACAAAGGTATCATATCACAAAGGTAATGATGGTTATGATCAGTGATGATGATGATTGTAATGGCAGTGATGATGATGATGATTGTAATAATAGTGATGCGAAGATGGTTTTATTTGTATGCTAAATCTATTTATCAATAAATTATTCTTTATTCTTGTGTTTTTTTAGACAATAGTAAATCTTGATGGAATCCCATTCGATTCAGGTAAGCTAGTAAATACCAGCCTTATACATACTTATTATACAATGGTTTTACACCTATCCCATTAACGTTGTAGTAAATACCAGCCTTATACATACATGTTATACAATGGTTTTACACCTATCCCATTAACGTTGTAGTAAATACCAGCCTTATACATACTTGTTATACGATGGCTTTACACCTATCCCATTAACGTTGTAGTAAATACCAGTCTTATACATACTTGTTATACAATGGTTTTACACCTATCCCATTAACGTTGTAGTAAATACCAGCCTTATACATACTTGTTATACAATGGTTTTACACCTATCCCATTAACGTTGTAGTAAATACCAGTCTTATACATACTTGTTATACAATGGTTTTACACCTATCCCATTAACGTTGTAGTAAATACCAGCCTTATACATACATGTTATACAATGGTTTTACACCTATCCCATTAACGTTGTAGTAAATACCAGCCTTATACATACTTGTTATACAATGGTTTTACACCTATCCCATTAACGTTGAACATTTGGAAATGGTTGGACTGAGACCAAATGGAATTATGGGAGTTTTTTCCAAAAATGCACTGTTATAATCGAATATTAATGTATACTTCTGATATACAAATGGAAACTAGCGAGTAAACTAGTATAGGCTGCGTCGGTGTTTGATACAAACGATAAGTAATATAATGAAATTTATTTTTTACACCGTAAAAAATGCCGTTGACTTAACTTTACTGACGTTTCTAGCTTTAGCCCTTCGTCGGAGTAAAAGGAATACTTCTGGAATACTGTTATCTGTAATTCAGCACCATTCACATTCAGACATTCGTGCAAGCCTTTTGAAAACAGGTGTATTAAATCTAATCTGTGGTTGTGTTTCAGCTGTGAGATACTTAACCGACTTGGAACTAAGAAGGAAATGGGACAAGACGTTCTCGGTTATTGACGTATTAGAAAAACACGGACAATTTCAAGTGCTTTACTGGTGAGTCTCTACCATTGCAGTACTAGTGCGAACTAGTTACCATAATAACAATAACCATAATGCCTTCTGTTCTTTTTTGGGAGTAGATGTTGTAATTCAAATCAAGCAAGTTTTAATTCAAATCAAACAATTCTTGATTTACAATAGCTACCCCCCCCCCCCCCCCCCCCCCCCCCCCCCCCCAACATAAGGCATTATGAGTAGGTGGAAATAGAAAATAGATGTTTAATGTTCTATTTGTGCGTCCCTTTACAGTTCGTGCGTAATGCCGTCCCTGTGTAAAAATAGAGAAATGATATTAGCCAGCATTGAACGTCGTGATCACGATCAGAGACGTCACATACAAACCATGTGTAGTATCCTACATCCAAGCGTGCCAGTGGTTCAGCCTAATAATATCAGGTATGGTGGGACACGATGATGATGATGATCACAAGTGGTGATGATGATAGCGAATTGAAAGTAATGATGGTAATGATAATAATAATGATGATGATTACAAGTGATGATGATAATAGCGAATCGAAAGTAATGATAATAATAATAATGAAGATGGTTATCATTATGATGATGATTTGATCGTGGTAATAGTGATGATGATGAAAGTGATAATGATAATAGTTAATCGAAAGTAATGATAATAATAATAATGAAGATGGTTATCATTATGATGATGATTTGATCGTGGTAATAGTGATGATGATGAAAGTGATAATGATAATAGTTAATCGACAGTGATGTTGATAATGATAGTAATAATGATGATGGTTATGATAATTTGATCGTGGTAATTGTGATGATGATGAAAGTGATAATGATAATAGTTAATCGAAAGTAATGATGATAATGATGATGACAGTAATAATATCAGGTATGGTGGGACACGATGATGATGATGATCACAAGTGATGATGATGATAGCGAATTGAAAGTAATGATAATAATAATAATGAAGATGGTTATCATTATGATGATGATTTGATCGTGGTAATAATGATGGTGATGAAAGTGATAATGATAATAGTTAATCGACAGTGATGGTGATATTGATAGTAATAATGATGATGGTTATGATGATGATTTGATCGTGGTAATAGTGATGGTGATGAAAGTGATAATGATAATAGTTAATCGACAGTGATGTTGATAATGATAGTAATAATGATGATGGTTATGATGATGATTTGATCGTGGTAATAGTGATGATGATGAAAGTGATAATGATAATAGTTAATCGAAAGTAATGATGATAATGATGATGACAGTAATAATGGTGATGATTATATCATGATGACAGTGATAGTGATGATAACATTAATGAAAGTCATAATGATGATAGTGATGATGATGATGATGATGATGATTATATCATGATGACAGTGATAGTGATGATAACATTAATGAAAGTCATAATGATGATAGTGATGATGATGATGATAATGGCGACAATAATATAAGAGCAATAAGCTTGCTAGTGGAGGACGTTGTTCATGCTACTGACTTACTGACAGCTGCCTAACTTAATATTTCTTTTATAAAATACCAGTGGCCTTTACTAATGTCTCTATTATAATCATACAGAGCTGAAGTGTTCACATCTGGTATGATTATCCGTGGCATCGACGATGGCGAAGATGCATCAGAGGTCACTATCATCACACAAATCGATTTACGAGGCACAGCTCCACAGTTCGTTAGAAACAGCTACCTGGCTGAAAACGCCCTCGACCAGATACGAATGTTAAAGAGATACTACAAGAAGCACCATGCTGAGGTTGCCATGGAGATCGAAAAAGATCGTAAAGTAAGTGAAGCCAGCTACAACACAAGCGACAGCGGTAGCCCCGACAAGTACAGATACAAAACAAGCCGTAGCGTTGATGACATCATGGAATAGTAACCAATTAAATCACAGCTTCTTAGAAGGTTTTGCCCTCAAAGTGTCAAACAATGTATCCAGGTCAGCACCACGTGATCTTGTTTTACCGGATGTGATGTCATCGTCAAGCACCAGAAAGCTGGGACCGAGTTTGGTGCCAGCGTTTTTTAAGGCTAGTAAATCAACACGGGCTTTTCCCAACGCGAGTAGACTGGGCGTGAGTTTTGGATTTACTTAAAAATGACTACACTAGTACCCAGACTTCTTGCGAGCCTTAAGATTGTAGCTTATTTTAATTTTAACTTTTTATTGTCATTGAGACGTGTTTTTTTTAGATTGTATAAGACTTTTGCTTTTAACAGAAAGGGGCCTCGTAGCTAGTTTCTACTCTCTCTCCAAGAATTTTATTAGTTAATTAATGTTAATTTTTAGTCCTTTGCAGACATTAAGTATGTATGTATATAGCCAATCCAATTGAGGTTGTCGCTGAAAAAGCCTAATCTTGATACGCCTTATAGAAAGTATTCGACTTTTGTTTTGAGAGAGCGACCAAGTAACTAGTAACCAATCAACCTTAGTTATATTCAGTGTTTTTTAGTGAGTTCTTATATTAGATATTCTAATGTTAAAATAAAACCTGATACCTATCTATATAAATACTGTTTCAGGCCAAAAGCCCGTTGTCTTGGAATTCTAAAAACTTTTTAAGGTTTAAAAACTTCACTTTACCTTATTAGGAAAATAAAAGTACACATCACGTGATATCTAGATATCACGTTACTATGGTGACACAAGGGAAAACATATAGGGAAGCATAATTTATATAGAGGACCTCATTGGCTGTTTGAACGACGCATTTCAAAAATGCAAGTTGTATACAATTAGGCCTTTCTCACCAAGCAAATGATCATATGCAAATGCGTTCCAAGTCTCGCTCTGACTCAGGGTGCTTATGTTTTAATTATTAAGTCAAAGCGAGGCTTGTCGGGCATTTCATATATTACTGTATGTACTCGAATAAGCGCCGCCCTCGAATAAGCACTATGTTACTCTAGAACAGCATATGAAATAAATTTTTATCAAAAGCTATATTCTTCAGTTCAAAGTAATTATATTTCACCACGCTCGCCCATTAAGTTTTCTCCCCAATATTCGTAGTTCTGATCAAGAAGGGGACAGTTGGATCGAGAAAAATTTAATAAACGCCGCGGCGCTTATTCGAGTAAATCTGGTAGCTGCTTTGTGAAAAAGTCTTGTATTTCGGTTTAGAGTTTTTTGAGTTGCAGAGTTATGTTTCGTTCTAAGTTCCTTATTCTTTGCTATTGTTTCAATGCGTTATTGAGGTACCTCGCATCACCAAGAAGTTGAGGATGCACAATGATATGTTTTTCACTAGTGTCACTGTTTAAGGATGTTCAATAGGGATACTATAGTGTTATTCTCGAATAAAAGGAATGTATTTAATTGTTCATTAATAATAATGTAGTAAATATGATACATCGTTAGAAATTACCAGTAAAAGTTAACATACAACCAAGTGAAATATGGTGACCAGATTGTTTTGTTCAATTAACCTTATTCCATATCAGAAGTTATACCCTTATCCTTACCCCTATCTGGACTGGATTCCTTGTCCGTTATCTCCTAAATGTAGAAATTACCAGTAAAAGTTAACATGCAGCCAAGTGAAATGTGGTGACCATGCAGATTTTGTTCAATTAACCTTATTCCATATCAGAAGTTATACCCTTATCCTTACCCCTATCTGGACTGGATTCCTTGTCCGTTATCTCCTAAATTGTTTTGTTTGACCATTGGAGAACGAACTTTGTAAGGGACTTCGTGTCCTATTGTCGTTTTCTCCGTGGATATTGTAATCTTGTCCAGAATCTTTATAAATAAATAAATATAGAAATTACCAATAAAAGTTAACATACAACCAAGTGAAATATGCAGGGTTCGTACGGGTTTTGGAAAGTCTTGGAAAGTTTTGGAAATTGGTAATGCATTTTTCCAGGACCTGGAAAGTTTTGGAAAATTCCTTTTTCACCTGCTGGGCTATGGAAAAGTTATGAATTTTTTGTCGGTTGCCCAGCTCCTACCTTGCAAAGAACTGTTTTCGTTGTAATTAAAAAACGGCTGTTGATTTTTGTGCCTGCCGCAATCAATGCCCGGGGTTTTTTTTCGCTCTCATGTGTGGTTTTGGAATTTTGAGTAATAGGCTTTGAAAAAGTTATGGAAAAGTTATGGAAATTTTCTCTGAGGATTCTGTACGAACCCTGAATATGGTGACCAGATTGTTGTGCTCAATTAACGTACCTTATTTCCATCTGGGCTATGGAAAAGTTATGAATTTTTTGTCGTTTGCCCAGCTTCTACCTTGCAAAGAACTGTTTTCGTTGTAATTAAAAAACGGCTGATGATTTTTTTGCCTGCCGCAATCAATGCCCGGTTTTTTTTTTCGCTTGTGTGGTTTTGGAATTTTGAGTAATAGGCTTTGAAAAAGTTTTGGAAAAGTTATGGAAATTTTCTCTGAGGATTCTGTACGAACCCTGAATATGGTGACCAGATTGTTGTGCTCAATTAACGTACCTAGCTTATTCCATATCAGAAGTTATACCCTTCCCGCCCCCTATCTGGACTGGATACCTTGTACGTTATCTCCTAAATGTTAATCTTAATCAATACATTCTATTGCTGCAATGCATGTCGGGGCGACAATGGGACCCAGATTAGGCCTTAGGGTTTAATGAGCTCCCACAATTCGTATCGGTCTCAGATGAACCATTCCAGATGGACAACGTAAATTGAAATAGGTGTACACCTATTTCAAAAAACATTGTCAGAAGGAGATCTGAATCTGCAATCTGAGACCAAAATGAATTCTGGGGTACGGCAGTTGTTTCTCATTAAAAATTCGTTTGCGTGCACTTTCTTGCTTCGGATATGGTAATAGTAAATATAAATCTGAAGGTGCTAAGCGCAAACAAAAAACGGCCAATTCATTTCGGATTCAGATCTCCTTCTGACAACGTTTTTGGAAATAGGTGTATACATGTCAAAAATTCGGAAGACTTTCATTAGCTAATATCCCATCCACCATTTCGGTCTCAGCTTCTATGATTGTTAAACTACGTTTTCAAAATCAATGATCATATTCCAATTGGGAATCAGCTGACTGATGCATGTTTTCATTTATTTATTTATTTATTTATTTTTTTTTCAACAAAATCTATACAGGGTCTTTGTTTTTAAGCACATCAGCTAGCCCAAGGGCCAAAACTACTGATGCGCGCTTTCTCTAGTATGTGGAATGCTAACAATCTATTGAACACGTCATACACACATATTAACATATACACAAATAATCTTATTTATCTAAACAAGAAGTTGCAATCTCAATGCTGTTGTTCTGGCATTTTACGATTATTTCTCGTCGCTATACGTGCGTCTATTTACATAAACGGAACTTTTGTTACGTATTAGTTATGTCTGCATTGGGAATGGGATGTACGCAAGAGTGAGTGCATTATATTATGATATGTGGTTAAAGTGGAACAAAAAATGTTTTTGCGTTTTAGCAGTAATATTTTTGGTCTGAAAAGCGAGCAATGTTGACGCTCGTTTGTAGACGCAATATGTAAACTTTATGTTCAGTTATTTACATTTTCGTGAGTACAATCACATTAACGCTTACGTTGTTACGCATTATTTTCACAGATTATGTTATAATTGGGATTTACGCAAGGGTGAACTCTATGTGTATAATGTGGAACATGCAGAAGACGGGTTTTTAGTTCCTCCATAAATTGTCAAGTTGTAGCGAAGATTTTGAAGTTCGGCGTTAAGTTAGCTTATATGTAATCTACGCCAGCTATTGTGAACTAGTGCTACTACGTTTGGACATACCGTAGGTATATTTAACGTTATAATGTATCGTTTTCTAGTGATTTTAAAAGTTTTTTTTTTACGCAAGATGAAATAACATTCGTGAAAGCAGAAATGCGTTTCAGTGGAGGAATAGCAGTGAAAATAACTTCAAATCCACTTATAAGAATTTCATTGAAAAGAGTCCTTTTAAATAACATTCAAAAATGATTTTCTTGATTACTTTTTACGTTCGCTATTATGTCTTAATCAGTGAAATATTTCTACGAAATTCAATAATAAAGCTACGGATAAAAACATTCCGTGATGGTGAACATTTTCATTAACGGCAAATCGCGCAAATAATGGAAAACTTTGAATCGAATTATTTGAGTCTACTAGTACATCGGTTAAATTTGTAAACCTAAAAAAAAATGAAAATTTTTTATCAATGTTGCACTTTGTTAATATATTCATTTATATGTTCATTATGGCTAGTTAAAAAGGTTGACTAATATAAGAAATCATTCATCCATAAATCTATATCTAATATATTGTAAGAAGATTATTGTGATCATGGTTTTTATTGCTGCTTATATTACTTATAACTACTATATCAACATTATCACCATATATTCAGTACAACCATCTCCATTTATCTTTGCAAACGCGTCACTATTGTCATGGCGATAACGTCACGAACAGTATCGTGACATCATTATCGACATTACCCTGCACAAAATCATGCATCAACATCACCACATCAATATCATAAGTCACGAATATTATCATCATCACCTCCACCACCAATACCATCATCATCATCATCATCATCAACACCACTACCACTATCATCATCATGACAACCACCAATAGGAACCATTACCATCACCACCACCATCACCATCACCACAACCATCACCATCACCATCACCATCACCATCACCATCACCATCACTATCACCATCACCATCACCATCACCATCACCATCACCATCACCATCACCATCACCATCACCATCACCATCACCACTACCATGCACGCGCACCCTCATCTTCTCGACACCTTCACAATTATGGACCTACGGGAACCACCATCACATCGTCATCAGTCAGTCGTCAACATCACCACTACCACCCCCATCATGACCACCACAAACGGGAACCATCACCTCCACACTCAACATCAACAACACCCCCTCACTTAAACCACCTGCGGGAACCACCACCACCACCACCATCGTCATCGTCATCATCATCCTCAACTCCACCACCACCACCACCACCATCATGACTACCAACATGCAACGGAAATCATCATCACCATCGACATCATGATCATACTCATCACCACCACAACTATTACCATCACTATCACTATCACTGAACACTGAACACTATACCACCACGACACAGTCATCATCACCACCACCACTACTACCATCATTATCAACACCACTACGACACCATCATTATGACATTTATAAAATTTAAGCTTTTCCCTCTCTTCCAGTAAGCCAATATGTATACATACAGAGTGATATTCTTCACTGGTACGCTGTCTTGGTCTGGTACCAATGCAAATGTGGATCTCACACTTTACGGACCCGAAGGCGAGTCAGAAGTATTTGTATTAAAGAATAAAGGAATCAAGACGTTTGAAAGTGGAATGTAAGTAATAGTTCTAACTTATTGAAATAGGTGAGCGTAGTGTTTACTGTATACGTTTTCTGGTAAATGAGCGGCTTATAAGCCGTAAACGTAATGCGCTTACGGTATTCCTTACGTAATCGCTAGTTTGTGAAAAAGTCAACAAAGTTTCTGTATGGAATTGGAGAGAAAAGTTAGGCTGCTTAAAATGACTAAAATAATTATAAAATTTAAAGATTATAAGGTTACTGGTATACCAAAATTATGCACTACATAATTTATTCTGAATGCTGACGGTGTTTTGTTACGGTAGACCTGAAATGTTTACTTCTTTTCCCACTAATAAATAGGAGGAACTCTTTCACGATTGATACAAAGCATTCTCTTGGTGACCTCACCAAAGTACGTGTTGGCCATGATAATAGTGGTTTGATGCCTGCATGGTTCCTGGAAAAGGTAAGAATTACCAGGAAAAGAATCTGGAAACATGATGTAAAACAGAAGAAAACTTAGCCATAAGCAATAATGATAGCGGCGTAAGAGATTATCATGATGACAGTAATGATGTTGTTTATGATGATGGTGACGACGACGATGATGCCAAATTGATGACAATGATGCCGTTATGATGGTAATGACGATAACATTGATCAGCGATGTCGATGATAACGATCATTTTGTAATTGTTGATCGCCATGATGATGCTCTCGCCAGTCATGGTGATAATGGTATTGCTAAGGTCATGATGATGCTGCTGGTGATGATGATAGTCATGATGATGGTGGTGATAATTTTAATGATGATGATATCATGCCAGTGATGGTGGTAATGATAATGGTATTGCTAAGGTCATGATGATGCTGCTGGTGATGATGATAGTCATGATGATGGTGATTATGATTATGATATAATGATGAAAATGCTAATACTCATGCGAAACATCTATTTCTAGATCTTAGTGGAGGACCTATCCACTGGGGAGTTCTACGAGTTCAATTGCTACAAATGGTTTGACATTGTTACTGGTGATCGCAAGATTAGACGATATTTGAGAAAAACTAGAGATTTTGAACAGAATGAAGATTTTGTACAAATGGTTGAAGCTGAAGATATAGTGGAAGAAAGTAAAGACGACATGTTCGAGATTGGTACGTCTTTCAGAAATAATTCTATTAGTGTTGAAAATATCCTCATCGATCGATTCAACACATCGTAGCGTTCATTGTATTTCTATTGATATAATCAAGCACATGCCATTATAGCCGGCCACGTGGTCTCCTTCTAGGTAAGTTACCCCGCTAAATCCCGCCTTAAGAAACGACACAAGCCCAACCCACTTACATGCATCCCAAGCTACAAGAAGGAAGAAAGAGAAAAAGATAATAAGTTGTAAGAACAATCACTACATAAGCAGAATAAATATAGATATATAAATAGATATAATCATAATGAGCTAATGCTCAAATTAAAGTCCTTAGCAGGAACAACTAGAGTATCTCTTTAAGCACTTTATTATAGTGACATATTAGTTTAAAAGGCTGTAAACGTTAATGCTTTTGAAATTAAGCAAAATAGTGCGTTAAGCAACGTGGTGATGCATGGACACTTTCTGCGCTTTCCATACGAATTATCAGCAGAATTGCAAGTGGCGCGAAATCCGTAGCCTGTGTGGCGGCTCTTTCTTCGGCCCTTCCGATCCTGAAATCGTATGTGAAATGTTCAGTGCCAGGCCTACTCCGGGTCCTAAAATCGCCGTAATTTCAGGCGATTTTAGCAAAAAGCTCCGTAAAATCTAAAGCGATCTAAGGCCATCTTAGGCGATTTTGAGCGATCTTGGGTGATATTGTGCCCGGAGTATGCCTAGTGCCGTGTGCGTGCCTTGCCGTGACGTTTCTAGAATTTTGGCAGCCTTAACCTTGCCATGCCTTGATGGCGTTTGCGCCGTGAGCTTTTTATAGTCATACGAAAATACAAATCACTCAAGAGCTAAAGGAAAAGACCATGAAACTTCGAGAGAAGTATGGACTTAAACGAAGCATGGCAACTGATGGTAATTACAATTTGGTACACTTCAAACTAAAAAATTAAATGCCGTATGTGAAATAACGTTTATTGTTAATACGTATTATCTCTTGTAAAATAAACGTTTATTGTATTGTAATGCCAAGTAATTTATCTAAGTAACATTTAATAATTCAACTAATTAAACAAAGGAACTGATATCTAGTTATAAACCTCCCGATAAGGTTGATGTTCAGTTAATAATCACGTCCTTAAAAAACTTTCCCAATGGTGATATAAGGCGGTTACATACCTTATACTATTTGGTGATAATTAATAAGATACAGCTATTTCAAAAAAGGTTGGTGAAGGTGTCATTGCTTGTTGCAAACCCTGCCCGAAATGCACTATGGATGATATGATTTCAAGCATCCAAAGGTCACAACAATATGAATTTTTTTCAACTTTTGTCTGCAGGTGTTCCAGCATATATTATTATGTACTGATATTATTGTTCATGTATATTAACATAACACATTTCCAGCTTGGTCAGAAACATGCAACATGCAACAAAACCTTCACCAACCTTTTTTGAAATACAGTGGTACCTCTATTAAGCAGTCACCCTCGGGACTTTCCAAAGTGGCCGCTTAATAGAGGTTGGCCGCTAAATAGAGGTATAGAATAGGTATAGGAATAGATTTAGGACTTTTTATTGTGGCCGCCTAATAGAGGGTCACCGCTTAATGGCCGACCGCTTAATAGAGGTACCACTGTAGCTGTATATCAACCCTCGACTTCGCCTTGTGTTGATATACATCTATTTCAATTAACGTTGTCCATCTGGAATGGTTGATCTGAGACCGATAGGAATTGTGGGAGCTCGTTAAACTGCAAATACACTATTATAATTACGCTGGAATATTGATGTTTACTTCTGAAATACTGCTATCCATAATTCAGCACCATTCAAGTGTGATAAAAAAAATGAATTTGGAATTTAATGAGCTCCCACAATTCCTATCGGTCTCAGATCAACCATTCCAGATGGACAACGTTAATTGAAATAGGTGTATCTCATACCCACCTCAGTAACGGTATATATTACCTTGACCTATCATCACTGATTATCATAAGTATCATTCCAGGTTTCAAGGCTGATTCCATAACCTTCTACACTGGGACAATGGCATTCGCTGGTACAGATGCTAATATCTCTGCCACCATATATGGAACAGATGAACAAAACCCAGAAGAGTTCACCTTTGAAAACAAAGGAAATCAAACATTTGAAAAGGGCATGTAAGTTTATAAAAAACAGACAATGTTTTAGATCAGGAAAAATAATAATAGTTCCCTTCATAGTTCCCTGCGCCATCTTGAATGGGAGCCGGGCCACAGCATCGATCGGAGCATCATTTTCATCACCATCACCATCATCATTTTCATCACCATGGTTGTTGTTATTTGCTAATTAATCCATATTAATTCCAGGAAGAACTCGTTTTCCATTGAGTCAGAGATATCCCTAGACAACCTCACAAAGCTTCGTGTCGGACACGACAATGCAGGAGTCTTTCCTGGATGGTATTTAGCACAGGTTGGGCAATCATTGGCCTATTGTCAGTGTTATCCAAATTATTATAATAATGATAATCACAACTCACAACAATATCATATCATTATTATTACCACCACCACCACCATGTCACTATCATCATCGTCATCACCATTAATTATCAATATCATAATCATCACAGCCATGTTAATCGTTATTATCATATCATTTTCACCATCATTATCACCATGCACCACCACACTCATCACCACCATCATAATAATCACCAATATCATAATCATTATCACCATCGTCATCACCATATCATTGCATCATGCATCATGATTATCGTTATCATATGATTATCACCATCATTATCACCATGCACCACCACACTCATCACCACCATCATAATAATCACCAATATCATAATCATTATCACCATCGTCATCACCATATCATTGCATCATGCATCATGATTATCGTTATCATATGATTATCACCATCATTATCACCATGCACCACCACACTCATCACCACCATCATGACAACCATGATTATCGTTATTATCATATCTCCATCATTTCCTTATCATCACTATCACCATCGTAATCATCAGTAGCAACAGGTATCACCATCCTTCATTATCATCACCTCCCCAAACAATCATCTTTTTAAAACACGTCTTCAATTGCTTATCCCTTTAACAGGTTGAGCTAGAAAACTCCAACTCGGGAATGAAAGTAACCTTTCCTTGTAACCAGTGGTTGTGGTCCATACCATTTTTCGGAAAAGGATCTTACTGCCACTTAACCGGCAGTGAAGGTAAAATAGCCAAAGGAGAACATAAGCAGAAGTATTTAGTTATAACAATTAGGTTTCATAGAAAGTCTCGAAGTTTCATTAACAAGATTGTGACTGAAAAACCTACCTTGGAAAGCGAAAAAGGCAAGAAACGAAAAAGAACGAAAGGCAGGGAAGGGAAAGGGGATGGAAAGAAAATGGGAAAGGTTTGTGCCACCAACACGATGAATGACAAGATTGTCAGCCAAGGCTTAAAGACCCACTGTCATTTACTAGCATGCATGTGACCATGGGCCTTTAAGAGGTCAATTTAATATTTCCATTTCCATTTAATCCACTATTTTGAGAATAATAGATAATCAAGTCAACACCAATTCGGTTGGTATTTGCCAAATGAGTACTTATTTTTTTTTTCTTTTTAGAAGATAATAAGGATGGTCCTTCATTGATACCTACAAGTCCGAATCCACCAGAAGTTGAAGAGATTGGAACCTTGGGTAAGATAGCTTGATTCATATCATTATTTTGTTGAATCGTTCGTTCTTTATTTCAGCCAGACGGTGATCACAACAGAGCTAAATTACAAGCTATTGTATTTTTGTGAGATATTCACATATTCACATATTTGTAAACTTCTTTGCATTTTACTAACAAATATGGATGGTTATACTATCTATTGTTCAAAAGTGCACGAACGACAACTTTGCGGCTTAGGAAAAACGTTCATATGTGTTGGGGCAAAGAAGCTACATACACGGCAACTGGGTTAATTCTAAACTGAAACAAAAAATTAAAATGGACAAAATAAATTAATCAATTTTTCTTGTTTTGTTTTATATTTTTTCATATTATAAAGCTAACACCTCGCCAAGCAGCTATACAATACATATCGTGTCTGAAGTTTCATACGGTAGTTTGAGTGATGACAAAATCATCTTCACCTTGTATGGGAAGAACGGCCAATCAGAAGATCAAACGTTTGACCAACACGAAAACATAGTGTTTGAAAAGAGAATGTAAGTACAATGACAACATTAAAACTTGAAGATGACCTTATTTCTTCTCCTTCCCAGTCACCTTCTCATCGGGGAGTTGGCTAAAGTAATCACAGAATTAACCAAACAAATGTTTCTACACAGGAGAGGCACAATGGAGCTTGAATGTCCCAGTTATTTGGGTCCCATAGAGAAAATTAGGATTGGGCTTGATGATAGCAAAGGCACATTGCCTTGGATTTTGGTAAGAGCAGACCAACTGATTGACTGTCTGACAATGCAACCAATGACTATTGACCTAACAAGTCGTCTAATAACTACCAAGCAACCAATTACCTACTGACTAAACTCCCAACCAACCATCTGATCTTACAAATGACCAGCCAACTAACCAAACCCACCACCAACCAACAAACCGACAGACTGGCCGACTAAACAACCAAATCACCATTAACCCATCGCAAACGACCAACAAACTGACTGATCAACCGTCTAACCAACGTTGATTGCCACCTTTAACCCCCAGTAACCAAGTGACTGACCGAGTGGCCAACCAAACAACTGACCGAACAACCAACAAGCACACAAACAAACAAACGAACAAACAAACAAACAAACAAACAAACAAACAAACAAACAAACAAACAAACGAACAAACAAACAAACAAACAAACGAACGAACGAACGAACAAACAAACAAACAAACAAACAAACAAACAAACAAACAAACAGACAGACAAACAAACAAACGAACGAACGAACAAACAAACAAACAAACAAACAAACAAACAGACAAACAAACAAACAAACAAACAGACTAGCGGACCAAATAACCTATCAATCACTCAAAGTTTTTCTTTTTCAAACAGGTCATCGTTGTTGATAACAAGCTGAAGGAGAGCGTAGTGTTCATATGCGACTGTTGTCTTGTCAGCGAGAATGATGGTACGTATAAATACACCCAATTACAAAAAGTTGCCCAAGGCGATATGGCTTTCAAAAACTTTGAGTTTTGGAATGAAATAACGATACTGTGAAACAATTATGTTAACGAAATAAAAGTCGCCTCTCAGCATTCAGGAGAAAGGATGTAACAGTATTTCAATCGGTAGTGCAAGATGAATTTTGTCGTAATCGTGTCAACACATTGGGAATTATTGGTAGTTTGTGCCTAATTTCCTGTAATTTTTTGTTATAGTGTTTTATACAAACATACTGTAAATAGCAAAATAGGTACTAAAATAAACTATTGGATGATTGATTGATTGATTGATTGATTGATTGATTGATTGATTGGGAATGATTGTTAGTTGATAAATTTGGTTGCTAATCTTCCACAGCGCATGCCCAGCACGACCATTTTCCAGTCTTTGACAATGTCAAGAACGACGTACTGGCTTTGGATAAAGATCAGGGCGATGATTGGACATTAGTTAAGCAAACAGAGAATGCTGTTGTACGGAGTAGAAGTGATTCCTCACCAAATAAACCTCCCTTTGTTAAGGTAATATACTTATAAGGCTTATGATATGGAAATGCATGATGTCTAGCAGTTGGATGCACTATTATAATATACTTATAAAGGGTTATGATGATAATCAAAGAACTTCTAGTTATATACTATTGCTCATTTATAAATTCCTGATGATGTTGTCATGGAGACTTCGAAACGTTGTAAAATTATTTCGCTTGTATTTAATTTAAATTATGATGTCTAGCAATTGAATTTATCCTATGACCCGTATTTTGCCCGGCGCGCGCTCTTAAGAACACCTTCGGAAAAAGTCACGTGGTGGGGTCCGTACGGCTTTTTTTACGTGGTCCGTACAAACAAATACGGACCCGCTACTCGAAACATCACAAAAAATGGCCTTTAAATTAAAAGAAGTGGGTCATATGATAAAAAACTTATTGAGAATTACATCATGACGGCGAGCCAATTATTTTCCCGTACGGCCCTCCCACTCAGTCAATAAGTAATTATTCATCTTCCTCATTTATATCATGTTTTAGGCTGAGTTGATGCTTGATGATGTTCCGTGGCCTTATCAAACAGGTACATTATCGCCATTACCATATTCATCATCGTCATTATCATCATTATTGTTATCGTTATTAAAGCAAACACTACCATCATCATCATGCATTATCAATGTGATAATATCATCACCATATTCATCATCATCATCATCCAGTCACTATCATCATTATCAGCTTACCGTCAATGTCTTGCATTACCACCACCACCACCAATTACAACTACCCACTATTATCATCACCATCATCAATGTTATAATTATTTTCACCACATTTATCATCATCAGCAGCAGCTTACCATAAACATTACCATCACGACCATCAATTTTCAACAACAATCATCTTAATTCACAAAGCATATCATCTACCACCACCAACTACCACCATCAACCACCATCTTCACCAGTACTTCAACCATTATCATCATCATCGATACATCATCATCATTATCAATTCTTTCAGCTGTCAAGTATTTTACTGACTGGGACCAAAGGAAAACGTGGGACAAGACTTTAGAGGTTGTCAAAGTTCTAGAAAAGATAGGTGATTTCACTCTTGTACAATGGTGAGCACCTTAATATTCACTTCTTGACACGCGCTAGCTCACAAAACCAGAGCGCATTTTGCGCATAAAATTTAGGTCGATCCTTGTGAAATCATCATCAGCAGCAGCAGAAGCAGCATTACTATAATATTTTTGTCAATATCACTTTCATCACCATATTTATCATCATCATCATCTTTGTCATCATCATCATCTTTGTCATCATTATCAAAAACATTTCGTAGCATCATCACCATCTTGATGTTATTTCTCTCATAATCATTCCGATTATAAACAAAACGATATTTTAATTTGTACACCTCTCTATTTAGCACTCTTAAGATGCCATTCTACGCAACAAAAAGAGAGATGGTTCTTGCGTGCCTCGATCACTCTGGCCAGCAGTATCATGTTCAAACCATGTGCAATGCACTCCATCCAAGAGTCCTGTTTAACAACAAACAAATAAGGTGAGATAGAGCCGATTTGGTATTGGGAAATATAGAGTACAAAAACTAAAGGCGTGCAAAACTGGTCACTATTTACTACTAGTTAAGGAAATAAAACGGGGCGATTGTCTATATACTATGATACTGAGATGAGCTGTAGAGCAAGATAGGTTTTAAAAAGACGTAGCCGATGAGTATTGATTATGTTGAAGTTGCAGTCAGGTTTCATATCAGGATAATATATATTTAGCACGCGATAGAGCTGCATGAACACTAGCACGAAGAGGCTCGTTAAGAAAACATTCAAAACATCACTCGTACCTATTCATTACGAATTGTACTCAAGATCGTGCGATTTTCTATACTAATTGATAGTAATGCAATATAATACGCGAAAATAATATTGTTATTGGTTCTTTAGAAACCAACGTTCATTTTCGGCATTGGCTCGATGCTTGTTGCTAAAGCCGCGACGTTTTTTTTTTTTTTTTTTTTGAAATAGGTGTTTATGGAAAGGGTGCGAACGAGAACTTTGTATAGGCGAAACATTGATATGCACGGTCACCATCTTCAACATACACATCCCTTAACAATCCATTTCTTTCCAATAAGCTTTTTTGTTCTTCGTTTCAGGGCCAAGTCATTCAGGTCTGGGGTTGTCATTCACAAATCAGATGAAAACAAATCTGCAATCATAACAGTTATATCACAGCTGGAACTTGGAGGATGGATGCAGTCAAAAGCCAAGACAAATTACCTTGCAGATACCCCAGTAAAGCAAATCGATTTTCTCAAAACATATATTCAGCAAAGAAAGCTAAGTATTAAGCTCGTTGGAGCAACAAAAAGCAAGCAAAAACCTGGTGAAGGAGTTGAAAGCAAAATAAGCATCAATGAGACAAAAAGCGAAGAGAAGCTGGTTGGAGCAACAAAAAGTGGCCAAGAATCCAAACCTGATGAAGAAGTTGGAAGCAAAATAGAATTGGAGTTATTTGATGAAACGAAACATTCCCAAGAAACAGATGGAAGAAACGGAATTAAAGTGGACCAGAACTCAGTTGACAATCCTAAAAGGATCGATGAGCCCAATTCTGATTCAAGAAACGGGAGAAAATTTGATCAGACGTCAAATGGAGAAACGCAAAGCGGCCAAAAACCTTCTGATTCTGGAACCACAAGTAAAGTAAACCAGAAACCAAATTCCCAAAATGGAACAGTACAGGGAAGCCAGCCAAACGAAACAAACGAGAATACTGAAGACAAGAATGCTAATTCTCAATATTTCGATCGGTTTTTCAGAGACAGCAAAATCATTCAATGGTTAACGTCTAAATAGAATTTTTGTTAACGATCTTTCGACTGACCCTCCCCCTATCTCTAGTGTTAAATCAAATATAACTTTGTAAATTAAGAAGCACGAAAAACGCCTAAAATTAAAAAAAATCATAACAAATGAGGTATGGTGATCAAAGAAAAAAATCCAAAACGTTTGTTCTTGATTTTGACGCATATTGCTCATTGTATAATGTGTTTTGTAAAGCCCGGATGAAAAATGACCTCTTACCAACTCGTTCTACCAATATACATGGCTTCTGGCATAGCTAAGTTGGTATACCGCAAAGGTCATGGATTCGAATATCATTAAAATCCCGAAATTGCTTTTCGGGCTTTTTAAGTTTAAAGAAATAAAATTATAATGCAATTGATTATATTGCTTAGTTTACATCGACGATCGTCATTCTTTTATAAAGATGAAAATGTTGGCATGCTGGGTAATTCTAGAAAGCACTGCAGAGATGGTTGCACAATATTTCTTGTCATTTGAAAGATGCTAGGTGCTTCGTTAATACATGCAAATATGTGAAATAAATTAGAAAATTAATGCACGACGTCACGACAAGTTTTAAAAACAATGTGTATCTTTTTTGGTATAGATATATTGGAATAAAGATTTTGTGTAGCAACTGTTGTAACAATGCATTTTGGCTCTTATTGTTTGTATCAAATAGTGACTTACTAGATAGTAACTTACTTAGTTCAATTTTTTTCATAAAGAATTAAAGTATAGTTCTTTCTTTTTTTAGGCAGTGGAATCTATTTTTTCTGATCTGGATTAAATTATCCAAAGTTGTAAATGTTTTTCTTGTAACTGTTTGTAGTAACACCGAATATCATCATTACCAATTCCAGTTTAAAACCTCATATTCCATCAGGATGTCTATAACTTTTGTTGCTGTATTTTGAATATTAGATTTTAGATATTTTGCATCATGAACTGCAATAATTCGTCTTATTTTTGTCGATTGAAGATGAATATTATCTGTCTAAATATTTCGTGTCTTATTTTCCCTTTTCAGTAATTATTCAACTGCCTCAGGGAAAAGCTCACTCATCCATTTGACATTAAATTATAAGATGCGTCTCATGTCCCATGTGCATAACTTTATGGATAAACAAAACAATTACTTTTCAAACTTTGATTATTTTCGTTCTCATCGTTTATAGATCTTCCCTATATTTGTGATCATAAGAGACAGCCTTGGCTTTAATCTGATACCGCATATGATGCCTCCGGTGTCGATTTTATTTTGGTAATTTCATATATATATATAGCAGCAATATCAGTCTTCTACGTAATGCATAAATGGAAATATGCTTGACTGAACAGAACATTTAGAATGAGCTGGTTTTTGTAAACACTCAAATGTCTTGCCAATGCTTAGAGTTATTCAGTGGACGTTGGCTCTAAGCTGAGGTCTCGAGAAACTTTTGGTTCAACCATAGGTTTTTAGTGTTCTCAGCTTTTCTTCCTGGTCTTATTTGCCTTAAGGTAGGTTTGTTACCAAATCTAAAACTATGTCAATGAATTAATTATATAATATGTATAGTATGCTTTAGCTATCGCTTCTACTGTTTTAAAACTTATCAGGCGCAAGCTCCATTAACTGAGTAACCAGATTTAGCACTTTATTAATGAATGTACTATATCAAAAGTATATCACATATTCTCGGCTATAAATATAGATACATTTTGAATCCAAGATGACTCCTGGTAAACAGTTTTAGAAAACCAACACAAACGTGTTTTGTCTATCGTTATATCATTTTATCAAAATATCATTAATTCGAGTCACGTATCCTTATCAAACGAGCAGTTAATTACTAAATGGGATAACAAAATGATGTGGAAATTAAACAATGTGTTATGAATTTTATTCGAAAAAAGTAGACTTGTAAACATATAGTTGAATATTTTTTGATATGTAGCTCTATGATGTTCAATTTACAAAACCATTAACTGTGACAACACTTTTAATTTGATTTATATATATTCGTTTACAGTGCGAATCAAAAAACCGTGGGCACCCAGAAATATTTTAGAAATCGTTTATTGTTCGTTGAACAACTCAGAAACAACTATATCACCGCAAGAAGTTTGACTGATGTGTAGTATGATAATTGTTTTGTAGTTAGAGTTGTTTGTGAGTTGTTTAACGTACGAATAATAAACGATTTCTAAAATATTTCTGGGTTCCCGTTTTGATTCGCACTGTAATTCAGTTCATATGTAACTTATCCGTTATAACTTATTTTAAATTATAGCTTATTTATTATATTAACAATGATATTTGCCTTAAGTTGATGGCATTATTTGAAAGAGCATTGGAAATGTTTTGGTTTTGGATGTTTAGTCTTTTTTTTTTTGCATTTAGTACTGAATTCACTGTTGAACAGTAAAGTCTGGTTCACACGGCATCATAATCATATTCATAAAGCACAGGCATAAGAAACGGTTTCTTATGATTATGGCTATGATTATGACGTTATGTCGCACGTGTGAACCGTACAATCTTAGTCGTAAACTTGGTTATGATTATGACACCGTGGGAACCAGGCTTAATGTAGGACGCCCACGTGCATTGCTTACTGACCTTTGGTCCAGCGATGATAATTTGTGATAGTGCAGTCTCGTAACATGGTATATTTTGAACCTATTGATCCTGGACCATTTCGGAGTTTTTGATCCCTGGCCCAATTTTTTTCCAAACTTTTGATCCTTGATTCCCGTTTTGATCCCTGATTCGGCTATATTTTCTCATGATCCCGATCCCAAAGCAAAAATTCTGATCCCTGATCCCAAAATAACGCTTATCCCTGATCCCATATATCATGTTACGAGCCTGATAGTGGTTGGATGATAATGATGATGATATTATGATGACGATGAGGTTGAGTGTGATGATTATGTTGATGACAATGATGGCCATAATGAAGATGGTGCAGTTGGTGAACGTAGTGATGATGATGATAATCATGACAATGGTGATGGTGATTATGAAAATGATTATGATGATAATACTTTTGGCGTTAATAACGATAACAGTAATGATAATGAGGGCGAGTCTTCACCGACTCGGAACATCGTTTAGGATTGGTTTAAAAAACAATAGTATCTTTCCAAACAATTGCCCTAAACCTAACCAAACAATAGCGGTGCTGTCTAACTGGGGCCAATAAAAACGCAGCTTTCGACTGGTGAAGTCCAGACGATGATAACTGGCAATGATGATAATGGTGATTATCGTAATGATAATCAGATAATGATGACGGTATTATTGATGAAGTGGATTGTAATAAAGATGATGATTGTAATGATCTAATTATCAATGATAATAATGAATGATTGGGGTAATGATAATGGTGATGATAGTGATTACAATTATAAAGACAAAGATGATGATATGATAATTAACATAATTATATAAATTGATTTTCTATTCCAGATGTATACATACACGATCAATTTATACACTGGTTCGCTATCATGGGCCGGTACAAATGCTAATGTGAGCATTACACTCTATGGAACAGAGGGCGAATCGAAAGAACCCCATATATTCAACAACGATTTGACAACGACCTTCAAGAGTGGATCGTAAGTGCTGATACATTACGATGGACGTTACGTTTCTCAATTAGGTTTCTTTAGGTAGCTAATACACCAAACAATGGTGCTCTACATTCCAGCAATGACGGAGTGAGTAGGTAAGTAGGTAAGTGAATGACTGAGTAAGTAAGTAGGTAAGTACGAAAGTGAGTAAGTAAGTGAGTGAGTAAGTAAGTAAGTAAGTAAGTAAGCAAGCAAGTAAGTAAGTAAGTAAGTAAGTAAGTAAAGTAAAGTATTGAAATTAAAATGTGTTTCAGTAAAGACACTTTCAAGATTGACACTGAGGAATCCTTGGGGACACTTCAAAAAGTTCGAGTCGGCCATGATAACACAGGACACCTTCCTGGTTGGAAACTATTGAAGGTGAGAGATTGATGATTGTGGTAATCCATATTTACTGGACATAGCCGGCATAAAGACGCACTCAGGTTTTGTGTTTAGGTGCACACAGGGGGTAGCCTGATGTTCAGACGGGCTTGGGTTCCAGGCCCTTCTGAAAATGAGGCTACACGCAGACTGATTGGTGACAGACGTCAAAAAACACATTCTGAGGCTCCAAATCTGAAGCGCGTAAATTACAAAAACGGCTCATTTTGTTCGATAATTTTTTCCTTAAAACTATTTGAACTAAGTGAAAAAGTTGATTTCCTATTTTTCGTTTCAGATGGAGGTACTAGATGATACAACAGGAGAAGGAATAGAGTTTGATTGCTATAAGTGGTTCGATCTGGAAAGTGGTGATGGTAAAATACAGCGTGATCTGTACCCTACTGGCAAATTCCGGGCGAAAAGTTAGTAGAAACCAAACAGAGCCACCAACCCAAGGAAAAACATGCCAAACCAAACCAATACCAAAACATAACAAAATTGACCAACACAAGAAAAATTACTCCAAACCGGCAATGCCCAAACCAAACCAAATTAAACCAAACCAAGTCAAATCTTGCCAAACCAAACGAAACCAATACCCAAACCCAAATCAAAATAGAACAAACCGCCAAGTCAAATCTTGCCACCAAACCAAACACAAACAGACAAGTAAATTTAACAGTACTAAATGATATTTTTGTCAATTTCTCTTACCAATGCAGCATACATGTACAAGATCTTTTTCCACACTGGAGATGAGTGGTTTGCAGGCACCGATGCCAATGTATCCATTACTTTATATGGTACTAATGGCGATAGTGGAAACATCGAACTGGAAAACGAAGGACCCACAACATTTGAAACTGGAATGTAAGTGTTGGCTCCTATTCGATGTCTAGAATGGTCTCATCGAAAAGCTCCTATAATGAAAACAGTGGATGCTATTTTTTTTTAATAAAATAATCAAAAAGACACATAGACCGAAACGAAAAATGGCGACCTATTAGAATCACTAATGTTAAAGACTGGCAAGCCGGCCTCTCATACATGTGAAAAATCTCATTTCAACTTTATTTACAGGATGAATGTTTATAATATTGAGAGGAAGTCTCCCCTGGGTACCCTCACTAAGGTTCGTGTTGGTCATGATGATACAGGGGTAGCTCCAGGATGGTTTCTCGACAAGGTAAATAGCTGACATTGATTCTTGATTAATTCGTTTGATTTGTTTGATTTGTTTCCTTTTTTCAATAACAATAAGACATCGTCTGCATTTGGTGTACAGGGCAGTTGAAGAAAAAAATAATACTTGCGTGCTTTATGCAATTATTTTGTCTTTTAAAAGTGCTTTTCCTTCGGAATTTTTATCTGTAATTTTTTTGTTGAACTTATATATAACTGTATTGATACCTTAAGGTGAGAAAAGTTTTGAACAATTTTCAACTTTAAAACATTGTACAACAGATAAGAGTAGAAGACACTGTAAATGACCAGACTGTGACGTTCCCATGTAGTCTCTGGCTTGCTTCTGATTCTGATGATGGAATGATAGAGCGAGAGCTTATAGGCGACGATTTTGAGAAGAGAGGTATGTATTAAGTATTTGCTCGTTTTTTTGTAATCATTTGACACTTTACTTGTATCGCGTATCAGAAATACAGTATGCAATCTTGAAAACAATACCATTACCATAAATGATATTGTAGGTGAGAAGTAAAAAAAAGACTTTGATTAGGGCCGCGCGCGAGATTTTGTTTTTTGACAGGTTGAGATTTTAACATATCAATAGACATATCTTTGATACGCGTAAGATTAATAGCATCTTGTTTGTAGTGTGAGACCACCTTTTTATATGAAATCCATTAAATTATTTTCTTTGTTTTTATCAATGATACTGAGCTTGTTGTTTAGTGTAAGATGGAATCAATTTTTGATCAATATTTTTCAATTTATGATACTTAACAGATGAAGAAGCAAAGAGGCGTGAAAAGGAACAACAGGAAGAGGAGGAAAGGAAAAGAAGAGAAGAAGAAGAAAAGAGAATGAAAGAAGAGGAAGATAGGAAAAGAAGAGAACAAGAACAACTAGAAAAGTTTCAAAATGAAAAAAAGAAAAAGGAGGAAGAAAGGCAAAGAAGGCGAGAGGAAAATAGATTGAAAATAGAAGCACGAGAGAAAAGACGAAGTCGGGTAATACTCTGTGACATAGACGAGACCGAGAAAGAACGAATACGAAGAGAGGCAGAAGAAAGGAAACGACGAGAAGAGGAATTGAAACGGAAAGAAAAAGAAATACTTAAAAAAGAACATGAAAGACAGCTTAAAAGACAAGCAGCTTTGGAAGAATTTCAAAATAGGAAACAACAAGAAGACGAAAAAAGGAAGGAAGATGAAAAGGAGAAGAGAAGAAAAGAAGAGGAAGAACGAAAGAAGAAAGAAAATGAAGAACCCAAACAAGAGGTGGAAACTTTAAGAAATATAAAAAACCAACAAGACGACGTAATAAGGAAAGAACAGCTTAAAAGACAAGCAGCTTTGGAAGAATTTCAAAATAGGAAACAACAAGAAGACGAAAAAAGGAAGGAAGATGAAAAGGAGAAGAGAAGAAAAGAAGAGGAAGAACGAAAGAAGAAAGAAAATGAAGAACCCAAACAAGAGGTGGAAACTTTAAGAAATATAAAAAACCAACAAGACGACGTAATAAGGAAAGAAGAGGAAGAAAAAAAGAAAATAGAAGAAGAAGAAGAAAGGAAAAGGCGAGAGGAGAGAAAGAAAGAAGAACTACGAAGAAAGAATGAACAGCAGGAAAAAAGACGATCGTTGCTTTTAGAGGAGAAAGAAAGACGAATGCGTAAGTATTTAATAAAATAAAACGACGATTTTTATATTTCGACGTTCCAGAATAACAGAACTTACACCATTTAGCTGTTGGTGATGATGAAGAAAACGATGATGAAGTTTATGGTGAACAGGATGGTCATGGTCGTGGTTATGTTGACGATGATAATGACGATAGTGGTAGTGGTGAATCAAGGTGATAGTGGTGGTTATGTTTATGAACATCATTGTGATGTTGGTAATGAAGGTGGTGATGGTTACACTGTTGTCAGTTGATAATGATAGTGATGTTTATTTAGGTGGTGATAATGACGATACTGGTGATGATGGTGGTAGTGGTAGTGGTGGTGGTGAATCAAGATGATTGTGATGGTGATGTGGTAATGAAGGTGGTTACACTGTTGTTGTTGTTGTTGTTGTTGATAATGATAGTGATGTTTATTAAGGTGGTGATTATGACGATACTGGTGATGATGGTGGTAGTGGTAGTGGTGGTGGTGAATCAAGATGATAGTGATGGTGATGTGGTAATGAAGGTGGTTACACTGTTGTTGTTGATAATGATAGTGATGTTTATTAAGGTGGTGATAATGACGATACTGGTGATGATGGTGAGTTAAGGTGGTAGTGGTGGTTATGCTTATGAACATCATTGTGATGGTAGTGAAGGTGGTTATACGTTGCAGTTGTCGATGATGATGATGATTAGATAGTTATGGAGATGATAAAGTTTACCTTATGATTATGGTACATATATAGTGGTGAGACATTGGTAAAGTTTTAAGAGCGACTGAATGTAGTCATTTTTCTTTTTGAAGGAACATACAAGGTGAATTTGTTTACCGCAGACGCGTTCGGAGCCTGGACTGGTGCTAATATACTTCTTACCCTATATGGAAGTGAAGGTCAATCTGATGAACACTGCATTAACAGCGAAGGACCACATACGTTTGGAGATGGCATGTAAGTACACCGCACTATTTGATAAGGAATCCTACAGACAACGAAACAGATATGATGAATACAGGGAACTTTCAATAATGCAACTTCTTCTCTGGTTTCAATATCGTTATAAACATTGGTTTTATTATCACTGACTATCGTTATCATTATCAAATTGGTATAACCTGGAATGTCATCAGGATTATCGTTGATATCATTATCATGATCACCACCATTATCAATATAAATATCACCATTATAAGCATCAATCTCAGAATTGTTTTCATCGCCATGATCATCGTAATTGTTATTATCAATATTTTCATAATATTATTATGTATCACTTTATAATCATTATCATCATCATTTGTATCATCATCAGTATCATTATAACTACTACTACTATCATTATTACTGCTATAATCAATATCATTTTATTTCAATAATTCTAGGAGAGGGTGTTTAGACATCATATGTCCACATCACCTTGGTACTCTCACCCATATTAGGATAGGACCTGATCACACTGGATGGGCATCACCATGGTTTCTGGTAACTACGCAACGTATTTATATACTGGGGAGGGATGGGATTGGTCTGTTGAGAAACGGACCTACACATCCATTTGAAGCTCAGATTATTAAATTTTTTCATAAGGAAATACCAATGTTACCATCAATCACTTGGGAAGAACATGGTTGGGTTCGGATCCGGAATGTGGTAGTCACATTATTACTGGGGATTATTTTGGGAGGAGTGGGAATAGCTTTGAATTCGGAGCTACAGTTGTGAAGCAAAATACAATTCCAAGAAGAAGAAAAACACATCTTTTTCGTTCATTTGAGAAAAAATCAATGAAACCTTTCTTTAACCCAAATTGTTTTCCAATTAATCTCCAAGTTCATACTATTCAGACCACTTGGAGTGCATCATTTGAGTTTGATAGCATCAGAATGAGGGGTGCATCATTTGAGTTTGATAGCATCAGAATGAGGGGTGCATTATTTGAGTTTGGTAGCATCAGAATGAGGGGTGCATCATTTGAGTTGGATAGCATCAGAATGAGGGGTGCATGATTTGAGTTTGGTAGCATCAGAATGAGGGGTGCATGATTTGAGTTTGGTAGCATCAGAATGAGGGGTGCATTATTTGAGTTTAGTAGCATCAGAATGAGGGGTGCATTATTTGAGTTTGGTAGCATCAGAATGAGGGGTGCATGATTTGAGTTTGGTAGCATCAGAATGAGGGGTGCATTATTTGAGTTTAGTAGCATCAGAATGAGGGGTGCATTATTTGAGTTTGGTAGCATCAGAATGAGGGGTGCATTATTTGAGTTTGGTAGCATCAGAATGAGGGGTGCATCATTTGAGTTTGGTAGCATCAGAATGAGGGGTGCATTATTTGAGTTTGGTAGCATCAGAATGAGGGGTGCATTATTTGAGTTTCATAGCATCAGAATGAGGGGTGCATTATTTGAGTTTGTTAGCATCAGAATGAGGGGTGCATTATTTGAGTTTGATAGTATCAGAATGAGGGGTGCATTATTTGAGTTTGGTAGCATCAGAATGAGGGGTGCATTATTTGAGTTTGATAGTATCAGAATGAGGGGGTGCATTATTTGAGTTTGGTAGCATCAGAATGAGGGGTGCATTATTTGAGTTTAGTAGCATCAGAATGAGGGGTGCATTATTTGAGTTTGGTAGCATCAGAATGAGGGGTGCATTATTTGAGTTTGGTAGCATCAGAATGAGCGGTGCATTATTTGAGTTTGGTAGCATCAGAATGAGGGGTGCATTATTTGAGTTTGGTAGCATCAGAATGAGGGGTGCATTATTTGAGTTTGGTAGCATCAGAATGAGAGGTGCATTATTTGAGTTTGGTACTGAGCTTCCGTATGAATGTCACGATTCAAAGTTTCTGTTCTTTAATTTCGTCAACGACAATCTTTTGATTAGACTTATATTTGATTATTTGTGTAGGTAACTGTGGAAGATCCTAAGACAGAAAATGTCGTAGTGTTTACATGTAATCGTTTGCTTGATACTGAAAAACGTGAGTAAAACAAACAAAGATATTTGCAATGAAAGGAACTAAGAAAGAATACAATAGGTTTCCAGTACACAACGGAGGAACATATTATTGATGGTATATTTTAATAATATTTATTACTTAATATTGCGTAGTCTAACATGCTAATATATGATCGACTGCGCATATTATAGACAAAACATAAATATTATAGACGATATTATAAACGATGGAAGATGATAATAATGGTGCCTAAATGATAATGATGATATTATAATGATGATGGTTATGCTGATATATAATAATGGTAATATAACCTTTGTAGTGGCTGATCCAGGATTTTCAAAAGGGGGGGGGGGATTTTGGAAAAGGGGGGGGGATTTTGGAAAAGGGGGAGGGGATTTTGGTTTCGGATATATAAAAACCCCAATAATGCTGGAGCTATCCCGGACGTAAGATATAACTGCTTAGAAAAAGAGGGGGAGGGAAAAGTCACCCAATTCCCCTCCCCTGGATCCGCCCCTGCTTTGATTATACTGATTATGACGCGTACGAAGACATATATAATGATATTAATCAATTCTAAAACTGGAAAATATTATTTTGCTCTTTATTGTGTCCAGTTCACTCTCCACATATCTACTACCCATCAAATACCAATGACGTTGATGAGCTGTTAGCTTTGGAGAGTGACACCTCTGAAACCTGGAAAAAGGTGAAAAAGACCAGGAAGGCTCAAATCTGGCGCAAAAAGGCAGCTGAACTTAAAGAAATACCACCAATAACAAAGGTAAGGGACACCGTAATTAACATGAAAAGCATCAAATGTCATATCAGTATATATATATATATATTCATGCATGGATCTGTTGCATAATCATCTTATTTCGGGCAAAGTCAAGGTGGATGCAAGAGAAAACGAAGTCCTATATTTGGCATACATTTCGTCCACATATACCCTTTTCCCTGTATTGGGAATGGTATATGGGAGGTTTTATCCAATCTTTTTTGATGTCACTGGTCAGGCCTGGTCGTCAAATTGGCCGCTTTGCACTTGTTCGTATCGATGCCAACTTTATCATGTCTTGTTTAAAAAAAATTGCCACACTGTTTCAAATATGCGGCAAAAGGACATGAAGGTGATAAGAATATCTATATAGTGTCATTGATGTGTTATCTGTGTTTGAATTTTAGGCTGAATTACATTTACGAGGAATACCGTACCAAGCAGGTAAACTTAGCTTAATACTTATTTTATTACATCTTTTTTAGATACTTTCGCTATATATGGGGGCTTACCGCAGTTCTCAGTCACACGTGCACCGCTCGCATAAAAAGCACCGCTATAAAACGTGAAGTTGGTGGACGTCAATCAAACTGTGTTTACGAGACGCATGGTGTTTTTACTTCAGTCGGGCTGCGAAACATGTCTGAATCCGCCGAAGAGGTTATTGTGGGAATTCAGCTTCCAGATTCAGACATGTTTCGCAGCCCGACTGAAGTAAAAACACCATGCGTCTTGTAAACACAATTTGATTGACGTCCACCAACTTCACGTTTTATAGCGGTGCTTTTTATGCGAGCGGTGCACGTGTGACTGAGAACTGCTGTAACTATAGTATGGTGCATTGAGCGTGCTTTTGGATGTATCTATCTCCGCTACTTATATTACTATTTATGTTATTTTAACTATTCTATTATATACGTATATACATCTTAATTTTTTAACAATCATATTTTCTTTTTTGTGAAGAATGTTATAAATAAAAAACAACACTCAATATTTTTCTTGCAGCCGTCAAGTACTTTACTGACTGGCAAATCAGACGACAATGGGACAAGACATTTAGTGTTGTCGATATTTTAGAAACAATTGGAAACTTCAAAGTCATTTACTGGTATGTGACCAATCGAGAGAAGCTAACTGGTCTTTACTCTTCGCCTCAAATGACTTTTTAAAAACTTAAACATTCCCAGAATACCTCCTGGGTGTAATGCATACCCAGAAAGAAGCTGTTTTTGAAGTTAGTGTATTCCATCTGAATGACTTTTGCTCATTGCACAGATTTATTAATGAAACGGTTTTTTCCCTATCAAACTGGTTTTATGCTGTCTACCAATGTAGAGTAAGAAATGTGAGACAGCACGTATCCATGTTCAATGACATAGATTTCAAATTCTATTTTTTGCTCGTTTCAGTTCTAACAAGATGCCAACTTTTTGCAAGAACAGAGAAATGGTCTTAGCCTGCCTTGATCACCATGATCAGCGCTATCACACACAGATCATGTGCAGTATTTTCCATCCAAGTGTACCTCAAGATCCCAACACTGAACAAATTAGGTAAAAGGAGAACTTCATGAAAGAACAACTATTGTGTAAACCTCTAAATAAATTATTTTATTGCAATGATTGAGAATATAGCAATACTGTGCTTACATTAGTAGCGGCTCTTGGGGATGGGATTTCCCTCTCCCCAACCACCATTACATAGGTTATTACATTAAGTGCTACACGTTGAAATGCGCATTTAATCCGATTTAATTCAATAAAATGACTTCAACGTCTCAAATCTTCTAGCCGGACACAAGTGTTCTACTAATTGGGGAAACCCACACCCACCCTCACTACTCATACATTCAAATATATGTTTTAGCGCGCAGCCCTGCTCACATTTTTATTCGAACATAGGAAGTATGCGATTTTAATTTTGCCTCACTTTTTAAGGGCAAGCACCAACTTATTTGGCATTGTTGTACGCCCAGTTGATGATGGTACAGAGTCTTCCAAAGTAACAGTCATTACACAGGTCGATCTCAAAGGCTCGGCGCCCAAGTTTGTAAAGAATGGCTATCTGGCAAATAATCCAGTCAAATGGATAAAGATGATGAAGAGATATCATAAGAAACATCCACACGAAGACAAAACTAGTGCTACAGGAATAACTAACGGAGAAAAGCCTAACAGTAATAATAATAGTTACCAATCAGCATGAATCAAAGATGTTGTTACGATTAGAAAAAGGAAGGGAAAGTCCGGGGACTAGGCTACTGACGACCTAGAATAATGAACAAATAAAGAAATAGAGAAGAAAGAAATAGAGAAAGAAAGAAAAAAAGAAAAAGAGAAAGATAAAAAAGAGAGAAAGGAAGAGAGGAAGGAAGGAAGGAAGGAAGGGAACTAAGAAAGGAACTAAGAAATAACGGAAGAACTTTGATTCCAAAAGACCTGAGCAAGTAATTAAGGGTGAAGGAAAATGTATACTAAATAGACTGAAATGTGTACAACATGAAAACATGGCATTAATCCTTAGACACTGAAGCGATAGGTTTAATATACAAACACTTCTCTATAATGTACATCGTTCACTGATAATCTAACCAATAGATTTACAATAAAAGGTTCTAGAGAGCAGTTATTATAAATAGAAACTGATTTCATAATACTTGCTGCAGAGTAATGTTTAACTTTAAAATTAAAACGTGTTAGTGGAAAATAAAAAAACTCTTTTAGACCTATGAAAGCACTGATTTGATTCATCAATCTCAACAAAATTAGTCAAAAATTCTCTGTAACCACATTCTCCAGTTCCCGGTAATCTTTCAAAAGTTAACGTCACTTACAACTATTTCAGCTATTTTAATCAATAAAAAACTGTGTTGTGATTTCTCTCTTCCTCGGAAGGTCAGGGGCTACACAGTGGGGTCAAGCCCTCACAGCCAAACCGGAGTAGACACTTTATTTTTTTGTCCAGGATTTTATTCAATAAAAATTGAGGCTTTTCCATTAAAGTTTTCTCTATATACTGAAGTCGATATTTCTTATGATATCTCTTCATCATCTTTATCCACTTGAATATATAGAGAAAATTTATAACAACTATTTCAGTTATTTTTTTATTAAAATAACTGAAATCATCATCATCATCATAGCCCTTCTGGCGCTCAGAGCAATGATGATGATGATGATGATTTCAGTTATTTTAATCAATAAAAATTGCGACTTTTGTATGGCCGTTCTCTACATATATAAATCACCCAATATTTTAGTTATTTACAGTTAAAACACAAACAAATATTTTGCGACTTTGCTTTCACCCGATAATCACCCAACAGATGACACACTACACTGACAAGTATTGCTTTTTTGATCAAAAATTCAAAAATTCATCCAAATCAGTCATCAAAATTTTAAGACGCGTCTCACATCTCATCCATGTGTATAACTTTATGAAATAATTTAAAAAACAATTTTTATTATTTGATTATTTTCGTGCTCATCGTCTATAGGGTTTAATTATTTGTCTTGCCTTTAATCTCATACCTGCACAGTTGTCGAGTTTGTTTTGATAGTTTAAAATATACCAACAACATCAGACGTCTGAGAATCAAAACGGGAATTCGCAATGGTGTTCGCTTACAGTAGATGGTCACTTACGACAGTGGTCGTTCAAAGAGAGTCAACTGTAATTTAAAATATCAGACTTCAGCGTAACGCATATAGAAAGAAATATGATTGACTGAACAGAACATTTAGAATTGTCATTTTGGGCGATCTTGGGCGATTTTAGGAAAATTAGCCATATTATTAAAGTTGGCGGTCTCTGGCGCTCTTAGGCGATCTTGGGTGATCTGAGGCGATCTCAAGGCCCCTTTGTTACGCATATTTTTTTTCGCCACGCAAAAAATGAAAAAGTCCAAAACTAGAACCCAAAAGGTGATGTCGCGGGCGCTTACGAGAGAAATGTATTACAGAGTCTATATGGGAAACAAAACGAGAAATCGAAATAGTGATCGCTTACGGGAGATGGTCGCTAACGAGAGTGGTCGTTCAAAGAGAGTCAACTGTAATTTAAAATATCAGACCTCTGCGTAACGGATATAGAAGGAAATATGCGTGACTGAACAGAACATTTAGAATGAGCTGAGTTTTGTAAACACTCGAATGTTTATCAATGCTTAGAGCTATTTTTTTTGACGTTGGCTCTAAGCTGAGGTCTCGAGAAGCTTTTGGTTCAACCTTAGGTTTTTAGTGTACTCAGCTTTTCTTCCTGGTCTTATTTGCCTTAAGGTAGGTTTGTTACCAGATCTAAAACTATTTTAACGAATTAATTATATAATATGCATAGTATGTTTTCGTTATCGCTATATAATGAATAAATTATATAATATGCATAGTATGTTTTCGTTATCGCTTTTACTGTTTTTTAAACTTATCAGGTGAAAGCTCCATTAACTGAGTAACCAGATTTAGCACTTTATTCGTGAATTAACTATATCAAAAGTATATCAAATACTCGGCTATTAATATATGCACGACGTCACGACAAAGTCGCAAAAAGTTAATATATTCAAATAGTTGTCAGAAATTTGGGTGAATATATAGAGAAAACTGCAATGGGAAAGTCGCAATTTTTTATTGATTAAAATCCATAAAAACAGCCGGTGTAGTGCTCTGTGGGGCCGTGAGGAAGAAAATTTCAAATATTTTCTTTCTTCAAAAACAAAGTGTAGTTCATTCTTTTTGAAGGTAGTAGAATCTTTTGTTTTAGACTAATTTACTCAAAGTTGTTGAGAGATTTCTCGTAACCGTTATCTGATTCCTTAAAAAACCTCAATTTTCCATCAGAATGTTTAAACACTTTTTATGCGTCTTACATATTATGTGCATAAATTAATGGAATAATTAAACAATTATTTGTTATTCTTTGATTATTTTCGAACTCATCGTCAATACAGGTCTTTATTATTTGTGATCATAAGAGCCAGCCTTAATTGTCTTTAATATCATACCTGCAGAGGTGTCGAGTTTATTTAGGTAATGCAGTTGACTCTCTCGTAAGCGACCACCCTTGGACCAGAACAAAGTGGTCACTCACGGCAGATAGTCGCTTATGAGAGCCTTAACACTGGAAGCCCAAAACACGAGAACCGTATCACATGAAACCCGAAACCATGCGTTATTTGTCCGGACACATATCAAAAATTATCGACGAATTTCAAAATTGCTGTATCATAGCTCTTTTTTCGCATTTTTTTTCCGCCAAGGTTCTCTAAAAATGCTTTAACTAATATTTTCGAAAAGGCAGCAGTTTAATGACTCTGGATGGTCGCTTACGAGAGAAAAAAAAAACAATGAAAAAGTCCAAAACTAGAACCCACAAGGTGATCGCGGGCGCTTACGAGAGAAATTTATGGGAAACTATATGGGAAACAAAACGGGAAATCGAAATAGTGATTGCTTACGGGAAATGGTCGCTAACGAGAGTGGTCGTTCAAAGAGAGTCAACTGTAATTTAAAATATCAGACCTCTGCGTAACGGATATAGAAGGAAATATACGTGACTGAACAGAACATTTAGAATGAGCTGAGTTTTGTAAACACTCGAATGTTTAGCCAATGCTTAGAGCTATTTGTGGACGTTGGCTCTAAGCTGAGGTCTCGAGAAGCTTTTGGTTCAACCGTAGGTTTTTAGTGTACTCAGCTTTTCTTCCTGGTCTTGTTTCCTTAAGGTAGGTTTGTTACCAGATCTAAAACTATTTTAACGAATTAATTATATAATATGCATAGTATGTTTTCGTTATCGCTATATAATGAATAAATTATATAATATGCATAGTATGTTTTCGTTATCGCTTTTACTGTTTTTTAAACTTATCAGGTGAAAGCTCCATTAACTGAGTAACCAGATTTAGCACTTTTTTCGTGAATTAACTATAGATAGATAGATAGATAGATAGGTTTATTAATAAAATTACATTGCAGTAGTAGTTACTGACTGAATTGCGTAATATTTACAATTTGATACAATATATAATAAGAATACTAAATATAAGAATACTAAATTATTAAAAGATATACTAAAATTGATTAAGTTAAAATATAAAATATATGAATATTTATGGTCTAAACACTGCTAAAACTACTTAATTGTAAAGCCTACACATATTAATAATAAATGAGTTGTTAAAACGATTTGTGTGTATTCTAGGTAGGTTAAAAAGGCGCTTATTTCTAATATTATAATTGGCCTTGTGCCTGGTTGGAAGTAAGTCTCTCAGACTATGACTGCTATCACTTAAGATGTTGTTGAATAATTTGCTACATAATAGTTCGTGGTGCTTATCTAATGATTCAATGTTTGATAAACTTAAAGCGTCTTCGTACTTTATGTTAGGATGAATAATGGCCATGGCTCTTTTTTGTAGGCGTTCTAGTTCTAGCTTTAAATAATTAGGCAGAGCGTAGTAGAAAACTGGAATGGCATAATCTATAATTGATCTAATACATGTGACATAAAATAAGACTAAGTCGGATACTGGGACCTTAGCCCTTCTTAACTGTACGAGAAAGTATAACCTCTTAGAGACCTTTTTAACTATTTCATCTACATGAGTATTCCAAGTTAGATTACAATTGATAGTGAGACCTAATAACTTAGTACTTTCTATAACTTTTAAAGGCTTATCATTAACTACAATAGGGGAAAACTCTGGTTTGTTTTTAGCGAAAGAGATCCTAAGCTCTTTACATTTATCTGTATTTAGCTGTACCCTATTTTCTAAGGACCAGTTGGCTATATTATCAGCTATGACCTGAGCGTTACTAGATTTACCTTTGGGCACTATTTCGGAAGCTGTTGTATCATCGACGAACTTCCACAGAGGAGATTCAGTAATACTACTAGTTAGGTCGTTAATCATTATAGAGGTCAAGAGTAGAGTCAAAAGTAGTATATCAAAAGTATATCAAATACTCGGCTATAAATAAATGCACGACGTCACGACAAAGTCTCAAAAAGTTAATAAATTCTGTATCTTGTATTGATTAAAACAGTTCAAATAGTTGTCAGAACTTTGGGTGAATATATAGAGAAAACTGCAATGGAAAAGTCGCAATTTTTTATTGATTAAAATCCATAAAACAGGGTGTACTCTGTGGGGCCGTGAGGAAGAAAATTTCAAATATTTTGTTTATCAAAAACAAAGTATAGTTCTTTCTTTTTGAAGGTAGTAGAATCTTTTGTTTTAGACTAAATTACTCAAAGTTGTTGAGAGATTTCTCGTAACCATTATCAATTCCTTAAAAAACTTCAATTTTCCATTAGAATGTTTAAACATTTTGTACGCGTCTTACATATTATGTGCATAACTTTATGGAATAATTAAACAATTTTTTGTTATCCTTTGATTATTTTCGTACTCATCGTCAAAACAGGTCTTTATTATTTGTGATCATAAGAGCCAGCCTTGTCTTTAATATCATACCTGCACCGGTGCATGTCGAGTTTATTTAGGTACAGTTGACTCTCTCGTATGGGACCACTCTTTGACCAGAAGAAAGTGGTCGCTCACAGCAGATAGTCGCTTACGAGAACCTTAACACAGGAAGCCCAAACCACGAAAACCGTATCACATGAAGCCCAAACAATGCGTAATTTGTAACAGGTCCAGACACATGTCAAAAATTATAAACGAATTTCAAAATAGGCCTACCCCTCGATAAGATCGCCGTATTGGGTGATCTTGGTCGATTTTAGGAAAATTAGCCATATTAAAGTTGGCGGTCTTGGGCGATCCGTAGGCAATCTTAGGCAATCTTGGGCGATCTTTGAAAACTTAGCCATATTTGGGTTGCCGATCCTAGGCGATCTTTGACGATATTAGGCACTGTTGGGCAATCTTAAGCGATCTTGGGTGATCTGAGGCGATCTTGGGCGATCTCAGGGTCCGGAGTAGGCCTCAAATTACTGTATCTTAACTCTTTGTTTCGCATATTTTTTTTCGCCACAGTATCTCTAAAAATGTTTCAGGTATTGTTTTCCAAAAGGCAGCAGTCTATTGACTCTCGATGATCGCTTACGCGAGAGAGGAAAAACAATCGCAGGCGCTTACGAGAGAAATTTATTACAGAGTCTATATGGGAATCGAAATAGTGATCGCTTACGGAGATGGTCACTAACGAGAGTGGTCGTTCAAAGAGAGTCAACTGTAATTTAAAATATCAGACCTCTGCGTAACGGATATAGAAGGAAATATGCGTGACTGAACAGAACATTTAGAATGAGCTGAGGTTTGTAAACACTCGAATGTTTAGTCAATGCTTAGAGTTATTTGTGGACGTTGGCTCTAAGCTGAGGTCTCGAGAAGCTTTTGGTTCAACCGTAGGTTTTTAGTGTACTCTACTTTTCTTCCTGGTCTTATTTGCCTTAAGGTAGGTTTGTTACCAGATCTAAAACTATGTCAATGAATTAATTATATAATATGTATAGTATGTTTTCGTTATCGCTATATAATGAATTAATTATACAATATGCATAGTATGTTTTCGTTATCGCTTTTACTGTTTTTTAAACTTATCAGGCGCAAGCTGCATTAACTGAGTAACCAGATTTAGCACTTTATTCATGAATTAACTATATCAAAAGTATATCAAATACTCGGCTATAAATATATGCACGATGTCAAGACAAAGTCTCAAAAAGTTAATACATTTTGTATCTTGTATTGATTAAAACAGTTCAAAGTCTCATCGTCTATAGGTCTTCATTATTTTTGATCATAAGTGGTGTCGATTCTATTTTGGTAATTGAAAATATAGCAACAATTGCTGTGGCCACATTGGGAGATTTAACTTGAGTTAAATATGAACGTTTAGTGACGTAATTCTAACTGTGTTGTAGTTTAGTCACCAAAAAAATATTTGGTCAGCTTTACCAGGTTTAAAGGACTCCACCTATGGTATGTATAAATTATTTGAAGTTTTGTTGTAATCAACTATTTTTATGGAAGAATGAAAGAAGAGGAGAATAGGAAAAGAAGAGCGCGAGAACAATGTAAAGGAAAACAGGACAATTTAAGGTAGTTCGGGACCCAGCCGTAATCACAGAATTTCGTTTTTTAGCTTTGATTATTTTCCGATTTGAAAATCATGGAAACGTTATGCGTTCACAAGACAAACACATCATCTCTGCAAAAACTCTCCTGAATTTAGACCCGCATTCACGAGAAATCAAGATTTTTCGTTAAATTCATGATTTTTTCGCGTTCAAATCCGCGTCGTTTTAGTGTCGATTTTTGGAACTATAATGCGTTACATAAATTAGTGTTTTGGGCAAGAATTACGAATTAAACTGGTCATAATTAGCTTTACATTGATTCTAGAGATACCAGCGGACCAAAAAATGTTAAAGTTTGTTTCGATAATCTTATAGGGAGCTAGTTACCAGTCCCGCACGGACAAAAAACAGGTTCACGAAATATAGATTTTAAAGGGTTTTCGTGCTATAACTCGGAAAAGAGCACGGTGTCACCCCATTTTTATTTTATAAATGGATTTCCCTTATCAGAACTCTTCATTCCGTGAAATAAAAATGATATGGTTTTCGAGCGCAAAATGTGGTATTTTTCACATTTTGAGTTTATTTTTGCATCAAAATTCTCGACATGCACGTACTTTTCGCAGTATTTTTTTGCCCAAAGGATTTTCTTGAGTAAAACATGGCAAATAATATATTTGTTAGGAAAGTGTTTTTCTTTTGCAAATGCTTATTAAAAAGTTTGTTATCGGGAAAAATAGAATAAATAGCGTTTTATGTTTCAAATTCCGACAATTTTTGTCACAAAAAATGACCAAAATGGGCCCCAGTCTACCGCCCTTATCTCCGAAATGAGCACGGTGACCCATTATTTTTATTTTAGTTTTGAACTTAACTTTAGTTTGCTCTTTTTACATGAGAAGTTTCAAAAAGATCTAACGATAGAATCTATGACGCCCGAACTACCTTAAAGGAAAACAAGGAAGAGGCAAAAGAAAAGAAAAAAGAAGTAGAAGAAAGGAAAATGCTTGAAAACGAAAAAAGAATGCGTAAGTATTTAATGAAATTGATGACGCTTTTTTTTTCTTACGTTTTTATATTTCGACGTTCCAGAATAACATAACTTACACCATTTAGCATGTTTAGCTGTTGGTGTTCATGAAGAAAACAATGATGATACTGAAGTGTATTGTGATCAGATGATCAGGATGGTTATAGTCGTGATTATGAGTAGTATAGTTTATACTGAAACTGGCCCTTTTTAGCGGTGGGTTTGCAAAATAGACCAACCCAAGCAAAATAATGCCAAACCAAATCAAAATAGACAAAACCAAGCAAAATCTTGCCAAGCAAAATCAATACCCAAACCAAATCAAAAGAGACCAACCCAAGCAAAATCAAGCCGGCAAACCAAATCAAACAAATATAATACCAAAGCCCAAACCAAATCAAACAAATATAATAACTTACCAATACCCAAATCAAATCAAACAAATATAATACCCAAATTAAATCAAAATACACCAACCCAAGCAAAATCATGGCAAACCAACGTAAACACGAACAGACAAACAATTATGTATTAAATAATGTTTTTGTCAATTTCACTTACCGCAGCGTACATTTACAAGATCTTTTTCTACACCGGAAATGAGTGGTTTGCAGGCACCGATGCCAATGTTTTCATTACTTTATATGGTACAAAGGGTGAAAGCGGGAAAAACATACTGACAAACAAAGGAAACACAACATTTAAATATGGAAGGTAAGTGTTGGCTCCTCTGTGATGTCGAGAATGGTCTAATACTATAATGAGAACAGTGGATGTTAATCTTGTTTAAAACAATAAAAGAAGACACTTAAACACTGAAAGTATGGTCAAGGTCAAACACACGTGATTTTTTCTTTCTTTCTTCTCTTCTAAATAACAGTTCTTGGCAAATGATCTTTGAATAAACAATTTAATAGCAAAACTAGAGATATTCACACTATTTTGTTTGTTTACATTTGTTAAGTAATATTATTACAAGATACAGATATAAAGAGTGGATGTATTATAATTGCTAGTTATTTAATATAAGTGAATGACGACCAAAGGAGCTATAAGCTTTTGAGTTGGCCGCCATAAACAGTTATGTAATGATTCATGCTCTTTAATATATAATGAAAGAAACCCTGGATGTGGCAAGCTTTTATTGAGTAAGAAGAATTAAGGAACTCAAAAAAGTGTGCGAACATCGTCTTCGCTGACAGAAGACAGCACAAAGATCTCAGGAGAATTGTCTTTGATATATATACGAAGTTGGATCAATGTCACTTGGCTCAATAACCGATGTTTCGTTATCAATATTGTCTTTATTTACAGGATAGATAATCATAATATTAAGTGCAAGTCTCCCCTGGGTACCCTCACTAAGGTTCGTGTTGGCCATGATAATACAGGTCTAGCTCCAGGATGGTTTCTTGACAAGGTAAATAGCTATCACCAATTCTTAGTTACTTTGTCTGTTTGATATCTTTCCATTTTTTTTTATTTTTACAATTATATTTTGTCTTCATGGGTTGCTTTTCCTTCAGTTGATGGAATTTGCATAGTATTTTCTTATTTCTGTCAGCGTATATGGTCTGTTATTATTAGTTTTAAAATATAAAATTCTTTGATTCAGAATATTAAAAAAGATAACCTCACTCTACGGCGAATCAATGATCCGTCGTCAACCTCAAACACTGATGACGTCACCTCGACCGATCCGCAGTGATCCGCCGGTCGGTGAACCCCTATTTCGTATACTACTTCTAGCTAGATATAGACCCGGTTTTATATCTAGATATAACCCTTGAATTGGTATAATCAGGGGTTTATATCGGAGATACATCCCTATGAATAACTACGAAAACCGTGTCAAGTGTGAAATAAAAAAACTTATTGACTGAGTTAGGTCATCACCGCGAGCCAAATATTTTCCCGTACGGCCCTTCCACTCAGTCAATAAGTACTTAGTACGGACCAGGTGAGAAAAGCCGTACGGACCCAATCACGTAATAGTAAGATAATAGTATTGAATTTTCAACTTTAAAACATTGTACAATAGATAACAGTAAAAGACACTGTCAATGACCAGATGGTAACGTTCCCGTGTAGTCGCTGGGTTGCTTCTGATGCCGATGATGCAATGACAGAGCTTATCAGAGACGACGATTTTGAGAACAGAGGTATATATTCATTATTTGCTCGTTTTGTAATTGTAACCATTTGACATTTTACTTGTAGAGTAAGAATAATAGTATCTTGTTTGTAGTGTGAGATAAGCTTTTTTATGAAATCCATTCATTTATGTGCCTGTTTTAATCTATGTTACTTGTTGTTTAGTGTAAGATCAACTGTTTTTTATGGAATTCATTTTTATTATTATTTTTCACCTTATGATACTAAACACATGAAGAAGCGAAGAGGAATAAAAAGAAAAGAAAAGAAGAAGAAAAGAGAATAAACGAACAAGAAAAGACAAGAAAGATCCAAGAAAAAAAAATTAAAATACAAGAACTAGAAAATGGACGAAGCCGGGAAATACATTGCAACATCGAAGAGCAACAAGCACAAGAAACACGACTGCAATGGTATGAAAATAGGAAAAAACAACAAGAGTACGTAAGAAGGAAGGAAGAGGAATGTGTAAAGAAAAAACAAGAAGAACACAGGAAAAGACGGATCGAGGTAAATAGATCAAAAATACAAGAACCAGAAAATGGACGAAGCCTGGAAATTTATTGCGACATCGAAAAGCAACAAGCACAAGAAGCAAGACTGCAAGAAGAAGAAACGAAAAGGCTAGAGGAGGAAAAAAGACGAATGTGTAAGTATTTAATAAAATTTGACGTCTTACAGTTGTTATATTTAGCAATTCCAAAATAACAAAACTAACACTATTTAGCTTTTGATATTGATGAAAAAACGAAGAATATACTGAAGTGTATGGTAATCAAATGATCACGATGTTCGTAGCCGTGGTTACGACTGAGTAGTATAGTAGTAATGAAACGGCCCTTTTTGCGATGAGATTGCAAAAAAGACAAACCAAAGCAAAATCATTCAGACCAAACCAATAACCGAACCAAATCAAAATAGAACCGAACCGAATCAAAATAGAACCAACAAAATTATGCTAAGCCAAACCAATACCCAAACCAAGTCAAACCAAAACCCCAGCCAAATCAAACCAATACCCAAACCAAATCAAACCAATACCCAAACCAAATCAATACCCAAGCCAAATCAAACAATACCCGAACCAAATCAAACCAATTCCCAAGCAAAATCAAAACACCAACCCAAGCAAAATCATTCCAAACCAAACCAATACCCAAATCAAATCAAAATACACCAACCCAGGCAAAGTCATGCCAAACTAAACCAATACCCAGATCAAATCAAAATACACCAACCCAGGCAAAGTCATGCCAAACTAAACCAATTCCCAGATCAAATCAAAATACACCAACCCAGGCAAAGTCATGCCAAACCAAACCAATACCCAGATCAAATCAAAATACACCAACCCAGGCAAAGTCATGCCAAACCAACTTTACGTTGGACAGACAAATAAATGAATTAAGTATTAAATAGTAATTTTTTCAATTTCTTTTACCACAGCGTACATGTACAATGTCGCTTTCCACACTGGAAATAAGTGGTTTGCAGGCACCAATGCCAATGTTTTCATTACTTTATATGGTACAAAGGGTGATAGTGGGAAAACCATACTGAAAAACCAAGGAAATACAACATTTGAAAAAGGAATGTAAGTGTTTTCTCCTCTGTGATGTCGAAAATGGTCTAAACGACGACCTCCTATACGAGAAAAATGGAAGTTAATCTTTTTTAAAACACATAATATTCAAACAGACACATTAACACTCATGAAAAACAGACTAGACGTGCGGAAACAAAACCAAAATTTTATTTGAAACTGGAGTGTGCATCTTGAACGTATGACCAAGGTCAAGATAAACAAACGTAACTTTTTTCTTTCTTTCTTCTCTTCTCTCAAATAGCAATATCTTCTTTGCAAATGACCTTTGAATAAACAATTTAATACCAAAACTAGCGATATAGTATAGTTAATGATGTTTCTTTATCAATATTGTCTTTATTTACAGAACAGATATTCTTAACATTGAGTGCAAGTCTCCCCTGGGTACCCTCGATAAGGTTCGTGTTGGCCATGATAATACAAGTCTAGGTCCAGATTGGTTAAAGGTAAATAGCTAACACCAATTCTTAATTACTCGGGCTACCTGTGGTAGCTCGAGTCTAAAAATGCAAACGGTTCTTTGTCGTCGTCTTTGTCGTGGTCCTCAAATTGGAGGGTCACCGAAGATTAATACGAACGAATAAATATCGATTGAAATGAAAACTTGTTTTTATTTATGATCCATGTGATTTTTCAAAAGAGTGGCTTTTGGGCAAATTTTTAAAATATAAGACAAAACGCTTATTTCACGACGTTTCGATGTCGCTGACATCATTTTCAAGATCAAGCGTAATACAGAATTAAAGGTTGAGATCAATCAAATCTTTGCTGAAATTCGATCAAACTGTTCTCTCTTCAAATATCTGTGCATCATGCGGAATCTGGTTGAATTACGCAAGAGACAGTATGAAGAAGTGATGAGTACTCATACCAAGAAAATTACGAGAATGCTCAACAGATCCACCGATGTTGACAAGCATATTCATAATATCTCGTCCTTCAAGTTGTCATTTTTCCAGAAATTGGTCCTCTGTAGAGGTCTCAAGTTTTCTCTTCCTCAACGCGTAAATGGCCATGAAATTCAAGCAAGTTTTGAGAAAGCTTTCTGGAAGTTGGAATCGAAAATCGCAGTCGATAAGAAAGAATTAACAGCTTCAACCCTGAGATCGATAGCACTCAATTACATCGAGTGCAAATCAACAAAGCCACCCGAAACCCTCCAACATGCAATCAAACAGCTAAAGCAGCGAGATGATATCGTAGTCTTGAAACCCGACAAGGGTAGTGGGGTTGTAGTAATGGATAAGCATGAATACATCAGCCTTCTTAATGAAGCCTCTGTAAACGACATCAACAAATTCGTTCCTGTCAGCTTGGAAAGACCCAAAGGCAAAGGTAGACCACCAAAGCACTATCACCCTTTACTTCAAAAAGAAAAAGAGCTCAAACAAGTGGTTGAAAGAATTCTACCGAAGGATGTCGTACAATCTGTTCGTTCTAGTGGTTCTAGACTCGCGCACCTTCGTGGTCTGCCAAAAACGCACAAGAAAAAGTTGACTATGCGACCCATATTATCGGCGACTGATACTTACAACTATCTTCTCGCAAAATGGTTGGATCAAAAGCTTAAACCGTTGTCTGTTAACAGCTACACGATCTCTGACACTTTTGCGTTCGCAAATGAGATACAGACTATGCAAGCAGATGAGGATGATATTATGGTGTCCTATGATGTATGTTCACTATTCACTAATGTCCCACTTGATGAAACCATTCACATCTTAGCAGACAAGGCTTTCGTTGATAATTGGCTTAATAACACCCATGGTCTGAACATCACAAAGGAAAACCTTATTGAACTGTTGACGATAGCGACAAAAGATCAGCTCTTCCAGTTTAACAACTGTCTTTACAAGCAGGTTGACGGTGTTGCTATGGGTTCACCATTGGGTCCACTCATGGCCAACACATTCTTGTGCTCGATTGAAGAGAAACTGGAACAAGCCAACAAATTGCCAAGATTGTACAGGCGTTACGTCGATGACACCTTTGCATTAATGCCTGATGAAAGCGCAGCTCATGCCTTTCTCGCTACACTCAACCAATGCCATAAAGCGCTACAATTTACTATGGAACTAGCATCTAACAACACACTTGCCTTTGTTGGAATTTCCATCCATAAACATGATTGTCAACTTACAACAAGTGTCCACGTCAAGCCTACAGATACTGGTCTCCTACTACATTACCAGAGCCATGTCGATAACCGATACAAAAGATCGTTGCTCAAAACCATGTTACACCGTGCCTTCAGACTCTCCACAACACCTGAGCTATTTACCAAGGAGTGCGACCGCCTACGTGATGTCTTCAAGGACTTAAAATATCCTGAAAGACTCATTGATTCCATAATCCAGTCATTCAACAACTCTAGAGCGTCTGCCAGTACTCCCAATAGTACAGATAAAGATCCCGAGGTCTTCCGTATCATTTTGCCGTTCAAAGACCAGAAGTGTGCTGATGTAGTCAAAACTCAGCTCAATTCTTTTAGTAACAAAATTGGCGTCGACTTACAGCCAGTGTTCACAAGTCGGAAAGTTGGGGATGACTTAAGAGTGCAAGAGAACAAACCAGCTCTAGTGAATCAGCAGAATGTTGTGTACCAATTTAAATGCAGCTTGTGCGATGCAAGCTACATCGGTTTTACGTGTCGTCATCTACACCAAAGGATCGATGAGCATAAATATTCTGCAATCGGCAAACACCTCAAGTCCGTTCACGCAATTGACTCTGTCCCGCCTGACTGTTTTACAATCCTAAAGAAATGCAAGGACAAGCTCGACTGCTTGATCAACGAAATGCTGTTTATAAGAAACAAAGGACCTAGTCTAAACACACAATCAGACTCCTTACGTGCCAAAGTATTTGTTTAATAAGTGCATGTCACGCGTATTGATCCCAAGAGGATAACTTTCATCTCAATGTAATATTCAAATTTATTGAATAAAACCCTACTTGAAAATGATGTCAGCGACATCGAAACGTCGTGAAATAAGCGTTTTGTCTTATATTATAAAAATCCATGTGATTGACAAGACTGACGATGATTGGCGTTGTCATTATTACTCGGGCTACCTGTGGTAGCTCGAGTCTTAAAATGCAAACGGTTCTTTTTTATTGGAGGGTCAGGTCCTAGGCGTTCCTAGTAGTACATGACAGCGCTCGAGCAACGATCGCAACGAAGGCTCACACGAACGAATAAATATCGATTGAAATGAAAACTTGTTTTTATTTTTGATGTGATTGACGAGAATGACGATGATTGGCGTTGTCATTATTTTGGACTGAACATGTGAAGGCAAGTCATTGTGAAAATGACGAATTAATTGTCCGATCGAATATCAACTCGCATTTACTCGTTTAACTCTGATCCAACAGAAAGTAATGGCTATATTTTTTGGACTGATGATCGGCAAGACATTCCCTATTGTTAGTTGCTGTACTACAGGGTTGACACCCGAAATATAGCTTGCTATTTTCTTTTTTATAAAGACGAGGATATCTTGGTCGGAATGATCCGCCGTTAGCGAAGTCCTTTCTAGCACAAAACAGAACTAGATGTGCCACGCCAGCAGAATTGCATATTATCAAGCACTTCCAAACAGAAATCTTGAGTTTATATTTTTGTTCTTCATAATGTCAGAGAACGTGACTTCCTTCACGAAGCCTACAAAGCGAACACCGTCAACATGGCATGAAAACATTCACATCGGCCTGTCTGAAAACCACTCTCAACAGCCCAAATCGCCTCAAAAATTACACAAATTGCTTAAGTAACTATCTTTATTATATAACATATAGTGGTATACCGAGTGATATCAACTAGATAAAAAGCCTATCCTAGTCATGAAGATATCATTGATATCGCACATGTGTGATATCACTCTCAACCAATCAACTTTCAAAAAAAAAAAATGTGCGCTTGGAGATATGAATTTTATCTTCTCGGGTTGAAAAGATATCCCACTCAGCTCATTCGCTGCGCTCACTCGTGGGATATCTTAACACTCGAAGATAAAATTCATATCTCCGTGCGCCCATGTAATATCCTCTATATCTTTCTTATTCTGACTTTCAATTTTCAAGAACAACTTCTAATTTTCGAAGCTTTCAAGTTTTCGAATTCTAGATCGCATACTCAAATCTGAAACTTCGTAGCGGCGCTTTGGGGGAAGAGGTGGAATGTCAACACTTTGTAACACAGGCATCCCGGTACATAGAAATATATGTCGAGCAGATTCATACAGCCCAAAATAACACACAAATGCCTCAAGAACAGTCGATCTTTATTTTCGTGACGTTTATTTCTCAAAAGGTTCTTGATAATAATGTTTCTGAGACTTAGTTTTCATTTTCTCAATAACAACATGATGACATTTGGGATAAAGACATTTCTCATTAAAATAACCTAAAATTAAATTAAATTTGTAATTAAATAAGTTTATTTGTGTGCACATTTCAAACATTTTGTTAACATTTAATAATCAACCAATTTAGTCCTTCTTCACATTTTCCTATTAGTGCCTCATGATAGTTTTGTGTAATTATGTGAATTTATGAAACATTTTAATGCTGTTTTAAAATACCAACCAATGCATCAAAACACGAAGCGGGTTAAAATGCCTAAAATAAAACACAACTCTGGCTCTGTCATATCCTTGCATATAATAACGTTTTCCTATTTGTGTCTCAGGATAGGTTTCTATACGTATAATATACCTGCGTTAGAGCGTTATCAGTTTGCTCGTGACTAACTGAATTTGCATCAGTTAGTTTCTATGTATACAGTGGTATTACTCTATTAAGCAGTCGCCCTTTCCAAAGTGACTTTCCAAAGTGGCCTCTTAATAGAGGTTGTCTGATGAATACAGGTATAGAATAGGTATATAAATGGATTTGGGACTTTTTATTGTGACCGCCTAATAGAAGGTGACCGCTTAATAGAGGAACCACTGTATATGATATTGTACATGATCTATCAGTATGATACATTATGAATTTCAATCCCTCAGAATCCCTTCTTTTCAGTAGCCCGAGTAATCGCTCACAGAGCGTCTAGTTAATTTATGTGTTTGATATCTTTTCATTTGTTTTCCTTTTACAAGTATATTTTGTTTCTCGGATTGATGGAACTCTATCAATTTGCATCATATTTTCTTCTTTTCATAAGCCTCTGGTTGCTGCTCCAGGATGGTTTCTTGACAAGGTAAATAGCTAACACCAATTCTTAATTAATTTGTCTGTTTGATTTGTTTTCATTCTTTTACAATTATATTTTGTCTTCTCGGGATGCTTTTTCTTCAGTTGATGGAACTCTATCAACTTGCATTATATTTTCTCATTTATTTTTGTCAGACTCTGTTTCTTTTTTTAATTGTTTCTTTATTTGTGTGATTGGTTCTTCAGTTTCTGCCGCTCGTAACATTATGAAACACTGAAATTCATAGCAAAATTTAATGAAAGCCAAACTTTGAACTTGATTTTTTATCTGTTACTTGCTTGTTGCACTTATCTAACTGTATTGATATCCTACTGAGTGGGAGGGCCGTAAGGGAAATTATCATATGGCATCAAAATTCCGCGCGCTCTGATTGGCTAATCGGCTATCGCGAGAGGGCCGTAATTTTCCTGTAACGACCACGGGAGTTTACAAGATTTTTTCTGGGCCGGCCATAGGCAGCCCAACCACTCCTTTCGAGGATTTTTTATTTTTCAAAAAAATTCAATGGAAAAAAATGCGCGCGACTATTTTGGTTTCTTCGTTTGGCGCGCGCTTGTAGTCTTTGTGTTTCCTGTGGCGCGCTTGTAGATTGTGGGGTTCCTGTGGTCAATCCCGCGGGATGGATGGTCAGCAGGGTCAGGTACCTTGTATATTGTGACAAGGCATGAAACACGGGTCACGTGATGGATCGATGTGTGCCCCAGGAGCAGGTGGGAATTTGGTCTGCGCATGCGTGAATTTGGTGCCCAAAATAACGAAAAAGGCGCGAATGGCTTACATTCGAAAGATTTGACGAGGTGTTCAAAATTTGTCCATGAAAACGTAAAAAATACCGTTCAATCCAAGTTTTATTTTGTTCATTTGGATCTTAAATATTTGTTATTTCACAGCAAGTATTATGAATACTATTTTCTTGCAAGAAGTGATATTTTAATCAAAAGAATCGTTTTTTTAATCATCGAGTCGTTGACAACACTTGGCCTTCGGCGAAACTGTTTACAAGTTTACGTGTGGCACTTCAAAATATCTTATATTTGAACCATTAAGAAAGATTTCTTCAATTACAAGTTGATTCTGTACATGTTACCTTTCAAGACTCTAAATTGGAAATGGTTAAAGTGTCTTTGATGCTGCTTTTATCCTTGCTGGAAGTATAGTGTCCTGACTATCTGCCTGTCTACACTTGAGCTGAATGGATCACTTTGAAGGAAAAAAAAAGGCCAGTAAACGTATTGTATTTGTCATTTTATTATGCTTTTCAACTAAATAAAACTATTAAACATATTCAGTGTTAAGGTTTTGACTTTAGCTAATATTATGCAAGTTCAAAATCTCCGTTCTACTTCAGTCTGTCTTTCGCCGAAAAGTGATCAAAAGCAAAACATTTCAACGTATGTTTTACGACCAAAAAATCAATGATAAAGCGAATTTTCTATCATTTTTTTCAAGCAGTGTTTGATTATATTAGGCATTAAAATTATATTCATGTGCATTTGGCGATGGAGAGTTCGGCTAGATTTTTTGCAAACGGCTCATAAATATAAACACATCTTATGCAAAATTGAACAAAAAAACTTCCAAACATTTCAAGAAAAAACAAACCTCACATATAAAGGTTAAATGAACTAATTTTTGTTGACTATAAGTGGTGGAAGCTTAAAGAATATGTACACGAATTGATAAAACATATCTCCTCCAGCAACTGTAATTTTCTGCCGTAACTCAAACACACTCTTTTTTTGAAAATTTGTGTGTGTGTGTCAATCGAAATTGATTTTTCATATGAAAGCGAATTTCCACAATATTTTAATTATTATCAATTGATAGGCCAATGAATAAGCACTAATTTAAAGGCAAATAGAAAATGGAGAGTTCGTCTAGATTTTGAACTATAAGCGTAAATATGTTGTTGCACAATATTTACCTCACACAAAAAAGATTTACAATGACATGTCGTTCTCTTCACAAATACATCGACAATTTCAAGTTTTCTCATTTAGTGAAAAGCATATATTAACCCTAAATACAATGCATTAACTCACCTTTCTCCTCCCTTCATAATGCCACATATTCAGCTCCAGTGCAGATCGGCGGTGCAATTTCATCATCAAGAAAAATAAGCCAAAAACCAATGACAATGTCGAAAGCCTGTGAAAGTTTAGTGCTTGAAACTGGTACACGATCAACAAGTAATTGAAAAAATCTTTCTTAATGGTTCTGATACTGGATATTTTTGAAGTACTAGTAGGTTAATCTAGTGACAGTTCCTTCGAAGACCAGCGTTGTCAACGGTTCAATGTCGAAAGACGGCAATTTCATTGATTAAAAAACAACTTATTCAAAGAAAATAGCCATCGTTTTACTTGCAAAGAAATAACAAATATCTAAGATCCTCAAAAAGATAAAAAAAAACTCGGATTGAACATTTTTTGTTCGCATTTCTATGGCCAGCCTTGAGCACCTCGTCAAATCTTTCGAATGTAAGACATTCGCGCCTTTTTCTTTATTTTGAGCACCAAATTCACGCATGCGCAGACCAAATTCCCACCTGCTTGCCCCAGGTAGCTTGGACACTTTTTCGTGAAGCGCTCGGGATTTTTCATTCGTTTGACATTCGTAGAGTAGGTCGAACAGTCTCCGAAATTAAATAGTCTTTACAACAAAACACAAAACAAATTATAAAACAAAACAAATAGACGGAGGAACAGCGAAAAAGTTGTGTTTGCTCCCTCTTCACTTTTTAAAAATGGCGTTCAAAATGTCGAGTAAATATTTTCTTTTTGTTAAAAAGCTGATATAAACAAAGCAAAAACAACAAAAACACTCAATGCATCACATAAACAGAACAGGTAGTTCTAAAAGTCACTTTTATTGTTGAATAAGAGCGAAAAAAGATCAAAAAAGTTTATATTTGACAGTTTTGTTTTTGAATTAAAAAGAGTACAAAAAATGCAGCCTAATTAGGTTATTGATGTCAAAGGATTAAGTAAGATATCTGTTCAGTGAAGAAAGTGAAGTTCAATTTCACATTTCTAAACAATGCAAACCCAAGCGAATGACAAGGCATCCAACGGACAAAGTTTAGCACACAAATTATTCACTTGAATAAATAAGCTTGCAAAAACAGATGCTTTACGATATTACTATAGTCAATATCTTAAGTATTCATCAATGCATTTTTGTTCAAAGCAGGATTACCTGACTATCATGGCGATTTCTGTTCGTCCGAATTTAGCCGTGAATTTTACTTGATTGAAAAATGTCCAAACAATCCTCAACTCAAACCAGCTACAAAATGTCGATGTCAGTAGTGAGTAAATATCATCTGCTTGAGGTTAAAGGATGTCTAGATTTGTTTGTTAGTCAATAAATCCTTCATTATTATGACCAAAATCATCGGGGATTTCCCAACAAGAACCGGCCAACAAACATGTTATTGACGACAAATTAAACTCGATCGTTTCATTAGCTTGCAAGCTAAACATTGTGTCCACACATTAATACACGGTCAACCACTTTCCTTTGCTCGGTGTTTAAAGTAATTTCGGCCATTATGTGTAAGGAAATCCCTGAAAAAAAGCTTTTACGACGGACGAAGTATTTAGTTTTAGGTAAAAATATTCCGAAAATTCGCCAAGATTTCGGAAAAATTCGTGCATTCACGACAGTTCACGACTTCCTCGAAACCTCTACGAATGTCAAACGAATGAAAAATCCCGAGCGCTTCACGGAAAAGTGTCCAAGCTACCTGGGGCACACATCGATCCATCGCGAGTTTTAGCGTCCAAGAAGAAATTCTCGTCATGTAATAAAGATTGAAGACTCAAACTCGTATGTTATCTGGAGAAAGATGATTCGTATTGTTATTCGTAGAAAAATCATTAATTCGTCTTTTAGGTGAAGAGATAGTAGCGAAATTGTGATTTATCACGTGACCGTGTTTCATACCTTGTCACAATATATACTTGTCTCCTGCGGGATTGACCACAGGAACCCCATAATCTACAAGCGCGCCACAGGAAACCCAAAGACTACAAGCGCGCGCCAAACAAAGAAACCAAAAGAGTCGCGCGCATTTTTTTCCATTGAATCTTTATTGAAAAATAAAAAATCCTCGAAAGGAGTAGTTGGGCTGCCTATGGGCCGGCGTCGTGAAATCTGAAAAATAGCAATAATAATTATACCTACAAATTCATTTTTTTTATAAATTTGTCCATTTGTTATGGCAAAAAAAGCAGGTGAAACGTTTGTACGATCTTGAATTGACCAAAACATTGATAGAATTCGATGAATTAAACAAAAACCGACTGAGAAAATTAAAGGATAAGTGGCGAGCATATTGGTTGTTTTGCAAACATTTTGACAAGCAAAAGTTGAGAAACTCAAATCAATATAATTACAGAAACTCACGAGAGAATACACCAAAAGTTATTTTTTAATTCTGTAAAGAACATAAAGCTCGTTCACATACCTTACTGATAGTTGAAAAGTATACTTTTAGTTTTTATCTTTCTTTCGGTAAACAAAACGGCGGTGAGTTGAGCTTTTTTTTGTTGAGATATGTCGTTGCTTTTCAGTCACTTTTAAAAAGCTGTAAAATTCACGATAGGTTTGTCTTCAAAGTGAACGTTTACGAATTCAAGAAGTGGTATTGTCTTTCTTTTTCTGCATACAAAAGGTTCAAAAAACTTGAAAAAGGCCGGTTTATTTGATTCAATGTCCTGTCAGCGATCCCCATGCTTTCATCTTCTTCATAAAGTACGACACAGACAAATTAATTCCTTCAACACTTGACGATGGTTTTGATTAAGGAGGCTCGGGTCAGTAATTTTCGCGCTCACCCAGCGACGTTTGAAAGGCCGTAGTTCCCGCGTCAGAGGGTATTTTGACAAGATTTTTTAACACTAGTCTACATATAGAATATAGTTTTTTTTAAAGTTATTTTTAATAAAATCGATAATATTTTAGCCAACAAATGATAACGCCGCCGAATTTCTATATAGCCTATTTTTGGGAAAAATCGACCTAAACTTTTAAAACCACATAGCCTACTTTAAAGCTGTTACCTAGGTCAACAATCTGGCAAAGTTTAAAAAAAATTCATCTCACCGATTTTGAATAAAAACGGGACAATTTTTTTCAGTGCAAAAGATCATTGTTTTATAATATTTACCGATAACAACGGACTTTGACAAGGTAAATCAAAATCCTTCCAGGCAGGTATTAACAGGACATTTTTCTAAATTGTCTGTGAATTTCAACAAATTTAGTCCACGGGATGGTTTTTGGGAAAGGATATAAATCGGCAAAAGTTTGTCAGTTTTTGTGCAAAACTTCTTATTTTTACTTCTGAGCACGCTAACGAAAAAATCTGAGATAACTTTTTTTATTTTTTAGCTATCAAAAGTTCACCATATTTTCAAGTGCACCTCTAAATTTTATAGTGATTGAAATATTACCCACGTTCAGAATTTTATTTGACTGCCTCAAAATATTTCAATCACTATAAAATTTAGAGGCGCACTTGAAAATATGGTGAACTTTTGATAGCTAAAAAATAAAAAAAAGTTATCTCAGATTTTTTCGTTAGCGTGCTCAGAAGTAAAAATTAGAAGTTTTGCACAAAAACTGAGAAACTTTTGCCGATTTGTATCCTTTCCCAAAAGAAATCCCGTGGACTAAATTAGTTGAAATTCACAGACAATATAGACAAATGTGCTGTTAATACCTGGCTGGAAGGATTTTGATTTATCTCTTCAAAGTCTGTTGTTATCGTTAAATATTATAAAACAATGAATTTTTGCTAGGAAAAAAAATGACCCGTTTTTATTCCAAATCGGCGAGATGAATTTTTTTTAAACTTTGCCAGATTGTTGACCTAGGTAACAGCTTTAAAGTAGGCTATGCGGTTTTAAAAGTTTAGGTCGATTTTTCCCCAAAATAGGCTACATAGAAATTCGGCGGCGTTATTATTTGTCGGCTAAAATATTATCGATTTTATTAAAAATAACTTTTTAAAAAACATTATTCTATATGTAGACATGTGTTAAAAAATATTGTCAAAATACCTTCTGACGCGGGAACTACGGCCTTTCAAACGTCGCTGGGTGAGCGCGAAAAATACTGACCCGAGCCTCCTTAAAGTTCTTATTATTTATTTTTTGAAAAATAGGCTTCTGTAGACACTATTTCTCGATGCAAATGTCCACAAGAAAGACGAACTTCAACTCGTTTCAACATCCATCGTGGTTGACTTGTTTATGTCAGCTAAAATCCTTTGTAAAACTTGTTTTTTGATTTTATTTGATGATGAGAGATAAACAAAACCACTTGTCTTTAAATGATCTTTGATTTGGAATGATGAAGAAAGCTGCAGTAATTTTAATATTTTGGCATTAAAATTTCTGTGAGTTTGACGAGGCAGCCGTGATGCTGAATTTCAAGAAATTAAAACCGGTTTCTGATCTAGTCTGACAACTCGCTCTTTTTCAGTAAAACTACTGGGAACCCATTTGAAAGCAACGCGCGTCGTAAAATATCAAAAAAAATTATTACTTTCTCTCTCTTTTTAAAATAGCCATATCCTCGCTCTCGCTCGGTCCGTACTGTCAAGACCTCGGTCTGAGATTTCCCTGTAATGACCCCACTCTCGGTTAATAAGTAGTAAGTACGGACCAGGTGAAAAACCGTGCGGACCCCATCACGAGACTTTTTCCAAAGGTTTTCTTAAGAGCGTGCGCCGGGCAAAATACGGGTCCTATGATAAGATAATAGTATTGAATTTTCAACTTTAATAAATTGTACAATAGATAACAGTAGGAGACACTATCAATGGCCAGATTGTGACGTTCCCGTGTGGTCGCTGGCTTGCTTCTGATGTTGATGATGGAATGATAGAGCGAGAGCTTATAGGCGACGATTTTGAGAAGAGAGGTATGTATTAAGTATTTGCTCGTTTTTTGTAATCATTTGACATTTTACTTGTATCGCGTATCAAAAATACCGTATGCAATCTTGAAAACAATACCATTACCATATATGATATTGTAGGTGAGAAGTAACAAAAGACTTTGATTAGGGCCGCGCGCGAGATTGTTTTTTAACAGGTAGAGATTTTAACAGAACAATAGGCATATCTTTGATACATGTAAGATTAATAGTATCTTGTTTGTAGTGTGAGACCACCTTTTTATATGAAATCCATTAAATTATGTGTCTTTGTTTTTATCTATGATACTGATATTAAATATTTGCTCGCTTTGTTGTAATAATTTGACATTTTACTTGTAGAGCAAGAATAATATTATCTTGTTTGTAGTGTGAGATCACCTTTTTATATGAAATCCACTCATTTTGTGCCTTTGTTTTTATCTATGATACTAAACTTGTTGTTTAGTGTAAGATCCACTGTTTTTTTATGGAATCCATTTGTATACTTATTTTTTAATTTATGATACTTAACAGATGAACAAGCCAAGATGCGTGAAAAAAAAGAGGAGGATTGGCAGAGACGAATGCGTAAGTATATGTAAAGAAATTTGACGCTTTCTATTTCTACGTTCCAGGACAACAAAACTTACATTATTTAGCTGTTGGTGTTCATGAAGAAAACGATGATGATATTGAAATTTATGATGATTAGGATGGTCATGGCGGTTAAGCGAGGAAATTGACTCCTTAAGACGAGAAAAGGCCTGATGACGATGAAAAACAACAGTTCATTATGGCCTATAAAATATATAATTAGCACATGTTCATAGCTTTAAACAACAAATTAATTGGTTCGCCCATATAGCACGATCTTCAAATTCAACTTACATAAAGAAGCTGACATTCACAGGCGAGAACAACAAAAGATTTGGTCAGCCCCTAAACACCCTTACAAGATCCACCTATTTTTATTAACGTTGTCCATCTGGAATGGTTGATCTGAGACCGATAGGAATTGTGGGAGCTCGTTAAACTGCAAATGCACTATTATAATCACACTTGAATATTAATGTTTACTTTTGAATTATTGTTATCTGTAGTTCAGCACCATTCAAGTGTGATTAAAACAATGTATTTGAAATTTAATGAACTCCCACAATTCCTATCGGTCTCACATCAACCATTCCAGATGGACAACGTTAATTGAAATAGATGTACAAACGTTTTAATCTCCATCAACCATCACAAATTTTGTAAGCCTGCTTCACACGAGCCATCTACAAACTGGTTGAGTCATAGCTACTTAAGTAAAGTAGGACCTAAATGTTTTTCCAAAAAAAAAAAACGAGGAGATATTGATTGATGCCGAAGTTATGCTGACCATGATAATGATGATACTGGTGAAGATAGTGGTGGTGGTGATGAATTAAGGTGACAGTGGTGGTCATGCTTATGAAGATTTTTATGATGTTGGGTGATAATGTTGTGAAAGTGGCTATGCTGTTATTGTTGTTTATGATGTTGATAATAATGGTGATGTTTGTTAAGGTTGTAATGATGATGACGGTGGTGGTTACTATGAAGTTGGTGATAATGAAGTTTACCTTATGATTATGGTATAAAACTGGAGGACAAAAGAGTCATTTTTTTTTCTTTGAAGGTACATACAAGGTGAACTTGTTTACCGAAGACGCGTTCGGAGCCTCGACCGGTAACAATATACGTCTTACCTTATATGGAAGTGAAGGAGAATCTGATGAACACTGCATTAACAGCGAAGGACCACATACGTTTGGAGATGGCATGTAAGTACACCACACTATTTGATAAGGAATCCTACAGACAACGAAACAGATGTGATGAATACAGGGTACTTTCAATAATGCAACTTCTTCTCTGGTTTCATTGTCGTTATAAATACCGTTATAAATATTGGTTTATTATATACATACTGAGATTTTCTCACAGATTTTTCTATAAGAAAACCTACTTCAAAAATGTATTTAGCCAATCGGAAATGCGAAACGGTTTTCTTACACGTGCGAAGAATACCATGAATACCACCATTTTCACGCTCATCAACATAATTATCAACATTTACAATCAGTATTATCAGTATTTTCATTGTTATAAGTATATATCAATCTCAGTATTGTTCTCATTGCAATGATCATCGTCATCATGATCATCATATTATGATCACCTTTATAATCATTATCATCAGCATCATTATTTTAAATATAACTACTGCGTCATAATTACTATAATCTATATCATATTCTTTCAATAATTCTACTTTCTAGACATCATAAAGGGTGTTTAGACATCGTATGTCCACATCACCTTGGTATTCTCACCCATATTAGGATAGGACCTGATTGCACTGAATGGGCATCACCATGGTTTCTGGTAACTACGCAACGTATTTTATATATTGGTTGGATGGGGTTGGTTGGGAAGAGGAACTAGTTATACATTAGATGCTAAAACAAAATACCAATGTTACCATCGATTATTTGGGAAGAACATGGTTGGGTTCGTGTCCGGGATGTGGTAGTCACATTGTCACTGGGTAGTTTTTTTGGGAGGAGTGGGGATAGTTTTGAATTTGCAGCTACAAATATGAAGCCTCTGTATTGTGGAAATACAGTTTCCACAAAGATACCTTTTTTTTTTAATTTAAAAAAATCATCTACGACCATCTTTTGATTAGACTTGTATTTGTGCAGGTAACTGTGCAAGATCCTAAGACAGAATATGTGGTAGAGTTTAAATGTAATCTGGAACCTGAAGAACGTGAGTAAAACAAATAACGTGCTTTGTATTTAAGACTTCAAACGTCGAAATTCACACAGGCTCATATGCTTTCAGTGCAAAGCTCATGTTATTTCAACATTTGCTTTAGCTTTGCTATGAGTCACTCATTAGCGGCAGGTAACGATAAAATCTACTTAACACGAACAATTGGTTGAGCCTTACCTACTTAAGTAAAGGAGCACATGATTTTTTTTCTGAGGTAAACGAGGAATTTATTGATTGATTGATTGATTGATCGATACCTCTAATTCAATTATTTAATCTAATAATGCTCCTCCTTCGTGTACCGGACACAGTCTACGCAATTCAATAGAAACAGAAAAGACTCCAAGTTAAACAATTGAACGAAGCTAACAAAGAATACAATACATTTCCAGTACACAACGAAGGAGCATATTAATGTTGATGACATGTTTTAGACGATGTAGGACAATAGTCATGGTACCTATAATAATGATAATTTTGTGATGACGATGATGATAATATATAATATTGGTAATACTGTTGATAAAGATTATGATGATCTGAATAATGATAATGTTTTAAAAATTATAGTATATTTGTATCAATAATGATAAACTTATAATCATATTATAATCATAATAAGTTGTGGTGGTGGCGAATGAAAGTGATAGTGGTGATTATGCTCATTGTGATGGTGGTGATGATGAAGGTGGTGGTGATTACGTTGTTGTTGATGATGATGGTGATTTGATGGTGATTAAGGTGGTAATGATGATGACATTGGTTGTAATGTTGTTGTTGTCGATGGTGATGATGATGATTATTTTATATATATAGCCATGGTGATAATGACGTTTACCTTATGATTATGGTACATACAGTGGTAATTCATTGGTAAAGTTTTTAATGGCACAGTTAACTTGAGGGCAAAAGAGTCATCGGCGAAAACTGTCACATTGTTTTCTTTGAAGGTACATACAAGGTGAATTTGTTTACCGAAGACGCATTCGGAGCCTGGACTGGTCCTAAAATACTTCTTACCTTATTTGGAACCAAAGGTCAATCTGATGAACACTGCATTAACAGCGAAGGACCACATACGTTTAGAGATGGCATGTAAGTACACCACACTATTTGATAAGGAATCCTACAGACAACGAAACAGATATGATGAATGCAGGGTATTTTCAATAATGCAACTTCTTCTCTGTTTTCATTTATTTATCGTTATAAATATTAGTTTTATTATCGTTATAATTATCGTTATCATCATCAAATTGGTATTATCTCGGATATCATGATTATCGTTGATATCATTATCATCATTACCACCATTATAACGATCAGCAACATTATTGTCACCATTTGCAATCAATATTATGAATATTTTCATTGTTATAACTATCAATCTCAGTATTTTTCTCATCGCAATGATCATCGTAATCATGATTATCAATATCTTCATCTTATCATGATCACCTTTAAATTTATAATCATTATCACCATTATAACTACTGCGTCATAATTACTATAATCTATATCATATTCTTTCAATAATTCTACTTTCTAGACATCATAGAGGGACTATAGACATCGTATGTCCACATCACCTTGGTATTCTCACCCATATTAGGATAGGACCTGATTGCACTGGATGGGCATCACCATGGCTTCTGGTAACTACGCAACGTATTTTATATACTGGTGGGATGGGGTTGGTTGGGAAGCGGAACTACATATGCATTAGAAGCTACTATTGTATTTTTCCAAAGCAAAATAGCAATGTTACTATCAATTACTTGGGAAGAACATGGTTGGGATTGGTCTGGAATGTGGTAGTCACATTATTACTGGGTATTATTTTGAGAGGAGTGGGGATAGTTTTGAATTTGTAGCTACAAATATGAAGCCTCTGTATTGTGGAAATACAGTTTCCACAAAGATACATTTTTTTTATTTGAAAAAATCATCTACAAACATCTTTTGATTAGACTTGTATTTGTGCAGGTAACTGTGCAAGATCCTAAGACAGACTATGTGGTAGAGTTTACATGTAATGGTTGGCTGGGTCCTGAAGAACGTGAGTAAAACAAATAACGTGCTTTGTATTTTAGACATCAAACGTCGAAATTCACACAGGCTCATCTATCAATGCATAGCTCATGTTATTTCAATATTTGCTTTAGCATAGTACATACCAAATTGTAAATAGTAAATAATAAATTAATTACTTAAACTGTCACATTTTTTCTCTTTGAAGAAACATACAAGGTGAATTTGTTTACCGCAGACGCAATCGGAGCCTGGACTGGTGCTAAAATACTTCTTACCTTATATGGAAGTGAAGGTCAATCTGATGAACACAGTATTAACATCGCAGGACCACATACGTTTAGAGATGGCATGTAAGTACACCACACTATTGGATAAGGAATCCTACAGACAACGAAACAGATATGATGAATATTTTCAATAATGCAAATTCTTCTCTGTTTTCATTATCGTTGTAAATATCGTTATAAACATTGGTATTATTATCGTTATCGTTATCAAATTGGTATTATCTCGGATATCATGATTATCGTTGATATCATTATCATCATTACCACCATTATAACGATCAGCAACATTATTGTCACCATTTGCAATCAATATTATGGATATTTTCATTGTTATAACTATCAATCTCAATATTGTTCTCATCGCAATGATCATCGTCATCATGATTATCAATATCTTCATCTTATCATGATCACCTTTAAATTTATAATCATTATCACCATTATAACTACTGCGTCATAATTACTATAATCTATATCATATTCTTTCAATAATTCTACTTTCTAGACATCATAGAGGGACTTTAGACATCGTATGTCCACATTACCTTGGTACTCTCACCCATATTAGGATAGGACCTTATTGCACTGGATTGGCATCACCATGGCTTCTGGTAACTACGCAACGTATTTTATATACTGGTGGGATGGGGTTGGTTGGGAAGAGGAACTAGTTATACATTAGATGCTAAAACAAAATACCAATGTTACCATCGATTATTTGGGAAGAACATGGTTGGGTTCGTGTCCGGGATGTGGTAGTCACATTATCACTGGGTATTATTTTGGGAGGAGTGGGGATAGTTTTGAATTTGCAGCTACAAATATGAAGCCTCTGTATTGTGGAAATACAGTTTCCACAAAGATACCTTTTTTCATTTGAAAAAATCATCCACAAACATCTTTTGATTAGACTTGTATTTGTGCAGGTAACTGTGCAAGATCCCAAGACAGACTATGTGGTAGAGTTTACATGTAATGGTTGGCTGGGTCCTGAAGAACGTGAGTAAAACAAATAACGTGCTTTGTATTTCAGACATCAAACGTCGAAATTCACACAGGCTCATCTATCAATGCATAGCTCATGTTATTTCAATATTTGCTTTAGCATAGTACATACCAAATTGTAAATAGTAAATAATAAATAAATGAATTAATAATAAAACAAATATATATATTTGCTTTAGCTTTGCAATGAGTCACTTATATATTAGCGGCATATAACGATGAAATCTACTTTATAGGAACAAATGGTTGAGTCTTGAGTCTAGGTACTTAAGGAGATTCCGTAGTAATAGATTTTGACATAACTTTTTATTGAAACTTTGTACAGTTATACTTTAAGACATGGGCATTTCAAAAATAAAATAAAAAAGGGGGGTCACCGTGTTGGTTTTGGCACTAGATCACGTCAAAGTTACTCATTTCGAAAGCGCGGGAGTAATATTTCGATGTATAAAATGAGAATAAAAGGCGATTAAATGGTACTCTTTTTTGATATTAGGATTGAAATATCAGGTTTTATTTCATCTTAGCACCCCAAATCTTCATTCACACACAAAACTTGGATAGAAAAGTGAACCTGTTAAAAGATAATAGCGATAAAGCAATACTCGAAGTTACTCGAGCGTATCGTTCGCGAACACCTGGGTAGCACAATATTACCACAATTCTTGAAATATCTCGAAATCTGGACATAGATTTTTATTCAAACTCAGATATGTATTTGAAAACGTGGATATCTTTAATTCAATAAAATAAAAAAGATAGGTCACCGTATTCGTTTTGGCGCTATGGCACTTTGAATGTACGAATTGTGATCTTTTAGTAATACCGACATAGCGCGCGCAAGGTGCGCGAGCTGTAGCGCGCGCTCTCGCTGATCAAAATTGTGCGCAGTAGAGCGTGCGCAAAACTACGGAATCTCCTTAAGAAAAGGAGCACCTGCTTTTTTTCTAAGAAAAACTAATAATCTAATAAGGCCAAGTAAAAAAAAACATATGTTTATCGTCCCCGCCCGCTTCAAGTTTTTGGGCCGCACGGATTTTTTTATTATTTGTTATTACAACATCAGCTTTAATAAATACGAAGAAGATAAACAAAAAAAAATTTACTGATTTCAGAAATTTACGCTATTTATATTAACCAAAGTTGCGTATATTTATTGACTCTTTTTCCGGAAAATTCGATCCTTTTCCCTCGTAGGTACCTGGAATCGTCATTACATGGGTTAAAGCTGTGAATAAAACAACTTATGGGAAATAATAAAAAATAAAAAAAACCGCCCGCCCGCATTATTTTAATTAAAAATTCGGACGATAAACATATGTTTTTTTTTACTTGGCCTAATGCTCCTCCTTCGTGTACTAGACACAGTCTACGCAATTCAATAGAAACACAAAAGACTCAAAGTTAAACAATAGAACGAAGCTGACATGAAGAATACATGATTATGGTATATAAAGTGGTGATACATTGAAAAGTTTTTAGGGCGGCAGTTAACTTGAGGGCAAACGAGTCATCGGCGAAAACTGTCACATTATTTTCTTTGAAGGTACATACAAGGTGAATTTGTTTACCGAAGACCATCTCGGAGCCTGGACCGGTGATAATATACGTCTTACCTTATTTGGAAGCAAAGATTCTCATGAAGAATGCATTAATAGAGATGACATGTAAGTACACCACACTATTTGTCAAGGAATCCTACAGACAACGAAACAGATATGATGAATACAGGGTATTTTCAATAATGCAACTTCCTCTCTGTTTTCATTATCATTGTAAATATCGTTATAAACATTGTTAATATTATCGATATCATTATCAAATTGGTATTACCTTGGATATCATGATTATCGTTGATATCATTTTCATAATTACCACCATTATCACGATCATCAACATAATTATCACCATTTTAAGTATCTCAGAATTTATCTCATCACAATGATTATCGTATATTATCGTTTGAGGTCCTTTTTGAAAATCATGTAAATAAAAAAGTTTTCCTCAATAAAGATTATTATTATTATTACGTATAGTCATTATTAGCAATATCTACATCATGTTGTGATCACCATTATAATTATTATCGAATCATGAGCATAATCAGCTTCATTAATACTACTACTACACCATTATTATTGTAATCAACATAATTTTATTTTAAAAATTCTACTTTCTAGGAGAGGGACATTGGACATTGTATGTCCACATCACATTGGCACTCTCAACCATACAACAATAGGACCTGATCACAGTGGAGGTGCATCACCACCGTTTCTGGTAACTACGCAACGTATTCATATACCGGGAAGGGATTGGGTTGCTTTGGAAGACAAACTACACATGCATATGAAGCTCAGATTATTCAATTTTTCCAAAGCAAAATACCACTGTTACCATTGATTACTTGGGAGTTACATGGTTGGCTTTAGGTCCGGAATGTGGTAGTCACATTATTACTGGGTATTATTTTGGGTGGAGCAGGGATAGTTTTGAATTTGCAGCTACAAATATGAAGCTTCTGTATTGGCCTTAACCGAAACGAGTAGAGGACTGGGTACTAGTTTGCCTAATTGATGTACTTAAGAAACAAATGATTAAATAGAGCACATCAAGATATGTAAAATTCCTGATTTTAGTTGCATTTTGTTTTAAAGATACAGCCTCATAAATGCCTAAAAATAGAAGGAAATGCATGGTTACATTCCTTTGTAATTTTGGGTAGTTTTGAAAGGCAGCTCACTCAATATCCAACCAAAAACACCAAATGTCAGGAATCTAACTTATCTTGATCGGCCATTATATATTATGAGGTTCATTTCTTAATTACATTAATTAGATGAACTAGTACCCGGTCCTTTACTCGTTTCGGTAAAGGTCAATTGTGGAAATACAGTTTCAAGAAAAAAGACAACTCATTTTCACGCGTAATTTTCCTCCCGAATTGATCACCAAGTTCATACTATTAAGACCACTTGGTAGCTTCAGAATGAGTAGAATGCATGTCACGATTCAAGGTTTCTGTACTTAAATTTCATCTGCGACCTTGTTTTGATTAGACGTATATTTGTGCAGGTAACTATGGAAGATCCTAAGACAGACTATGTGGTAGTGTGTACATGTAATTGTTTGCCTACTGATCCTGAAAAACGTGAGTAAAAGAAAGAAATATATTTCAGACTTTAAATGCCGAACTTCTAATAGACTAATGCTTTCGGTGCATACAGCTCGTGTAATTTCAATATTTTCTTTAGATTTGGTATAATCATAATTATAATTATATTTATAATTATAATCACAGTAGGAGAGGGGGGTTGCTGGAAGATTTGGTTGATGCAAGAACGTTTTTAAAAGAGCAGAACATGTCTTGGGGCATAAAAGTGTTGCAAAAATGCTTTTTCCTTAAAACCATATGCAGCAGGAATTATTCAAAGTCTAAGCAAGAACTTTTTTTCTTGGAAATTATCTTGCAAGATTTTTTTTCCCATGTCTTTGGAGGTGCAGCAATTTTTTTTCAAATCTTTAAACAACCTCACCCCCCCCCCCCCCCCTTAAAAAGCTAATGGATCGCCGCTAAGGTGATAGTGGTGGTTATGCTAAGTGTGATGGTTGTGAAGATGTTGGTGATAAAGGGTGGTGGTTATGCTGCTGTTGTTGGTGATGATGTTGATAATTATGGTGATGTTGATTAATTTAAGGTGGTAGTGATGGTGGCGGTGGTGGCGGTGGTGGTGGTGGTTAAGTTGCGGTTGTTGATGATGATGATGATCATAAATAGTTATGGCGACAGTTAATTTTAGGGAAAACGAGTCATCGGCGCGAACTGTCACATTTGTTCTCTTTGAAGGTACATACAAGGTGAATTTGTTTACCGAAGACGCGTTCGGAGCCTGGACCGGTGATAATATACGTCTTACCTTATTTGGAAGCAAAGGTCATTCTGATGAACAATGCATTAATAGAGATGACATGTAAGTACACCACACTATTTGATAAGGAATCCTACAGACAACGAAACAGATATGATGAATACAGGGTATTTTCAATAATGCAACTTCTTCATTATCGTTATAAATACCGTTATAAATACCGTTATAAATATTGGTAATATTATTGTTATCGCTATCGATATCATTATCAAATTGGTATTACCTTGGATATCATGATTGTCGTTGATGTCATTATCATCATTACCACCATTATCACGATTATCAACATAACTATCACCATTTTAAGTATCTCAGAACTTATCACAATGATTATCGTATAGTCATTATTAGCAATATCTACATCATGTTATTGATCACCATTATAATCATTATGGAATCATGAGCATAATCAGCTTCATTAATACTACTACACCATTATTATTGTAATCAACATAATTTTATTTTAAAAATTCTACTTTCTAGGAGAGGGACATTGGACATCGTATGTCCACATAACCTTGGTACTCTCACCCATATAAAGATAGGACCTGATCACAGTGGATGGGCATCACCATGGTTTCTGGTAACTACGCAACGTATTTAGATACAGAGAAGGGATGGGGTTGCTTTGAAAGACAAACTACACATGCATATGAAGCTCAGATTATTCAATTTTTCCAAAGCAAAATACCACTGTTCATCGATTACTTGGGAGTTACATGGTTGGCTTTAGGTCCGGAATGTGGTAGTCACATTATTACTGGGTATTATTTTGGGTGGAGCAGGGATAGTTTTGAATTTGCAGCTACAATTATGAAGCTTTTGTATTGGCCTTAACCGAAACGAGTAGAGGACTGGGTACTAGTTTGCCTAATTGATGTACTTAAGAAACAAATGATTAAATAGAGCACATCAAGATATGTAAAATTCCTGATTTTAGTTGCATTTTGTTTTAAAGATACAGCCTCATAAATGCCTAAAAATAGAAGGAAATGCATGGTTACATTCCTTTGTAATTTTGGGTAGTTTTGAAAGGCAGCTCACTCAATATCCAACCAAAAACACCAAATGTCAGGAATCTAACATATCTTGATCTGCCATTATATATTAGGAGGCTCATTTCTTAATTACATTAATTAGATGAACTAGTACCCAGTCCTTTACTCGTTTCGGTAAAGGTCAATTGTGGAAATACAGTTTCAAGAAAAAAGACAACTCATTTTCACGCGTAATTTTCCTCCCGAATTGATCACCAAGTTCATACTATTAAGACCACTTGGTAGCTTCAGAATGAGTAGAATGCATGTCACGATTCAAGGTTTCTGTACTTAAATTTCATCTGCGACCTTGTTTTGATTAGACGTATATTTGTGCAGGTAACTATGGAAGATCCTAAGACAGACTATGTGGTAGTGTGTACATGTAATTGTTTGCATACTGATCCTGACATACCGGATCCTGAAAAACGTGAGTAAAAGAAAGAAATATATTTCAGACTTTAAATGCTGAACTTCTAATAGACTAATGCTTTCGGTGCATACAGCTCGTGTAATTTCAATATTTTCTTTAGATTTGGTATAATCATAATCATAATTATAATTATAATCACAGTAGGAGAGGGGGGTTGCTGGAAGATTTGGTTGATGCAAGAACGTTTTTAAAAGAGCAGAACATGTTTTTGGGCATAAAAGTGTTGCAAAAATGCTTTTTCCTTAAAACCATATGCTGCAGGAATTATTCAAAGTCTAAGCAAGAATTTTTTTTCTTGGAAATTATCTTGCAAGATTTTTTTTCCCATGTCTTTGGAGGTGCAGCAATTTTTTTTCAAATCTTCAAACAACCTCCCCCCCCCCCCCCCCCTTAAAAAGCTAATGGATCGCCGCTAAGGTGATAGTGGTGGTTATGCTAAGTGTGATGGTTGTGAAGATGTTGGTGATAAGGGTGGTGGTTATGCTGCTGTTGTTGGTGATGATGTTGATAATTATGGTGATGTTGATTAATTTAAGGTGGTAGTGATGGTGGCGGTGGTGGTGGTTAAGTTGCGGTTGTTGATGATGATGATGATCATAAATAGTTATGGCGACAGTTAACTTTAGGGAAAACGAGTCATCGGCGCGAACTGTCACATTTGTTCTCTTTGAAGGTACATACAAGGTGAATTTGTTTACCGAAGACCATCTCGGAGCCTGGACCGGTGATAATATACATCTTACCTTATTTGGAAGCGAAGGTCATTTTGATGAAGAATGCATTAATAGAGATGACATGTAAGTACACCACACTATTTGATAAGGAATCCTACAGACAACGAAACAGATATGATGAATACAGGGTATTTTCAATAATGCAACTTCTTCATTATCGTTATAAATACCGTTATAAATACCGTTATAAATATTGGTAATATTATTGTTATCGCTATCGATATCATTATCAAATTGGTATTACCTTGGATATCATAATTGTCGTTGATGTCATTATCATCATTACCACCATTATCACGATTATCAACATAACTATCACCATTTTAAGTATCTCAGAACTTATCACAATGATTATCGTATAGTCATTATTAGCAATATCTACATCATGTTATGATCACCATTATAATTATTATGGAATCATGAGCATAATCAGCTTCATTAATACTACTACTACACCATTATTATTATTGTAATCAACATAATTTTATTTAAAAAATTCTACTTTCTAGGAGAGGGACATTGGACATCGTATGTCCACATAACCTTGGTACTCTCACCCATATACAGATAGGACCTGATCACAGTGGATGGGCATCACCATGGTTTCTGGTAACTACGCAACGTATTTATATACAGAGAAGGGATGGGGTTGCTTTGGAAGACAAACTACACATGCATTTGAAGCTCAGATTATTAAATTTTTTCAAAGGGAAATACCAATGTTACCATCAATTACTTGGAAAGAACATGGTTTGGCTCGGGTCTGGAATGTGCTAGTCACATTATTACTGGGTATTATTTTGGGTGGAGCAGGGATAGTTTTGAATTTTCAGCCACAAATATGAAGCCTCTGTATTGGCCTTTACCGAAACGAGTAGAGGACTGGTTGCTAGTTTCCCTAATTGATGTAATTAACAAACAAATAATTAAATAGAGCACATCAAGATATGTAAATTCGTGAGATTTGTTGAATTTTTTTGTATTCTGACCAGGATACAGCCTCATAAAAATGCCTAAAAATTGAAGGAAATGTATGATTACATTCCTTTGTAATTTTGGCTAGTTTTGAAAGGCTCACTCAATATCCAACCAAAAACACCAAATGTCAGGAATCTAACATATCTTGATCTGCCATTTTATATTATGAGGTTAATTTCTTAATTACATTAATTAGATAAACTAGTACCCAGTCCTTTACTCGTTTCGGTAAAGGTGAATTGTGGAATTATAGTTTCAAGAATTAAGACAACTTTTTTTCACGCGTAATTTTCCTCCAATTGATCACCAAGTTCATACTATTAAGACGACTTGGTAGCTTCAGAATGAGTAGAATGCATGTCACGGTTCAAGGTTTCTATACTTGAATTTCATCTGCGACTATCTTTTGATTAGGCTTGTATTTGTGCAGGTAACTGTGGAAGATCCTATGACAGACTATGTGGTAGTATGTACATGTAATCGTTTTCTGGAAACTGAAGAACGTGAGTAAAACAAATAACGATCTTTGTATTTCAGACTTTAAATGCCGAACTTCTAATAGACTAATGCTTTCGGTGCATACAGCTCGTGTAATTTCAATATTTTCTTTAGATTTGGTATAATCATAATTATAATAATAATCATAATAGGAGAGAGAGAGAGGGTGGGGGGTGTTGGAAGATTTGGTTGGTGCAAGAATGTTTTTGACAAATAAAGCAGAAAATGTTTTTTTTTGGGGGGGAGGGATAAAAGTGTGGCAAAATTATTTTTTTCAAAAGCATACTCAAGTGGTTTAAGGCCTGGGTCAAAACGAAAATTACACCCCCAGCATAGATTTCCGTTGCTATGAAACGAGACTAGTGCCATGCCCCCGCAAGGTCAAAACCGTACCGTTGGCGATCGATCGATGGCGTCTGCTTATTAGTCAAAAGAGTGAGTTATTATTTTGAGCATTTCTCACCGTTTTCGTCGCTGTAGATTGAGTTTAACTTTTAAGTGATAGAATGTGTTATTTCTTCAATCTTTTTGTTTAATAAAAAAACGTAAAAGTATGATGAATGGAGTTATATATCCATGGCATGGACTGGATTGTCCCTCTACGTTATTATACAAACACTTCGATTTTCTATAATCTAGACTCACTTTTGTGTTTTCTATTTGATCTTCCAACACAGTTATACAGTATTTTTCTTTCGTTTATATTTTGAAGTGTAGTAATTAAGCTTAAAAAACCGTAAATTTCTTAAATTAACCACTCATATAAACAAATTTTGAACATAATAATATAATTTTAAATCAGCTTTAATTCAAAGAATAGCTGTAAAAAATCTGCAAATATAATTCATTGGTGATTCTGCTTAGTATACTGCAACTGAAGTTTTACATTTGAATACAAAAGTAGTTTATGAAAAAAATGTAAAATTACTTGAACTGAAGAAATTCAAACTAATTTACAGTAAATAGTCCGAACAATGTCTCATTTAAAATACAATTAGCTGTGTAGCTAGGGTTACAAGCTTACTGTCGAAGGACGAAGCATCCTTACAGCGTGTTGTTAAAAGACGAAACATCTTGACAACAAAACAGCCTATATACCCACACTAACAACTTATATAAACAAATTTTGAACATAATTTATATTATTTTTAATCAGCTTCAATTCAAATAACAGTACAAAATATAACTATAGTTGTGATTCTGTACTTACCAAGATCTGCATATAAATAATTGTAAGGTTGTAAAGGTGCCATTATAAAATACTTTAAATGAAATATGCATACTGACAATTGTGAGTCATGTACAACTTAAACAGAAGCAGACCTTGAGGTGCATGTAAATTTAAAGCATAAATATTTAATATAATCAGTTATTTAATTATTCTTTATTCATGTATATTGCAAAAATAATGTTATAGAGTACATTCAGTAAAAGCGTGAAACACTGATTACTAAATTGTGCAAAATAGTACTAGTTGAACAATAGAAAACAATAGGATAAGCATAAAATAGTACAAAATAGTATTACTAATGTTTCATGGTAGAGTAGACGCACTAAATCCGTGACATATAATTAGTACTAATTAGTACTATTTCATAAAATAATTCTTTGTTTTCTATTGTTTTATTATCACTATTTAGTACTAAAAATTAGTATTTGTTTCATGGATTAAGTGCGTCTACTCTATCAGTGAATGCACTCTAACTTGTAAAAAATCTAGAAATACAACACAATTAATATAAAAATAAAAGTAAAGATAGAGTCATGATAATAAATTACTAACTATTTTAGTTCAAGCAAACTTCATTTTGTGTTGAAAGGGTAGATAAAATTGCTATAATTGTAGGTCTACATGATGGGTTTTTATTCGTGCATTGTTTTGAAATGCTTTTTAGAACATTTATTTCTTTGAAAGAACCAATTTTGTTAAAAACAATCCCAAGATCACTCTCCTTAGAACATGGTGATCAGCACCATTCAATTCAAATAATAGCTGTAAAAATTCTGCAAATAATAATTCATTGGTGATTCTGCTTAGCATACTGAACTCAAGTTTTATATTTCAACATTTTAATACAAAAGTAGTTTATGAAAAAAATGTAAAATTACTTGAACTGAAGAAATTCAAACTAATTTACAGTAATTAGTCCAAACAATGTTTCACTTAAAATACAATTATAGCTGTGTAGCTAGGGTTACAAGCTTACTGTCGAAGGACGAAGCATCCTTACAGTGTGTTGTTAAAAGACGAAACATCTTGACAACAAAACAGCCTATATACCCACACTAACAACTTATATAAACAAATTTTGAACATAATTTATATTATTTTTAATCAGCTTCAATTCAAATAACAGTACAAAATATAACTATAGTTGTGATTCTGTACTTACCAAGATCTGCATATAAATAATTGTAAGGTTGTAAAGATGCCATTATAAAATACTTTAAATGAAATATGCATACTGACAATTGTGAGTCATGTACAACTTAAACAGAAGCAGACCTTGAGGTGCATGTAAATTTAAAGCATAAATATTTAATATAATCAGTTATTTAATTATTCTTTATTCATGTATATTGCAAAAACAATATTATAGAGTGCATTCAGTAAAAGCTTGAAACACTACTTACTAAATTGTGCAAAATAGTGCTAGTTGAACAATAGAAAACAATAGAATTAGCATAAAATAGTACAAAATAGTATTACTAATGTTTCATGCTATTAGTGAATGCACTCTAACTTGTAAAAAATCTAGAAATACAACACAATTAATATAAAAATCAAAGTAAAGATGGAGTCATGACAATAAATTACTAACTATTTTAGTTCAAGCAAACTTCATTTTGTGTTGAAAGGGTAGATAAAATTCCTATAATTGTAGGTCTACATGATGGGTTTTTATTCATGCATTGTTTTGAAATGCTTTTTAGAACATTTATTTCTTTGAAAGAACTAATTTTGTTAAATACAATCCCAAGAGAGTAAATATCACTCTCCTTGGAACATGGTGATCCACCAAGTACTTCAGGAGCTATATGAGGGTATAGATATTAGTATAGGGCAGGCCTTTCCAAAATCAATAAGGTAACCTTTGTTATTTGAAACTACAATATTGTTGCTCTTCAAGTCACAATGCAAAAAACCCATTTTATGAACATAACCTAGTGCATCTGCAACACAATATGATAGCTTTACCCACTCTGTTTTTTCCAATTTCTGACATTGCTCATCATTTAGAAGTTGATGAACAGTCACAGAAGAGCTTGCTGTCCCAATAAATTCCATGACAATAGAAAATGGTTTCTTTTCAAGCTGCATCCCAAGAACAGTAGGTATATTTGGATGGACCAGTATTTGCATCATTTGTGTTTCTTTGATAATATCATTGATACTACTGGTGTCAGAAAACTGCTTTTCCACAACATCAATACCTAATCTGTTATACCTTTTCAAAAAACATTTCCCATAGCTTCCTTCTCCAAGGGAGATTGGAGGGTCTTTGGAGATTAACTCACTTGCACTAATGTGGTTTCCAACAAGCTTATGAGTATGACTAATAATTGTCCTCGAGACATTGGATACCTTTAATTTTTTATTAGAAAAATAAAATGATTTTAGCAACAATTATTATTATTAAGAATTTTGAATAATAATGATTGGAAGTATTAAGCAACAATGTAAAAGGAAAAATGCATAAATTAATTACTTTCAATGTAAGCCTATATTATTAGAATACAAACACTAGAGTACAAATATTATACCCGTGAAACAAGTAGTACTAATTTGTACTAAACAGTGCTAATTAAACAATAGAAAACAATAGAATTAGCATAAAATACAAAAATTGTACTCTATATAATATTAAGATTATATATTAAAGCTTAATGCTTACACAAATCCTATAAGTTAATACAGCAAATCTTACCGTGGTACGATTCGAATTCTTCGTCAAACACTCTCTCAGCTTAAGATTTTCTAAACATTTACCATTCCATTTTCTATAATATTCTTGAGCTTTACCCTTGTGGTAGTCGGCAGAAACCTTTATTTCCAACTCTTTCTTTGCTAATTCGTCTTGCTTCATACGTCTTTCGATGGCCTTTTGCTCACGTTTTCTTTTCTGTCTCGCGTTTCGAAGCTTTCGCTTTTCATCCAGAGTATGTCTACGAAATTTCCCCATCTTAATATGTACAGATCACCAAAAAAAAATCAATTCTTACTTGCACCTATTCGCGGGAATGAAATATGATCTTTTGGCGGGAATTTCTATACTTTCCATAAAAGGTCAGGAGACCCATATTTGGTCATGTCATTTATTATATTTCATGTGGTCAGCGGTTATAGAGGACCAGTTGCTATGGGAATACTCAGATGAAAGCTGTTGTTGTTTGAATCGAACTGTTTTTGAGCCGTTAATCTCAAGTTCTTTCGAGGTTTAACCTGTTTAAGGTAAGTTTTTATTCTTAAGTCTATATACAGTTAGTCACAGTATTTATTTTACAAACAAAAGCAGGATTTGAGATAACAATATAATGGGATTTCAGTTATAAACTGTTCGACACAAGCCAGCTCATAAAGCTAAAAGATTCATAAATGCATTCCTACATTGATTTGAAGATTCCACCTCTCGTTTATCAACATTTTATTTTAAATTTGAGCCTTTAATACGTTAATAAAATGAACATTGTAAATTTCATTTCAGCCTTGAATGAAATCATTAAGCTTACTTTAATCTTAAAATTTATACGATACTCGAGTTTCGAGTTCTTCATTGCACAGTGAGCCTCTATAGCTCGTGATAAACAATAGAAATACCTAGGGTGTTATTGCTGCTCTTTGATAAATTAGCAAAGAAGTAAGCCTCAATTGTTTGCTGCAAACAATTGAGGCTTGCTAATTTATCAAAGTGCAGCAATAACAACCTAGGTATTTCTATTGTTTGTTGATGCTTGCATTCCCTTCCTTACCATGGACTGTATTACATATATCACACAAATATATCACAGTGCAATGAAGAACTCGAAACTGGAGTATTGAAATATTACAGTGAGGATACTCGAACCATGAACAAACAACATTTTTCATGTTATTATTTCCTGAACCTTCTACTGCTTCAAAACCTCTAAAATTGAAGCAGTGAGTTCAAATACACTAAGTGTTCATAATAAATCATATTTCTAATCTATTCACTCCTGGGATGTGGGTTAAAGAAAGTAACAACAAAACTAAAGTGTTCACGGTTCAAGTGTCCTTACTTTAAGTTATCGATACTTTGAGACAGTTGATTTCAGAGGCATTTTGAAATTTACAAGGCTAAATAGGAATGCATGCAAATGAAAATGTATTTTAGAAATGAATATTCCAGTGTTTTAACAAAGCGTTGGCATGTTTGATCCCCTTAAGCATTTTTGAAGAACTGCTGTCCCCATTAATGTCATTTAGGGTTGGAGTGCAAAAGTTGTTATTTACGAAATATTCTCTTTCCCATTTCTTAAAATCCTTCTCCAGAATTGCCTTCTTTTGAAGTACTTTGGTCTGTATGGCTGCCAAACAGTTCATGTACTGTTCATGATTATAACTGTTATTACAGGCCTTCAATTTTCTTTTCAGGTAATCAAGGGTTTTTACATCATTTGTGGGACCTAAAACATTGACTACAGCCTTGGCAAGCCTTGTGATAAATTCAGGTTCCTCTGCTGTTTGATGCTGATTAGGAGTTTGTGGAATATTTACAGTTGATAGTGGTTCCTGAGTGTGGTCAGCCAGTTCTATTACATCCATTTCAATTACTTCAACCACAGTGTCAGATACAGTGATGTTATCATAGAGTTGATCATTATTGTCTCTTTCATTAGTATTGATATCTGGAACTTCATTAATCACAGTGTCAATCAGTTCATTTGGATAATTAGATGGGATTGGTACTACATTGTTTACAATCACAGTGTCAATCAGTTCATTTGGATCATTAGATGGGATTGGTTCTACATTGTTTACAATCACAGTGTCAATCAGTTCATTTGGATAATTAGATGGGATTGGTTCTGCATTGTTTGCCATCACAGTGTCAATCAATTCATTTGGTTTGGCTCGAAGAAACCCTGTGGCTGTTTTCTTCACTATGTCTGGGCTATCTTTGGACACAGGAAGATAGAGGTAGTGTGCGGGCAGACAGATGTCATCTTGTAAAGATTGGGACCAACAATTTGCCAGGTAAGCTTCTTCCTGCTTTATGTTGCTGGATCTGAAATGGTGCAAATGTGGTCCATCTTGTCTTGACTTAGGTTGTTCTTTTGAATCAAGAAAGAGCACATTTGCACCATCAAACTCCCACCATCTGTGCTCTGCTGTAGTAAAAAAAAAGTCGCTGATTCGTTCTAAATGGGCTTGCCATTCTCTGGGGTATTTTTCCAATATATAGGGAGGGAAAATTGAATCAAGAAAAGTGGGAAGACTTTTGGCGAGTTGTCTGATCTTGTTAGGGTGTTCTTGCCTTCGATGTCCCTCATTGATCTCCCTGAGCTCCTCTTCAGCTTGAAGGCGTATCAGAACATTTCCAATGATATGACTTGGGTGTTTTGATGAGGTAGATCTTGTTATGCAGTTGATGGCATTGAACAACCTTTCCTCATCTTCAGCATTCATTGCCTGTCCTGAGACTAGCCTGAGTTGGTAGACTGCATGGGATGTCAGGTTGTGAAAGTATTTTCCATACAATTTTCTACAGGTCATTGTCTTTGGTTGAAATCCAATGACCTCAAAACAGAGAATTGCATGGAGAAAACTTTGGTTGCAGTACCTTAGCACAGCTCTTGGACTACGTTCATCTTCACTTCCATACAGGATATCTTGCATATCAACCAGAGTATCCACTAATTGCTGCACTTTGATTGAAACTTTTTCTCTTACTCGTGAAGACACAGCAATTAATGAATACCTGTGATCACATGCTCTTTTCTTGTCTTTCCCTTCTACTGCAAGACTGATGGTTTCCTTTATGAGTTTTGACTCTTCTTGGCCTAGGTGGTGAGGTAGTTCTTGAAACAAGTTATTGATGTGACCAGCTAAATCATGCATTGGCTCGCATGGGAGTACTTCATATTCAGATACATTCAGACTTTCCAAAGTTGCTTTAGGGTTTCGATAAAGAATAGCAGGGACTCTTTTTTGGCCATGAAGATGTTCTTCAAATGCTTTCTGCATAGATTCTTTCAGGTTGGAATTGCATTCCAGTTTTCTTTTCTTTGTCTCTTCATGTAGCTCGTTTTTTGTTAAATTATCGCATGGGTTTGGTTTAAACTGCAGTGCATTTCTTTTAGTAATAGGCCCAAGAAGAACTGAAGTTTGCCTCTCCTCGAGTGTGAAAGATTGGCATCTAAAAGCATGGCCAAGGTCATTAATCATGCATGAATGTATTGCACATCCAGGGCAAAAGTAATTTCCTCCTCTCTGCTGACCACACTCAAACTCAACTGCAGGGCCATCACCTTTGCAGAAGCGCATTTTGTCGTTGATGAAAATGCCCTCCTCTATCTCTATTTTGGATGACAGCTTTTCCAGGCATTCACATCTTGTTTCGCTGTAAGATAACTGCTCAACATCTGTATCTTTACACCTGTGTATACAAAACAAAACACATTTTAACATTTTGATTCTAAGTTTATATTTAATAATAATTTGTTTTACATTGTATATAATATACAGTGTAGTTATATTTTGTGCTTTACAGATGTATGAATAAGTAAGTAAAGCCAAAGTAAATCAAAATAATTTACCTTGCAATTATGTATATTTGGGGACGTTCTACTTCCTCTTGGATGTCCACTTTCTCACCATTTTTTAATTTATACTCATCAGATGTTAAGTGAAATGCTGGATCATACATGACTGATACTAAAAACAGCAGATGTCCATGGTTGGCAACTGTTGAATGGTCATGCCAAATCATCAGATGCCTTGTTCTCTCCAAGGACTTCAATTTTTCTCTCATTGTGGTAAGTCCGTCACTGTCGTTAAATTCGTTGAGTTCAGTCAGGCGCTTTACCACGTCTAGTCTTGTAATGTTGTTATAGTAGTCGTCAGAGTGAATGTGTGTGTATTGTTTTTGTCTTTCCATTGACATTGTTCGTATTTCTTTGAGAGGTATTTTTCTACCGTGGACTGTAAATTCTGTTGCTTCAATTTCCTTGTTCTCATTCAAAATCAATTTGGAATACTTTTTGGGTACTATCATTTCCCCTATTAGGATCTCTCCATTGACAATCTTTGCTTTTAGTGTTTTCTTTAGGGACTCATTTGTCTCTGCTGTGGGAACACTGATCTCACCCCCTTTTCCCCGCAACTTTTGTCTGCGCACCCTTTGGTTGACAATTGGATTTTTAAATGAGTTGACATCTACACCTTGTTTTGACAGAAAGTCTTGTATCATCTGCCCCCCATTTCTTGCCAAATTTCCTTTCTTGTCTTTGACACTATACTTCTTTGCCAGCCCTGTCCAATTAATTACTGTGCCTTCGGTATAACTCTTTACCTCGTTTATCAACTCATCATATTGATCACCTTCTATAAGGTTTTCAATGTTCCCACTGTGATTCTTTTTCTTTTTGTTTTCATTTTTTTCTTTGGCAATCTTAATTTCTGTTCTTCTTTTTGCACACTTTATTGTTTCTAAAGAAGAAGAAAGCCTCTCTCTTTGGCGGCTTGCAAAGGACTGTCTGTTACCAAGGCATCTGAAAAATTTGACAATAAAATATAATGAAAACTTTTATTCGAAAGCATTGATATATAATGTACAGATGACAAAAGTACTTAAAAATATAAATTTTTTTAGTCAACTTTAGCAGGGACCAGAGATGAGGGAAGGGGGGAGGGGGGAGGGGAGGGAAGCTATATGTTTTTTGTTTAATATCCACTGAATTTTCTCATCTCCCCTATGTTTAACTTCTGCAATGATCTCTTTTATTTTCTATTCTTAGCCCCCTCACTTTTTTTACTTTAATTTTGTGTGTAAATTGTGCTTGAATACTAGTAGTGCACTAAAAAAATATACCAATACCATAACAAATTAAATGCTGTTTTAAATTGCCACTCTTACCTTTGAAGGGAAGTTTCTTGCCACTTTCTCTCCACATCCTCTTTCACACTCCTAAGAAGTGTACGTCTGAGGCTCTTTCTTTCTGCTGGAGTCTTCTTTACTTCAACATTTGCCTCTGGTACTTTCGTCATGGCCTCTCCTAATGAGATTCCAGCCCATTTATTGAATACAGGATTCAGTTCCTTAAACAATTCTCGTGCTACTGTTATTGCTTGATTTTTTCCTGGTTTCGTGTTTTTCCCTTTGCCAATCTTTGCATTTAATTCAGCCGCCACTCTAAATGGATTTTCTTTTTCTTTGTTTTTCAGGGCAAGGCTCTTCACTGGAAACAGAGCACAAGTTGCTGGATAACTGTGATAACAGCCTTTGCAATTCGAAAATGTGTGTTCATTTTTCCTTGACTGAGAGAGACTTAGCCATCGCTCGACTGAGAATTCAGTGAAGAACTTAGTCTTCTCGGCTTTTTTCTTTGGGTTCCATTTTCTCACAACACTTGTAAGAGCCAAGAACCGTTTGTTGAAGGTCTTATAATCAATATGAAACCCATCTTGGTTGTCAGCGAAGGTTTCACAAAAGTATTTGTACCTTGCTTCGATCACTTGTGACTTAACCGATTTGGCGGGATCGTGAACAGAACTTTTAGCTTTCTTTGCTGAATAGAGAGCTGCAACTTTTGCAAAACCACAAGTAGTAGGAGAACAAAAGCCTCCTGACATTTCAAGTAAATACTTTTTAAAGAGAATATTTTGTAAAACACAGCGAGTATATGAGATACGTTATAGAGATAGTTACGGTATGTCGAAATAATTTCGAAAATAGCGCCAAAATGATCTTGTGACGTGAATAACTTCTTATCTGTAATGTGATGAGCGAGATTTATCAGTTGAGCAGGATGTTGTAATTATTTAGAAGGGGAAATCGGTGGACATGTACAAAATATAATCACAATTATGACAAAGACAACATCGTATTTCATTCACTGTTAGACTTTATTTACCCTTGAATATGATTTACATTAAAAACAGATGAAGAAATACCTGACTGAAACTCACAGTCTTGATTTTCTTGTTTTAAAGTAGACGTTGCTCATTAAAACAAGAGCAATACAAAACAAACACCACATTCGTCCGCCATTTTGAAAAAGCCGCGAATAATCCCCTACATGAAGTATCTGCCTGTTTTCATTGGTATCCGCTGATCAATCGTACTACCTAATCGGCGCAGTTGTCAACATGGCCGTCGTGTCTCATAGATATGTAATGATTCTATATTTCGGTCTCGCATCATACCAAATTACAAATCTATCGAATCAAACAACTAGTATGTAATAGAAAAAGTATATATCTACACATTTACAACGAGGACAGTTAACAAGAGTTCGTTTTTAAACTTTTACAGTGCATTTTGTCATGAATTTCGAACTTTTAAGACAAATTGATATTTTAGACCCTCAAAGAAAGCGTCTAATGATCGGTCCTCGTTGTGAGTGGATGCCATGTTCACTAAAGTATAACTCACGTTTGTATGAAAGGAATCCATTTACGTTTTGTTATGATGCAAAGGTAAATACTAAGGCGTACTAAAAATGGCGCGATTTTAAGTATACAACTGGTCACGTGATCACTCCAGAATACGAAAGACATTGTAAAATGAAGCATCTATCCGTTATGCATAACCTTAGTCTTTAGGGTACATTTTTTCGGACTATTTCTTTTTTTATAAATTTTTTTGTTGGATTTTTGCTATTTTTCACATCTGACCCAGGCCTTAAACCACTTGAGTATGCTGCAGGAATTATTCAAAGTCTAAGCAAGAATTTTTTTTCTTGGAAATTATCTTGCAAGAATTTTTTTCCATATGTCTTTGGAGCTGCAGGAAATTGTTTTTCAAATTTTCCAACCTCCTCGCCCCCCCCCCCCTTAAAAAGCTAATTGATCGCCCCTAAGGTGATAGTGGTGGTTATGCTAAGTGTGATGGTGGTGAAGATGTTCGTGATAAAGGGTGGTGGTTATGCTGCTGTTGTTGGTGATGATGTTGATAATTATGGTGATGTTGATTAATTTAAGGTGATGGTGATGATGGCGCTGGTGGTTAACTAAGTTGCGGTTGTCGATGATGATGATGATCATAAATAGTTATGGCGACAGTTAACTTTAGGGCAAAAGAGTCATCGGCGAAAACTGATACATTTTTTTCTTTTTGAAGGAACATACAAGGTGAATTTGTTTACAGAAGACGCGTTCGGAGCCTGGACTGGTGCTAATATACTTCTTACCCTATTTGGAAGTGAAGGACAATCTGATGAACACTGCATTAACAGCGAAGGACTACATACGTTTAGAGATGGCATGTAAGTACACCGCACTATTTGATAAGGAATCCTACAGACAACGAAACAGATATGATGAAAACAGGGTATTTTCAATAATGTTACTTCTTCTCTGGTGTCATTATCGTTATAAATATCGTTATAAATATCCTACAAACAACGAAACAATATTTACTTATTTTTAATAATATTTAGCAGGTTGCCCAATTCAGCATGGCTAATTTAAATGGGGACCTGTATAACTAAATCTAATAGCAAAACAGCAACATTAAATACAAATATGGAAGCACAATACGGAAAGGAGAAACGAAAATAGATTACAAAGGTTTGAAGTGGCTTTTCAGTGCCGTTTAGAATTTGGAAAAATTAGTTTCGTGTCTAATTTCGGCGGGCAGAAAATTCCACGTTTTGATTGCGTTAACACGAAAGGACCTCTGATCAGTAGAAGTTCGGGCTAGCGGCAGTCTCAGAAAATTCCTATTTCGAGATATGATGAATGCAGGGTATTTTCAATAATGCAACTTCTTCTCTGGCTTCATTCTCGTTATAAATATTATTATAAATATTGGTATAATTGTCGTTATCATGCTCGTCAACTTGGTATTTCCTCGGATATCATTATCATCATCACCACCGTTGTCACGATCGTCAACCTAATTATTACCATTATAAGTATCAATTTCAGAATACATGTATTCGCATCAATAATGATCATCGTAATCATTATTATTATATAACATAAAGTGGTATACCGAGTGATATCAAAAAAGATAAAAAGCCTATCCTAGTCATGAAGATATCATTGATATCGCACATGTGTGATATCACTCTCAACCAATCAACTTTCAAAAAAAAAAATTTTCTTCAATCTGTTATATAATAAACAGAACATTACATGTGCGCTTGGAGATATCAATATCCCACTCATTCGCTGCGCTCACTCGTGGGATATCTTATCAACACTCGAAGATAAAATTCATATCTCCGCGCGCCCATGTAATATCCTCTATTTATCAATATCTTCATCACCTTTATAATCATTATCACATCATTTGTATCATTCATCATCAGCATTATTACTATTACACCATTACTATAATAATATATACTATAAATATTACATTATTTCTATAATTCTACTTTCTAGGAGAGGGACTTTAGACATCATATGTCCACATCACCTTGGTACTCACCCACATCACCCATATTAGGATAGTACCTGATCACACTGGATGGGCATCACCATGGTTTCTGGTAACTACGCAACGTATTTATATACAGAGAAGGGATGGGGTTGGTTTGGATATGATGCTAATGTTGCAGTTTTCCAAAGCAAAATAGCAATGTTACCATCAATTACTTGGGAAGAATTTGGTTGAGCTCGGGTCCGGAATGTTATAGTCACATTATTACTGGGAGAAGTGGGGATAGCTTTGGATTCGGAGCTATAAAATATGAAGGTGGAAATACAGTTTCAAGGAAAAAAGACACTTTTTTTCATTTGATAAAAAATAACATTTTTTTTTTTTGAACGTACGCGTAATATTTCTCCAATTGATCACCAAGTTCATACTATTAAGAGGGTCCTGAAGGGGTAAAATGGGAGCTGGGATTGACCTTATCTATACTTAAATTTCTCTACGACCATTTTTTGATTAGACGTATATTTGATTATTTGTGTAGGTCACTGTACAAGATCCTAAGACAGAAAATGTTGTAGTGTTCACATGTAATCCTTTACGTTTGCTTGATACTGAACAAAGTGAGTAAAACGAATAAAGTGCTTTGTATTTCAGACCTATTTAATCTAATAATCATTGCTCCTCCTTCGTGTACGTAATTAAATAGAAACACAAAAGACTCCAAGTTAAACAAGGCCTGCCCCTGGACCTTAAATCGCCGTAATTTAATGCGATTTAAAGCGTTTTAAGGCGATTTAAGAAACTATGGCCAAACTTCGAGTGAAGTTTTAAGGCGTTTTAGTGCGGTTTAAGGCGATTTAAGAAAATATGGCCAAACTTCAAGTGAAGTTTTAAGGCGGTTTAGCGCGGTTTAAGGCGATTTAATGCGATTTAAGGTCCAGGGGCAGGCCTTAAACAATAGAACGAAGCTGACAAAGAATAGGTGTTTAGTACACAACGAAGGAGCATATTAATGTTGATGACATGTAGGACAATAGTCATGGTACTTATAATGAAGATAATTTGGTGATGACAATATCGGTTATAACGACGACGACGATGATATATGATAATGGTAATACTGACGATGAAGATGATGATGATAATTCAAAATGATATTATTTTTGGTGCTAATGATGACCTTACGATCATATTATGACGAAGACTTTATGATAATGATAAATTCTTAAAGCTTATTGTGTGTGTTTTTTTTTTATTGTGTCTGTTCCAGTACATTCTCCACATTTCTACTACCCATCAAATACCAATGACGTTGATGAGCTGTTAACTTTGGAGAGTGACACCTCTGAAACCTGGAAAAAGGTGAAAAAGACCAGGAAGGCTCAAATCTGGCGCAAAAAGGCAGCTAAACCTAAAGAATTACCATTGATAACAAAGGTAAAGGACACCGCAATTAACTTGAAAATCATCAAATATGTCATAAATATATATTCATCTGTTGCATAATTATCTGGCAATCAAGGAGGATTCAAGAGAAAACGACGTCCATATTAGTCTAGCTTAGTCCTCTCTTAAGTCCACACACACTTTTCCCTGCATTCTGAATCCGAGGTTTTATCCAATCTGTTTTTGACGTCATTGCATGCATGTCAAGCCTGCTTTGCACTTGATCGTCTCGATGCCAACTTTATCATGTTTTGATGAAAACGTTTGCAAAAACGATGTTGTGATTCTCGAAAGTAAGAACCAGTGGCTAGCTTGTAAACACGCCACCAAAATACGTCACAAAAAACCTCCCATGTACAGGCTCGCCATTCTGCTTGCAAAAAAACATGAACCAAATCAACGAAAGTCTGGATATTTCCACTATTGAGAATCAAGTGATTCCATTTCACTGTTTTGAAATATGCGGTAAAAGGACATGAAGGCGAGTGATAAAAATAATTAAACAATTTCATTGATGTGTTATCTGTGTATGAATTTTAGGCTGAATTACAATTACGAGGAATACCATACGAAACAGGTAAACTTAGCTTGATACTTATTTTGCTACAGCTTTTAAACTTTTTTTTGGATCTTTTCGTTATGGGGGCATACCTACTATGGTGCTATGAGCGCGCTTTTGGATGTCCCCAGCTCAGCATATATACTATTATTTTTGTTGTTTTAACTATTCTATGTTATATACATTAAGGTAATATAATACGGCGCGTGTCTATATATTGTGATATAAACACTGGGAGATGTTGGTCAAGAGAGAAGTCGTAAAAAAACATGAGGCGTATCCGAGTGTTTCTTTCACTTCTCGAGTACGTGCTCTACATCTCCAAGGGTGTTTATATCACAGTATATATAGACATAAGCGGACGTTTTATTTTTAAAAATTAATGGGTCCTCTGATATAAAAACGGTGGCTAGCCAATCAAAGCGCGCATAGTACTTGTATCTCAAATATTTTATAAACTGATATATATATTTATCTCAAATTCTTAATAATAATATTTTCTATTTTCTGGAGGGATGGAATAAATACTCAAGCATGTTAAGGTCTGGGGTTTTCCCTTGTGAAAAGATAATAAAGATAAATTAAGATTAATAATTAAGATTTTGGCTTCGTACTTTCAAGATATTCGCAAGTTTTCAATACAAATCGTTGTGGATGTTGATATCAATGTCCTTACTTTTGTCCCGTGAAACACGGCTAAAACCAGGCCTTAACATACTTGAGTATATTACAACACTCAATATTTTTCATGCAGCCGTCAAGTACTTAACTGACTGGCAAATCAGACAACAATGGGACAAGACAATTAGTGTCGTCGATAATTTAGAAACGATTGGAAACTTCAAAGTCATTTACGGGTATGTAATCAATCGAGACAATCTAAATGGTAGATGTCACTTTGGTGTGTCTCGTGGAAGACTCTTATTTATTATTTCAATATTTATAACAATATATTTTATACAAGTCACCTCATGTTTTTTGTACCCAAACATTCGCAGAGTACCTCCTGGATGTAAGGTACACCTAGAAAGAAGCTGTTTTTACAGTTATTGTATTCTATCTGAATGTGTTTTGCTCATTGCCCTTCTCGGATTTATTCTGCAAATTAGCCGGTGATCAAAACAAGTATACAATCATCCGAATACAACGTGATTGCCGCACACATTTCTAGACTTTTACTTCATTAAACTGTTTGTTTTTTTTTATCTCCGTATCACAGTAGTTTTATGTTGTCTAACAATTCAGAGTAAGAAATTCGAGACAGCACGTACCCATATTTCAATAATATAAATTTTAAACTTTATTTTTTTTGGCTCGTTTCAGTTTCAGAGAAATGGTCTTAGCATGCCTTGATCACCATGATCAGCGGTATCACACACAGTACATGTGCAGCATCTTGTATCCAAGTGTACCTCAAGATCACAACACTGAGCAAATTAGGTAAAAGGGGATAGAAATTCATAAAATGTATTATTTTATTGCGATGATTGAGAATATAGCAACGAATTCTCGTACCCAGACCCTTTTCAGCTTTCTAACGAAAATCTGAAGAAAGGCTCTGGTAAGAGACATCTCAAGCGTGAATATAATTGGTTGAAATAATGTCATGCGCAATCAGCGATAATTATACACAACTAATACGCGACACTTTCATTTTAATGTTGCTAGAGGCAACTGTCCACTAGAAAATTACCTTTGATCGCATTTACTTGGTTTCAGACTAGATTTTCCGAGGCCGTCCCTTCGAAAAAACAATAATAATTTGGGAAATTTGCTATCTATCAATTGACCTATACTACAGTTTTAATAGTTAGATATGAGAGCTGAAACATTCGAACTGCTATTTGCGAAATACGGCTTTTGGCTGGCGAGTAATTAGCAGCGGACAAATTAAAAAAGGCATTGGAATGTCTGAGTTCTCAGAAAGCCTAACTGAAATGGCAGCCGATAACAAACTCTTCATTTATTTACTTTGTTCGAACACTTGTTATAACTATATAATCCTAATCGCAATTTATTTTTATTTAGGAGCGAAATTTACATTTTTTCGCCATTTCGTTACCGGAAAGTAGAAAATATTGAGCATGCGCATATCTGGCAATCCAGATTCTGGGTCTTCCGGTTTGTCTCTTACCAGAGCCCTTGATTTTTCGTTAGAAAGCTGAGAAGGGTCTGGGAACGAGAATGATAGCAATACTGTGCTTACATTAGTAGCGGCTCTTGGGGATGGATGGGATTTCCCTCTCCCCAGCCCTCATCACGCAGGCTACCAGTTACATGAAGTGCTACACGTTGAAATGCGCATTTAATCCGATTTAATTAAATAAAATCACTTCAACGTCTCAAATCTTCTATCCAGACACAAGTGTTCTACTAATTGGGGAAATCCACACCCACTACTCCTTCATTAAAATATATGTTTAAGCGCGCAGCTCTGCTCACATTTATTCTTCGAACATAGGAAGTATGCAATTTTAATTTTGCCTCACTTTTTAAGGGCAAGCACTAACATATTGGGCATTGTCGTACGCCCAGTTGATGATGGTACAGAGTCTTCCAAAGTAACAGTCATTACACAGGTCAATTTCAAAGGCTCGGCGCCCAAGTTTGTAAAGAATTGCTGGCAAAAAAACCTTTCAAATAATCCAGTCAAATGGATAAAGATGATGAAGAGATATCATAAGAAACATCCACACGGAGACAAAACTAGTGCTACAGGAATAACTAACGGAGAAAAGCCTAACAGTAATGATAATAATAGCCAATCAGCATGAATCAAAATGATGTCGTTACGATTAGAAAAAGGAAGGGAAAGCCTGGGGACTAGGCTACTGACGAACTTGAATAATGAACAAATATAAAATTAGAGAAAGAAAGAAAGAGAAAAAAGAGAGAAAGGAAGGAAAGAAGGGAACTAAGAAAGGAAATAACCTAAAAGACCCGAGCAAGTAATTAAGAAAGAAGGAAAACGCACTAAATAGACTGAAATGTGTACAACATGGAAACATGGCATTCCTTGTTGAGGAATGTCTAACCAATAGATTTACAATAAAAGGTTCTAGAGAGCAGTTATTATTTTTATCTGATAATACTTGCTGCAGAGTAATGTTTAACTTTAAAATTAAAACGTGTTAGTGGAAAATAACAAACAAAAAACTTATTGAAACCCATGAAGAAAGCATTTGATTTCCTTAGGGGGCTTTCTCTTATTAGTGTATGGGGGGTCGGTAAATTCACCGGGTCTTTGCCAAATATTACCCAACCCCCCCCCCCCCCCCCCCCCCTTGGTTGGCAAAAATATCCACCTTAGATTTCGTCCAGTTTTTTAAACCCTATAAAACAGCATACAATTTTTAACAATCTCTTATCCTCGAAAAGATCTACTCAGTGTGGTCAAGCCCTCACGGCCACACAGAGAAGTCCCTGTGTTTTTTTTTCCCGAGTAGATTAGCTTTGTCAGGGCCACTATTCTCAAGCTCCCGATAATATCTGAAGACCCATGTTCACTTACCAGCATGCACCGCGCGAAAGACTGTTTTCGTGGATCATGAACATCGCACATTAAGACATTTTGATACATTTAACGATGTAAGTGGGTATTTTACGCTGTAAAATCGTTTAGCGTTTAGTTTTATCGTAATACGACTGACTGAATTATAACACTCAAAAATCAAAATATACAACGCAAAGCATGCCGGTAAGTGAAGTGACCATGGGTCTTTAAAAACGTCACTGACAGCTATTTGAGCAATTTTGTTTAAATATCTGACAGAATTTTGTGCGAATATAGAGAGAGAGCAACCATGGAAAAATCGGAAATATTTTATTGATTTCTGACAACCATTTCATTTATTTTGAGTAATAAAAAAATCTAAAATTTTCTCTCATCCGATAATCGCCCAAACCAGTACACCAGTACTCTCTTTTTTTACTCCGACGAAGGGTAAAGCTCGAAACGACAGTAAAGTAAGTCAATATTTTTTAGGATGGTACACATTTCATTATATTATCTACCCAGTACACTGACAAATTTTCCTTTTCTGTTCAAAAGTGATTTCTATATTTAAAATTGTGGTTACGCCATGGACGCTCGAAACGTCAGTAAAGTGAAGTCAACATTTTTTACCCAGTGCGCTGACAAGTATTCCTTTTTTGATCAAAAGTAATTTCTATTTACGTCATGGCTGCTCACAGACATCAATTACAGCTGTTTTGATATAACGAGGTGCAATTTAGATTGTTGTTAGGCAGGACTAGACGTAACTCCCTGGGGCCTTGATTAACATACCAAGTCTCTGAACCATATCACTTCATCGCGCTATGATTTGCTGTGGATTAAAGTTGCTTTTGTCACGCGCGACAAGCGTTGAGTTGTCGAGGGCTGGGGTACGTGCAGAACTCTACCTTCTCAATTCCAGGCCATTTTACAAGCATATATCTCTCAAAACTATTACCAGGTGAGCTTATTATCTTAAAATACCAATCCAGCAACTTAATGCAGGGTTTCTTTTGGTTAAGCAATTATTTAAGGCGAGTTATTTAGCACTTTGTTGATACCGACCCAATATCTATGTACTCGCGAAAGATCGAGATTTTCGAAGAATTGATTTGCAGTTTAAGTGGTATAAGCTTGAAGCTTATAGCTTAGTTATAGGTTTAGGAGTTTGAAGAAGTTTTTGATTTGTAAGCCACAGGAGGACATTGAATTATAAACTGTAGTAATAAGAATAGAATGCATAATCAAAGAATAGAATGTATAATCATACAAGGTAAACAATATATCTTTTGAATTAACTATGTTCAACCTTATCATTTCCGTATAATACAAGCCTAAAAAGTTATTTAAATAATTAAACTTCTAACAAAAACTAGTGTTATTAATCCAACACGTACTTGAAGCTAAAAAATAGCAGTGAGCAATCATAAATATTTGTGATTCAAATGTGCACTCATCGTGTCCGCTTTGAAAAAAACCTCTGCTATTTCCCTACTGATAGATTACAAGATATTTATCGCTCTTATATTCCATCTGCAAGGAATGTTATATAATCATTTTAATCAAATTCTTTAAGTTCATTCATCTACCCCTCGTGGGTTCCCTAATTCAGGTTTATTGTTCGTTTGTTTATATTAATATTCAGAAAGACATGCGTGACAGGAGTGTACTATTATTGACCACCTTATATACTTCTTTTATAGAACGCATATTTTTTATAAACTCATTTAACTACTCTTTGAAATATATTTCATTTAAAGAAAGTAAAACTTAAAGGTGCACTAGAACAAATGGACAAAAAGCAGACAGTTACAATTTAGGCACTAAACAATAATAAATATTTTCTTTTTTTTAAATATTTGCACGGAAACAGAAAAAATCATTCCATTCATTAAAATATATATGAGTAAAAATCAAATCAAATCAAAACATTCCGTTCATAATTATATTAATATAAATTATCATAATATATTAATTATTAGGAATGTAATATATTTGAAATACTCTAAAAGAAAACCAACCCAAAAATAACATACTTTATGCATAATAATCATAAAAAAAACTACTTTTCCGCTGTCTATGTTTTGATTAACGAAATTATAATCGTCTGACTTGCTTGAATTTATTAATTTTTGTAATTACTATTCTTGAAATCAATAAATCTGAATTTGAGAAATCAAGGTGGAAGTTATTGTGGGCAGACAGGGTGACATTCAATATTATTTGCCAAAGGAAAGAACTCTTGATGTTGAGATTTTGATAAGGAGTTATCACAATAAGCGTGACAATGATAACATATTGGATGACATTTTATTCTTTTGTCAGTTAGATAATGTCAAAAGTTATTTGATACTAACAATGGTTTGAGATTATAAAAAAAGGAATTTCAAGGTCTTTTCCCTTTAGCGAGAGGAAGGCCTGGGTCATCCCCAGTCACTATTTCATTACTACAGAGGAATGGCAATGTGCAATCATGTTTTTTATAAATGGAAACTATAGCTAGTAAACTAGTAAAGGCTGCATTGGTGTTTGATATAACCCATAGGTATATATAATGAAATTTGTAACACCGTAAAAAATGTTGACTTAACTTTACTGCAGACGTTTTGAGCTTTAGCCCTTCATCGGAGTAAAGGGTTAGACTAAGGGACTTTGTTCTTTTTTATTTTTATCTAGACAGTGAAAGATGACTTCTGAAGAAGCACCTCCTGATGGTTAGTTTATCAACTTTAGTTTTAAATGTCATTCCACAATAACACATTTACAAGTGTGGCAATGTTGCCATGAAATCCCTGCATTCTAGTAAAGTTTACTTAGGTTACCCATAGTCCCCTGCGCTACTAGCCATTCCACAATAACACATTTACAACTGTGGCAATGTGGCTATGAAATCCCTGCATTCTAGTAAAGTATACATAGGTTACCCATAGTCCCCTGTGCCACTTGCTTGTAGGCTTTTCACTTCGCTGGGCGACAAAGTTTTTCAAGCTGGGTGAATACAATGATAATTGCCTGTTTTTCAGAACACAAGCAACATACACAGACTCAGTTGTATACTGCTCATTAACAGCCCTTGTTATTTTTCCAACTTGTGACAAGTGCAATATCAAGTCTGTTTATGTTGCTTGTTCTGCCTGGCTATATATGTATGTTCAAAGCAAGCATATATTTAGCAGTTAAAACTAATTGACAAATGAGTTTGGGGTAGGTACCAGAGTGAGCTCCACCAATTGCCACAGACTGCACCCAAGCTAGGAGGTAACCATGGCAACTGGACCACAGCTCACAACTGTTACCTGTCACACTTTAAACAGTGGTTATTACCTTGAAGCAACCAACAACCCAGAGGAGGGAGGGTGGGAAAATCAGTATGCAACAATGCCAGCACTACAAACATGTTTGAACTGCTCTGGACCCCCATGGGCGAATGGTGTTAACCACTGGCCAGCAAGCATTGTCTCGGTTTTAACTTAACCTAAACTACATTTAGCCACATATAAAACTGATACAACTTCTAATACTCTTTGAAAAACTGGGGTTTGAGTTGGCAGAAAACCTATGAATAATAATTGAAAATGATTTTAATCTGCTTACAGGGTATACATATAGAATAGAGATATACACAGGCAGTCAATGGGGTGGTGGTACTGATGCAAATGTACTTATTACCATATATGGAGAGAATGGTGACACAGGCCAAAGACAGCTGGACAATGCAGGCAACAACTTTGAACGTGACTCGTAAGAATTTGCGATTCTGTTATATTATACATAGTTCTTATTTGTTTATTATTCTTAAATATTTAGAATGTTGTTATTGTACTGATTTTGTTATGATTTCTTTATGATTTCTTTATTGTTTTATATGTTTGTTGTCTGCAGTTTTAATTCTTTATAAGCCAATTATCATCCTATTTATATTATTTATTTATTTTAAGCATTCATTTACTGATTTATACATTCATTATCTTCATCTTTATACATCAATTGATTCATTTATCCATCCATTCACTCATTTTATCATTCATTTGCCCATCTGTTATTTGTTTAAGTATATTATTTATCCATTTATTCACTCATCCATTCATTCACTCATCCACTTATCTATTTAAATATATGCAATAGAAATATTCAACCTTTGCTATCTGTAGAAAAGACAGCTTCAAGATTGTCCATTTTGGAGACTACATTGGACGAATCAAGAAAATAAAGATAGGGCATGATAACTCAGGAATAGGGCCTGCATGGTTCTTAAACAAGGTGAACAGATAACAATATCAGCAGTTACAAAACATGGCAATTATGGTTCATGAAATCAAAATCATTATACAAACTGCCACCTAGATTTAGCTGTGAAATATTTATGCCCATTTCAGTGTTTTAACACACCAAGGCAAAACTCACTTCTCACCATCTTACAGCTGACTTAGTTTTTATTTGTCACAAGAATGTAATCTGCAAATTCAGCATTCACATAAACATAAGCATTCGCATAAACCCTAAGAACTGTCTACTTTCACATAATCATGCCTTTTGTTTTTGTGGGGTAGATATTGTAATTCAAATTTGCTTGATTTGAATTACAATTGGTTGGATTTGAAGAATAATAGCTAACCTGCCCCCCCCCCCCCCCCCCCCCCCCAAAAATAAACAAAAACAGAAGGCATCATGGTTATTGTGAAAGTAGTGAATAAGCAAAGGTTGTTTAATGTGCCTAGAGTACAAACACTTAAAGTGTGCAATGCTTTGTACTATTTACCACTAAATAGTGTTGATTAAGGTATCAGGACTGGTTATGGACCCCTATGTGCGCGACTTCAAATTGTGCTCAAGCTTTACAATATTTTGTTATAAAAGTATATATTATCTGATAGGTGAATAATTGTAGTTTTAGGAAATGTTTTCGAATTGTCCATAACTTAAATTGCGAAAAAGATATGTAGAGTTTAATGCGATTTGAGTGTCCTTTGTTTGAAAAATCACAGCCCTTTACAAATTACCGTCACGTCAATAACAAACACGTCTTTGCACGTTAGAGAAGTTAATCTCTAAAACGGTGCCTGGGATTTTTCATATCTATCTTAGATCAGTTGCTACGAGATCTCAAACATCGACAATCGATATTTTAATGTATTTTCTTACTAATGAAGTGATATCTTTTTAACAAAATAAAAAATAGGAAATCGCAGACACCGTCCCACGCTTGAAACATCGTTCTACAATATAGCGAAGTTTAGTTGCAATCTGTTAAAATTTGAGCGAATGATAGTCGTTTAAAAATGAAAATTTGAGGCTAAAAAGTTACCGAGAAAAACGCGTTTATAAGTTTCGGGCCAGGGAGCCGCTTAGTGTTTACACAGACACTTCATCTGTCAATGAGTTGTCATCTTGCCTGGTCTGTATCATATACCGTAGGCTATTATTAGTGTAATAGGATGCTATTCCAGTCACTCGTTCTCTGGTGTATTGAAACCCATGTTTCTAGTCGATGTCGTTGATGACTTTATGATGCATTTCGCCTATAATATTAGTTGACACTCACTGAAATCCTAACATACGATTTTACAAATTCAACTAGAGAAACAAACTATGTCTAGAGGAAACCGTTCGAGTGTGAATGGCGAAGCTGTGGCCAATGCAAACACACAACTAGAGCCGCTACGGCGACCTAGAGAAATTGTTATTCAACATTACAAATGAGGGAATTGGGGCCGGGTAATTATGATCGTATTTTAATGTCAATACCTTTGTAACAACGCACAGATAACAATGCTACTTTTGCCGCTTACTTCCCGTAGAATACTGAATATTTGACGTTCTAACTTCGGCCCTAACTTCTAGATTTGATTTGGAAGTGTTTGTATTAAAACCTCGAAGCAAGCACTTATAACTACAATATGCAGCACTTTGTGTAGAATCCTCTGACCTTTGTACGTGTTTCCTGAGCATATAATACGAGCCTTGATCGCTTTCGGCGAGAGATTTTCGTCGTTCGAGCGGGAAAGGTTTCTTTGGTTTTGGCGATATAAACAAAGAAGACGATCTGCGCTTTCGAGAAGCCAATAAAGAATCGTAATGGACTATACGAGAATCTATACCATGAATATGACAGAGATTATTAAAAGTTTTTCGATTTTCGCGTAGAAGCCGTATTTGAGTAAGATTCTTGTGCACGACGATTCACGTATGAAATCACATGGGGCTCATATTGTTGCCTGGCAATTAGCTTACGATGACAGATAGCTAATTAGCTGTTGACATGATAGTTCCGGTCAAATGTTGATCACGAATTTTATTATCAGCAATTTAGCGAAATTGGAAAGTAAAAACGGCATTTTTTTTAAAGAATATGTTAGATAATATCACAATCTAACTTATAGAAGAAGAAAAATAAATTGAGCAGAGAGTTGTCCATAACCAGTCCTGATACCTTAAACAATTGATTAACATAATTTAGCAGTATTTAGTGGTATTTATGTTGCACACTTTTAGTGTTTGTACTCTATTGTTTTTGTGTTATTGCAAAACTCAAGCTTCTTTAATAACAAGGAGACCTAAATTACTCAAAGTAAAGTTAAGTCAACATTTTTATGGTGTTACAAATTTCATTATATGTTACCTATTACCTATCTTTTATATCAAACAACGACGCAGCCTATACTAGTTTACTCGCTAGTTTCCATTTTTACTCAAAAGTAGCTTTATAATGAAACTTTCTATCCTTTTCGTTATGATTTAGGTTATGGTTGAGGATGCAAAAACTGGTGAAGAGTTTGAGTTTCCATGTGATGAGTGGTTTGGTGATGATAGTGGTGGACTATTGTCACGTGAACTAGAGTACACTGATGTCAAAGTCAAAGACCCATCAACTGATAAAGGTGAATTCTCAAAACTCCCATCAACTCCTTAAGAAAAACTAGCCTCTTGTACAACCGTAGTTCTCATGTTGTGTCGCCACTCAATATTTCTTCCCTCTAATAGGGATATGACATACATGTAGTGTTAATGCAGAGGAGTGCATGTTATCCCACAATCCATTGCAAATGACATTTTATTAACAATGTGAAGTGACGTCATCATTGAGTTTGAGCTGTCGGCAACTGAATGTCAAATCATGGCGTCCACTATGAGTGATTATAAATCATCAAAATTTTTCACAACAGAACTGATCATTTCATCTACATTCATTTACATGTGTCAAAAGTAGGAATGACGACATCATCAAACTAATCTTCTACATGTATGTTAGACTTGTGCGTTTAATAAATTTGTAAGAATGGAATCCACTTCTGGACTCTATAAATGAAAAGAAAGATATCTACACACTCAGAAAGATCAATAGCCTGATCTTTCTGAGCGGGCCTGTGTCCTACGCTATCACTTTATCCCCATACTTGGTTGAGGAGAAAGCGTTAGCGTAGGACCAAGGCCCACTCTGAAAATCAGGCTAATAGGTAAATAAAGTGATAAATATACTTTTATTAATCTACGTGTTGTTCTTAGGTCACCCATATACGATTCATATCTACACTGGTAATGTGTGGGGAGCTGGTACCGATGCTAATGTTCATGTTACCATATATGGAACAAAGGGTGATTCAGAAGAATACAGATTTGAAAACAAAGGAAGTTCTACATTCGAGGGTGCATCGTAAGTACACAAGCCTCTTGTTATTGACCAGTTGTAATACAGAAGACCTGTGTTTTCACACATGCTTTATTAAACGAACTAAAACTTTATAAAAATATATAAAATAGAGCCAGTGCCTCACTTTGACAAATATCATACAGTTTCATTGTTAGCACAACATTTCCAAAAAAAATAAAATGACTTAAATGTATTACAAACAAAACAAACAATCCAAATCGATAAATGAAAAATTGAATGGATGAGGTAAAAAGAGATTAAATAAACGAAATAATAGACGAATTAATAAACAAAGTGTGTATTGAGTAAGCTGATGGTTGTGTTACATTTAGGAAAGACTCGTTCAAGGTAGAGACAAAAGATTCTCTTGGTACCATCTACAAAGTTCGTGTTGGCCATGATAATACTGGGTGGGGCCCTGGATGGTTTCTAGATAAGGTACAATATAAATGCCCTTTCATGCAAAAAGCTGTAGCTGTAGCTACAGTGACATGAAAGTATATGTGATCTTTTGACTACATTACTTAGCAACGTTTTTAACAACAACGTCAAGGCGCTATTAGACAAACTTGCGAAGCAAACGGGGGAGTTATATGCTAATATAATATCTTGGATAAGAACTTGTTTATCTTTTAAAATCCTTGAATCTGTACATATGTGTGTTTAAGGGTCAAGAACCCTTTTTCACAAGAACAATGATTTTTCAGAGGATTTAAAAAAAATATTGCCCAGGTTTGAATTTTTTAGATTCAGTGTTTTGATTAGTTTATAAGTAGAGATTTTGACAACAGGTATAAAGTTTTAAGTAGTTTTTTTTTTTTTATAAAAAAATTAACATTGTCGCTGTCATTGTCTAGCCTACAAAGGGATGAGATTGCTCATTACCTCATTCTTTGGGAAAGGCACAACTCTGTGATGACTAATTGATAAATGACTCAGTGCTGAATTGAAAGAGTATGACTGATAATTAATATTGTACCTTTCGTTCTGCAGATCGAAATAGAAGACAATACCAATGGTGAGGTTATCGAGTTTACATGTGGGATGTGGTTGGCCACAGACAGTGATGATGGACTCATTAAACGTGATTTGATGAGAGAAGGCTTTGTAGAGGATAAAGATTCTCCCCTTGAAGGTATAGTTTTACCACAGTCAAGATCTATTTGATCTCGCATGAATTTACATTTTTGGTTGTATTATTTTAGATTATGAAATTGTTAATATTTCTCAGTGTATTTGAATTTCATGGCCTTAGCACACAATTTATGAGTAAAATTATATTGTTTATTTGAGATTTACTATTATTATCAGTGGTGGATCTATGGGAGTGTCCCTTCAGGAACCGGGCACTACCTAGTGCCGCAATTACCCCTTACACCTCAAGAGCCTTTGCAATTGGGACACCCCTGATAAATTTCTGGATCCGCCCCTGATCATGACCACTGCCATCACCATCACATATGATCATAATAGATAGATGATAGTTAGAATTATAGATATATTAATAAAGATATATGGTCAAGTTCAGTACTAAATAACTATTTGGACCCTTTTTCAGAGACCACTTACAAAGTTCAGATATACACTGGAGATGCGTTTGGAGCTGGAACGGACTCAAACATTCTTTTTACCTTGTATGGAACTGCTGGGGAATCGGATCAACAAACGTTCGAGAACGAAGGAGCGACAACGTTCGAAAATGGAATGTAAGTTACCGTATCAACTACGATCGCTCGTTCGTTTCATAGTATTTCACAATTTGTGTTCGTTTCCAGGGTTGATACAGTCGAATTCAAATGCCCGAACCTGGGTACTCTCCACAAAGTTCGCATCGGCCATGATAACACAGGATGGGGACCGGCTTGGTTTCTCGACAAGGTATAGTTGGTAGCAAATAAAGTAACCTTATTTATCGTCGGTAACTCGTGAAAGTCATATATAGACTGATAAACTTGAAGCTGACGGTGCTCATATTTTACTTCCCACTCTCCATCAGTGCTCCGTTTTACGGGTATTTAAAGCTACACGGAAAGGAGAGAAGTCGAAACAAGGATGTGAGGTCACTGGGAATCGAACTCGTGACCTCTTGAACAGAATGCCGCACACTAACCAACTGTGTCATCCTTGCTCCTTAGATAAATTATAAATATTTTAAACAGATCAGGATGGGGAAACCTCATGAGAGCCTCTTCGTATTGAATATATCCCAGTAATGCATTGCGCGTTTTTAAATCCAGGTGACTGTAGAGGATTCCAAAGCAGGAGAAACCGCTGTATTTCAATGTAACCGCTGGCTTGCAACAAACGCAGATGATGGTATGATTGAAAGAGAACTGACAAGAGAAGGATACTTTGGCGATGTCATTATTGAAGGATGTAAGTCTTTGAAAAAGGATGCTCCTTTCATAGTTCGATTTTCCTTTTTATTTTTTATAATGACTTTTTTAAGTCATTCATTCATTGTCACTGTATCGCCTTTGTGATCATCAACATCATCATTCCTATATCATCATAACTATCATTGACTATCTCTTTTCATAGTTCGATTTTCTGTTCATTTTTCATAATGACTTTTTCAGTCACTCATTCTTTGTCACTTCCGTCGCCATTATGGTCACCAACATCATCATCAACATCATCATCATCAACATCATAAATTTATCCTACGTGGTAGTAACAAAGATTTATAATGACAAACACACCCACGTACAAAGGCGTTTTAGATTTTAACATCATCCCTATCATCGTAATTATCATTACAATGATAACCATCACTGTCATTACTGTTTAAATTGTCATCATCAACGTTTCCATTCAGCATTCGCTTTTATCACGGGCCGCCATATTGGTTGAGCAACCTTTGCAAACAAAGGTTTCCGCTCTCATAAGAATAAGCATGGCCATCGTGTGATAAAAGTCCATTCTTAGCATCAGTATCAAGGTTCTTTATCATCATCTTAATCATCATCATCTTAATCATCATCATCATCATCTTGATCATCATCATCTTGATCATCATCATCATCATGGTAATGTGTTATTGTTGTTGTCACTTTAACGTTTTTGTGTCTTGCTGCCATACACCTCTCTCTATCTTATGATTTAGAACATTAGAAAGTTATAATCAATCAATAAGTAGGGTTATCAATTGGTGAATTTTTTCAGTGCCCGATGATCTGAGAAATAGAAATCTCTTAGTCTATCTTATGACTTAGAACATTAGAATGTTATATTCAACCATTAAGAAGGGTTATCAATTTTTGATTCCACCCCTCTCTATCTCATGATTAGAACACTAGAATGTTATATTCAACCAATAAGAATGGTTATCAATTGGTGCATTTTTTCAGTGCCCGATGATCTGAAGGGAGAACCACTAGGAATAGAGACTGGTGATCTCAAAGATGACTGTATAAAAGCGTCTTCCAGTGCTGACGATACTCCACCTTGTAACGGAAGACTAAATCACGCAACGGGATGGTGTCCACGTGAAGCTGACGGCTGCTGGTTACAGGTATAGTTCTCATTTTTGCTGCATGCAATTAGTAACAACCCCCTACATAACTTTCTAAAATAACATGACCCACCCTCAATATTGCAGAACTCCCCCTCCACTATACTAATATATGAAAGCCCCCTAAACATGCCGTAGCCATGTAGTAAATAGTATTATTATATATCCTATTCAAACTCGTTTTCTTATTGGTCGAGAGCACGTCACGTGGAGGGAAATAAATCGATCTATTCCCCGCGCGGGTAATAAATCCACGTGAGAGGGGAATAAATCCACGTGATCAGGTCAAAGGCCATCAAAAGTTCGTGTGGCGCGTTTGCAAACTCAATGTAACCACCAATTTAAACTCCAACTTATAAGTAAACAACAAACATTTTCACTTAAATTGTCATTTGACATTTTTTGGTCGACTAAAAACTTTGTAATATCATATTACATTTCAATTTTTCTCCACGCTTTGTAATTCATAACGAATTTTTTTTCGTAAATAAAAAATTTTCAAAATGGAGTGAAAATTTTTCTTCGTTTGAATAGGGTATATAATAAAACACTTAATGACTGGTCCCGAGGGAAACAGTTAGTTTTGTTTCCCGAGAATCCCAATGTTTCCCGAGGCTCCGATTAAGTGCTTAGTAGTTAATAATAATAATACAATGTTTTCTATAGTGTCCATTCATGTACTTTCAACAACGCTTCACAAATTCATATAAATAAGATAACAGGAGAAAACATTAAAATACTATATTAATTTAGTACAAGGCTATTCTCCAGACCATTTAGAAATAATATCTTCATTAACGTCATCATTATCATTTCACTATTATTACAATTATCATCATCATCATCGCCATCATTATGATCGTCAACATCACCATCATGTAATGTTAAAGCACGTTAAAGCACAGTATCAAAACATGTAATATAATTTTCACCATCGTATTATATCTCCTACAGGTTGATTTAGAGAGTCTTCATTGTATTACATCAGTTGCTACTCAGGGTAATCCTACTGGTAACAACGACTACGTAAAGAAGTACAAACTGCAGTATTCACACGATGGCGAGAACTGGACTACTCATGAGGAGAATGGAAACCAGGTGACTTGGACTTTTGAAATTAGATAAGGAAAATATACTGTGTTCGGACCTTTTTATTTTTTTTCTTTCACATATTTTGGATTGTCTTTTTATTAGTACTTTCTTTCTTTTGTTAGGTTTATTTATTATTTGTTTGTTTTAATTTATTTAATTGTTTTAATTTATTTATTTGTTTATTTGTTTATTTATTTTGGCGTTTAAGCGGACCCATGGTCACTTGCCGGCATGCTTCGCGTCGTTTATTTTGATTTGAGTGTTATAATTCATTTGCAGTCAGTCGTATTAACAGAAAACAAAAACAACAAAACGCTAAACGATTTAGTAAAAGAGTAAATGCCCACTCACATCGTAAAAGTTATCAAAATGTTTGATTGGCGATTTTAATTGTCCACGAAATCCCGCATGCAGTCTTTCGTGCGGTGCATGCTGGTAAGTGACAATGGGTTTTAAATCAAGCTGCATGTTTTTTGTTTTCTCAAACGTTTCTCTATGTTTAAATATACTGTTCGATACTTATCATACGCTCGATCATGCCTTACAACCTATTAGTTATTTGATGCCAATGAAGACCATTCCACCGCCAAGATTGTAAATCTACAGAAGTATGTCATAGGAAGATACATTCGTGTTTGTCCTGTGGAATGGTACTGCTGGCCTTGCTTGAGAATAGAGGTATATGGAGTACCGTTAAAAGAAGGTAAGATACTTATCCCAGGCTAGTTTAGTAAACTTTTTCAAACGTTTTATTCACTAAACAACAATCAAACTTAAGTTTCGAGGACCCCAGTTATGACTATCTACTGATTACCGCACTGAAGTTACGACTACTGACCGACGACAAACCGGAGTAACGATTTTTGACCGACTTGAAATCGAAACAAAGTAACGACCATCGACCATTAGTAAGTAAGTTTATATCCTCCATGGAACGGCTAGCCGTTGAGAGTAGCTGGTCTGGCCCAAACGTCCAGCCAGCTATTGACCGACAATCAACTGAAAACCCGAGCATTTACCGAAGACCAACTGAAGTACACCGACCATTGACCGTCGACAAACCGAAATTACGACTATGGTCCGAAAGTTAAGCTAAAATACACATATTCCAAAACCGGTTGTCAAGGAAAGAGTATTTGTAATAGAGTGGTAAAGTGTGACGTCAGTTGACATGGATTCCGGTTCTAAACAGTAACTTTTCAGCACACATTTCTATAGAGGAACAAAAGAAATACGGTTGATCGACTTTAGTTTGGAACAAGTTTCCTTCACAACTGACAATAGGTGACGTATTCACTTCAGTACTCTATTGAATGATATAGTTTGTCTGGTAATTTTGTTAAATTAATACATGTTTCTATGTTTTTTAGGAAAAACTGAAGTAAAGACTGTCTCATACGTAACAGGTATTGTTCGATGTTTGATATTTTTCTTTTTTCAAAATAATTTCGCAAATATATAGTTAAAAATGTTATTCGTTTGTCTCACAAGTTTCTAAGTTTGAACCACAACGTTTCGACTGCTAATGCTAGTCAGGCTCATCAGGCGATGGGTAGACTGGAATGAAATAATGTATTAAACTGATCGTCGGATTCCTTTGAGGATATATGGTTGTCAGGGTATATGATTATAACTGCAAATGGTATCCTAGAGATGAAGCTCTTTTAACTTTTTAAGTTTTGCATCTTTTTGTATGGTGAGACATACTCAACAATGCTACATTCAAACTCAAAACAATGTCCATCTTATTTATTGAATTTTCCTTATTGTTGCTAATTCGGGGAATAAATATTAACTGAATTTTTATTTTCAGAACAAGTAGTTGAACCTGACAATACGGAAGAAACTGAGAGCGCTCCAGAGGAGAAAGAAAGAGCCGAGGATGCAATCAAATTTATCTTGAGCCAAACTGGCGACAAACGAAAAGACATCAAAGATCAGAAGCAGCAAATCGAAGACGAAATGAAAGAATTGGAAAAAGAGAGAGAAGAACGGGAGAAAAAGAAAGAACATGATCTGAAACTTCTTGAAGAGGAAGAAAGGAAGAAGGAGGAAGAGGAGGAGAGCAAACGAGCAGAGGAAAGAGAGAAGAAACGGTTACAGGAAGAAGAAAGGAAAAGGAAGGTTGACCTCGAAGTCCAAAAGATCGAAAAAGAACACCAAACGCGATTAGACGAGCTTGACAAACTAATGAATGATGAAGAAGAACGAAAGAGAAAAGAGATTGAGGATAAGAGAAAAGCTGACGAAGAAGAGCTCAAAGGGCTTGAAGATGAAAGAAAGAAAATTGACGAAGAAGAAAAACGACTCAGTGAAATCACAACGGTCGTGAAGAGGACAACAACCGACGTCTCAGATGGAACGCAAGCCGAGGACAAACTCACGACGGTTACAAAAACAACTCTAGTTATTGTCGACGATGATTCGAGAGATGACGATAATGTCGAAGAAGAGACGACAACGACTAAAATCGAAGAGGAAACTTCAGACGACGGAAAAGTCGTGACTATAACAAAGACGACGCAAGTTATTGTCGAATCAAGTCCTGACGACGAATCGAGAGATGACGATAATGCCGAAGAAGAGACGACAACGACTAAAATCGAAGAGGAAACTTCAGACGACGAAAAAGTCGTGACTATAACAAAGACGACGCAAGTTATTGTCGAATCAAGTCTTGACGACGAATCGAGAGATCAAGACGACAAAGACATAACAGAAGACGAATTCGTTTTTATCGACCGCGAAACCGAAGACGAGAAGAAAACAAGATTAGAGTACGAACAAGCGAGAGAAAGATTCGAGAAGATGCAAAAAATACAGGAAGAAGAGGACAAACGACAAAAAGAGGTCGCCGAACTGAATGTCATTATGATTGAACGACGAATTAAATCAGGCAAACTAGATGATGACAAGAAAACACAAGAGGAAGAAGAGGAAAAGAAAAAGAAAGAAGAAGCAAAGAGAATTAAAGAAGAACAGGAAAAGGAAAGAGAAGAAGAAGAACGTGAGAAGACGAAGAAGAAAGAAGAGAAAGCAAAACGCAAGGCAGAAAGAGAGAAAAAGAAAATGTTGAAAGTCAAGCTTACATCTAGTGATTCACTATCGTCGCTTACATCGTCGTCATCTTCGTCATCATCAGAAGGTTAGAAATTAATTAATCTAGTAATTAAATTGGTAAGCGTATAAATTATCTGTATGCATATCGTTTGCTGCGAGGCCGATGTTGCAACCTCGTTCCCAGGGCCCTCTCCCTTAGCTTTTGGGTGGGAGAGGGCCCTGGGAACGAGGTTGGCCGATGTTGATGATGATATACACCTATTTCAAAAATCGTTGTTGCGACTCAAGCATCAAGGCAAGACCGAAATGAATGCTGGTTTTGTGCTGGTAATGCATTATTGAAATCAGACTTGTTTTCAATTGAGGTGATGATGGTAGAGATGATAATGATCACAATAATGATGATCATGCATGAAGTTTCATGACGAGGATATCTGTAAATTTTAAACCATCACTTCCCGTAGGGTCCCTTCCGTGAGGTTCGCTCACACTCACTACCACTACATTCAATATTTACATACTCAACTCTGCTCACATGTTGATTTTAATAACAATGATAATAATAATAATAAACATGATAAGGAAAGGATAACAATAATAATGATAATCAAAATGATGATAATGATACCAACATTAATAATTATTATATGGTATTGATCAGTATATCGTTAATAACTATTTGATACCATTATGGATAATATTGCTATTAAAAGGTATGATAATTTTAGCGATGATCTATGATATTAAGTTGTCTAATGTACTTTATCGTATATATCGTACTATCTTGCTGATATCGTTAATCGTGATAATGCATTATTAATGTAATGATAATGACTTTAGTGATGATCTATGAAATTTTTAAATTATATATTATATTTTCGTATACTATTTTTAAATAGTTAAAACAATTATTCGCCAAAGGCGAAGTGAATATCAGTGATAATTAATAATCGAGATGGAGTCAAGATTATTATTCACCGATATTCACTAAGCCTGAGGTGGTTAATTGTTTTAGTATAAATACATAGGTGATCATTTCAAAAAGTAAAAATAACCAGACTTTGCCGAGTGAAGAAAAACTTGTCATTTCTTATTTCTATAAAAGCGTGCGAAACGCTTTAGGTGACTATATAGTTTAATAAACGAGCAGGAGTGTTTTATCAGGATTTAAAACAACGAGGCGAAGCCAAGTGGTTTTAGACCTGATAAAACATGATCTGCGAGTTTATTAAGCGGCTTCAAAAACTCCAACCTATATTTTGTGTTTTTGTAAAAAGAAATCAAGGATTTATGAAAGTTTATTAGAGAAAATTAAGGTTAAAGTTTATGTAAATTAGGGTGAATCTTTATCTTCAGTTAAAACACTCGTCACGGTTACGATTTCTTTTATCACTTTCTCATGAATTACTAATGAGTTTTTGAACGAGAAATAGTGTAAATTTCTCAACCAATCATCGCTCGCGATTTTCTATAATCACTCGTGCCTTTATACTAATATCATCTATTATCATTTGCATTGAAAGATGAAGGTCCACCGGTTGTGTCCAATATCGACAAGACGCCGTTCAGAGCTCCTATCGCCTCGTTGGAAGACGAAGGGGAAGATGAAATCACAAAACTCGTCACCTATCGAACAACAACTAAAACTACAACACGAGTGGTGAGCTGGCCTGGAACCTACTTCTTCAAACCGATAGAGCCTGGGAAGATGCAGCAACACCTTCCAGAGGATGTTGGTTTGTTGTTTGGATTTGACGATGTGAAGTCATATAATGGAATGGGGTCGTGTGATCACCTGAAACCTGTAGACCCGGCTGTTCGATCTGCGCAAGGTGAGTGCAGTGGACTAATAAAAGCACTCACTAACCATGAAGTAATCTCTATTTCCTTATAAATAAATTTCTTGGCTTTAAGTGTGTAAAATACTGAATTCTTGGGATTATTCCCTTCTACATAATAAAATTTAAAACAGGATTAAGTTTATTTACAATCAAGAATCCATCCATGCAGTAAGGTTAGCCCTTGTGGTTATTATAGCTAGCATGTTTTAGATATTATCGTACCTTGAAATCTGTAAAATCTATATAAATATGTACATATATTGTAATTCAAGGTACTAAATAAAGATAAATTGAAAAAATGAATTGAATTTAAAAGTTTGCACTCTTTTTTCTAATACAAAAAAACGATTACATTTTCTTCAACAGAAAGTAGTTTCAGTTCCAAGTTCCTCGATGACAGTGGTCCAAAACCCGTATGGTACGGGGGTTTAGATACAGAGAGTACCCTACCAGTCTCCGCTATACGAGACGAGGATGTTGACAGGTTGGTCGATTGGGAGAAAGCAGGAGATCTGGGCTGGAAACGAACTAAGAAATCACGTGACTTTGAAATCTGGAAACGTAAAGCTCATGAGGGTGGTCCTCCAATTACCAAGGTAACGCAACACGTGATGCAACTCTTATCCATGTTTTGAGAACGGCACAGAAAATGTGGTCGTTGAATTTGAGAGAAAGCCTATTAATTAATAATTTATGATTGCTAATATATTATTATTTGTTTTTTCTTAAAGGCTGTGATCACCCTTGATGGTATCCCGTACAACAATGGTAAGCTCCAATGGAGAGTACTCAGTAACAAACTATGGTGATTAGGATGATGAAGAGATGATAATAAAGATGATGATAATGAAGATGATGATAATGATAATGAAGATGATGATAATGATAATGAAGATGATGTTGATGATGATGATAGTGAAGATAATGATAATGAAGATGATGATGATGATGATCAAGATTATAAAGATTATGATAATGATGATAATGGAGATGGTGATAATGAAGATGATGATGATAATGAAGATGATGATGATAATGAAGATGATGATAATGAAGATGATGAAGATGATGATAAAGAAGATGATGATGATATTGTTGATGATGATGATATTGATGATGATGATAATGATGATGATAATGAAGATGATGATGAAGATGATGATAAAGAAGATGATGCTGAAAAAGATGATGGTTATGACGATGATCATATGCCGCTGATAATGATTAGAGCGGTTTTCGTATGACTGTGAAACGGACGTGCAGTGCCGTGACTGCGTCACGGCCGTGGTTTCTATAAAAACGTTCGAATTTTCTGCCGTATCCGTGCCGTGCGGTGACCGTGCCTTTTTCACAGTCATACGAAAAACGCTCTATAACGCCGTGATGGTGGTCACGAGTACGGTGGCGTTACGGTGTCTATGATGGTGACGATAAAACGATGAACACATTACATCCAAATTGAGGCGACTATTTCGTTATTTCGCTTTATTATATGGCTACGATAGTACGCGCGCTCTGATTGGCTGATTTCCGGTCTGATATTTTCCCATATCAGACCGTTACCATGACAACGGTCCAATTTTCGTATTTTTTTTCAGACCGTAAAATTAAAAACAACTTGTAAAGTATTGCAATAAATATTTTGTAAATTTTTTGCCTTTTTTAACCTGCAAAGTGTTTTTAGCCAGTTTAGTTTGTGTGTTTATTCATTCAATAATGAGAGATTCGGCGATAAAATATTTGTGATTTCGTATATCGCTAAGAAAAAAAGCCATATAATAAACGATTTATTAACCTCGCTTGTTTGGTCTGTCCGGAAAAATATCAGACCTCGGTCTGATATTTTCCCGTACAGACCGAACAAGCGAGGGTTAATAATCCTTTAATCTTGAATGAATCATTTAGTAATTTCATTGAATGTATGTCATTAATTTCTTTATTGCCAGCCATCAAAATATTGAGTGACTGGAAGTCAAGACATGAGTGGGACAAGACCTTTGACAAAATCGACGTTTTAGAGAGCAATGGTCCAACGAATGTTGTTCACTGGTAAGTTTTAACAAGTCAGACATTGACGGAATAAACGTCGGAATAAATAATCTAAAAAAGGTTGATGACTCGTACTTCTTTAAAGTCAGACATTGTATTTATAAATTGTACTTCCCATACCATACCATCCCCTCCCTTACCCGTATATTGTATACCATGTGTATCCTCATTATAGTCACTAAATAGGAACTGCTACTATAAGTCCTAATAAGGCTTTTAACCCCGGGGGGGGGGGGGGGGGGGTATACTCTCTTTGTCCAAGTGGTAGGGGTGATCGGCATACCTTTTAGGGTAAAATAGTTTTAAAAATACTTTTTATGTTAAATGTGGTTGAATTGTATTTATGGAATGGAAGTGATTAGACAAAGTACTTACATTACATTCTATCATCTCCTTGATGTATTTCCATATTTTCAGTCCTGTGAAAAAGAGAGAGTACGCTTTAGCTGTCTTAGATCGACAAGATAATGAAGAACCGTTCTATGCATCAGCATGGCGTAACACGACACACCCCAAAATCGACCTCATTAAGAACAAACGACTCAAGTAAGTCAATACCCTAGCCCCAGAGTGTTTTTTTATCGCCGCTTCTTGGCTCAGAATCCAAGGGGAAACACATGAAGAAGAAAAAACCTCTGGGGCCAGGGCAGTAAGTCAATCAAGTAATCTTGACTATATAACGATTTGAAATACTGAAACGAGTATTCATTAAGTACAATTGTTTTGGGGAAGGGAGGGAGTGTCGGAAACGAAAAATGTGTATCACTGTTAATAAGGATTCAAGAGTTCGAGTGATGATGATGATGATGATGATAGTACTTATAATACCAAGTAAAACTACTAATTCCACATTGTAAAGTGCACGCCATATATCCTTGAAAAAAAACACTAAATGTGCAGTCTAATTGTACTATTAAGTACAAGCTTGTTGGTATCACTGCAACAGAGTATTGCGTTTCTGGTTGATAACGATGACCTATTTGATTATGATTATCGTTATAACGATACTCCAATGAATCCCAGTCCATTTAAACAACATGTACTGACTTTCTGCTGTTTGTTTCGCAGACTATTCTATCTAGTCTCAGGCCTGGTAATTCGCCCAATTGAAGATGGTTCCCAGTCCTCCAAGGTAACAATCATCTGCCAGGTAAAAGGCTCGGTTCCATCGAAGGTCAAAAATACATTCTTGGCAGCCAAGCCTGCTAAGTGGATTGCAGAACTCAAGAAACACCACGCTAAAATGAGCCAGGAGGTTCAAGTTAAGGAGGAGTAATGGATAATTGATCGGACGCGTGCTTACTGTTTTCAACCTGTTCAATCAACTTGTTACGTCACATAGAGCGAAAACGCTATGGCCATGAAGAAAACTAAATTTGGCTGTAAACAACATTCTAGGCCTTTATAATATACCGCAAGTAGCGTAGAAAGTAACCTTTATAAATGGCAAAATCCGTTATAAAACGTTGTAGTTCGTATTTAGTGATTATTAGTCACTATGAAAGACAAGTAAAGTTGTACTGAGATATTGTTTCTTTTTGTATTTGATATTTTTATGATAGTGACTATATAGTCACTAAAAACTATTAGTAACTACTAGTTTTGGTTTTATTTCGTTGTTTTAGCGTTTTCGCTCAATCCAACTGTTGCCATGCTAACCTCGTTATCGATATAGATTGTTTTATAATTGCATTTTTATATCTAAAGGGTACCTCGCATTCAAAATAAGCTGTTTGTATCATTGTTTTCTTATAGTCCTTTTCCACATAGAATCCCAAAGGGGGATACATTCAGATCGTACGATTCATATTAAGTTCGACAACTTTGGTTTATTGTTTTTATAGATAGGGGGAAATGTAGCGGCCTACTTCACGTTCTGAGGTGACGCAGGCCGTAGGAAAAGTGACGTCATTAAACATGGCCACCTATGGTTGTAATGCTACGTAATGCTATTGATGCAAAGTAAATGAAAAAAAAAAAGAAAGAGGAGGATATTTTGTAATAACTTAGTTTTTAATTTAAAAAGTTTTAAAACGTTTTTAAGTTGTAATGTTAATGAATATTAAAATAATGTTATCTAATTTGAGTACATTCTAATTTTTTACTTAAGATGTCTATTGAATGTTAGTAGTCAAGTTGACTACTAACATTAAATAGACCTATTCGTACCTGCGTATGCAAATTGACCATTTCAGACCACGTGTCATTCCCTTGAGAATTGTTCTTTGTTATATCGTTTACATGTGAAAGAAACAATTTCCAAGGGTAGCATCACGTGATCTGAAATGGGACAACAAACAAGGAAGGTAAAGAGGTCTTTTGTAATCTGGGGATCCAAAAATCGGTTTCAATCAAGCCTGGGGGGCTGTCTCCTTCAAAAGTCAAATATGCAACGCCATTCCGTAGGTTTAAGGGTCATTTTAACTTTGCTACTAAAAATAAGCCAAGCTGCCAAGAACATCGCAGTCGTATCTTTTTGGGGTTGAACTCGGCAACGAGACTTCAACTTGTAATCTACGAGTACCTTTTATGGGTCAATTTTAAAATCATTATGAATACTGAAGGGAGCAAATTAGAAAGACATCAATAGGTCTTTGGATTTTATTTATTTACCATAGTAAGAGCAGTCCCTCTCTTCGAGGTTTATATGCTCTGGTTTGAGACCCGACTGCTGTGCTGGGAGACAATCCCCTGCTCTTTTTGTAGAGCACATCAGGATCTTTTACGTCAACCTTATATAGGAAATTAGAGTGAAGACAGATGGGACCTCTGGCTTTACGTCCTTATCCGAGAAGCATCAAAAGAAATTGCTTTACGTATTACATTATGGTGATACGGGATTGGATACCCCTTTCCCCAGAAGATACATTTCTGATTATTGTGCAAACAATGACAGTACTTCTAAATAAAAATTCAACTTTATTTCTTTGTAACAAATCTAAATTTATGGCTTGGTTCCTTTACAAAAAGTGGCAATGTGCGTTCCAAATATTTCAGTATTATAATTGGACTACAAGCTAACATTAAAGATTTCATTCTCACAAATGTTAAATCCATGAAATTATATTGACGATTTTCGTGTTTAGTTTTTGTTAATATTCTTCGAAAGCCTTATTGTATGCTTCTTTGTCAGCAATTTGCAATTAGACTGCATTATCCACGTTTCAGATACCATAGACCTAATCCGCTAACGCGTTGCTATGTACGTACGTTTCCACCCAATTCAAAACCACTGGGAACAAAAACCTTTTTAAGTTTCCACCAAATTCAAAACCACTGGGAACAAAATTTTTTGTTCCAAAAATGTGACATTGAAATGCATAAGATAAAGAATCTCATCCCCAAAAAGATTTGAATTAGGTGGAAACGTACATAGCAACGTGTTAGCCGATTTGGTCTATTAATTGAGATAATCAAAACGTTTTAAATTTACAAAATGTTTTACCCTGGTTACCAGAGGCTTGACCAAGGGGCTGTTTATATGAAGGCGAGCTGTCCCTGCCAGCCGGGATAACTATTGTTTCTAGTCCCCCGGGAATACAAAACAAAAGAGTTATCCCGGCTAGCAGGGACAACTCGCTTTCATATAAACAGCCCCTAACTCTCTCCCTCACCAGGGTAAACATTTTAAAAATTGTCGCATAAGTTGGATTTGGACAATTACTGTTACATTATATATTAGAAATGTTTAATGACCTATTTGTACAACTATTACAGAAATCAAGTAACTTGTCATCAATTTCAACATTTTAGTCTATAATTCTAATTCTAATCCACTTTTAGCGAAACAAATTGGAACAGAATCTTGGTTGGATTCCCTGTTTCTATTTTACCACAGGAGGCCCAATAAGATCAAACCAAGATTTTGTTCTCATCATTTTTTTTTTTTTTTTAATTGAAACGCACATCTTTAAATTTAAATGGAGAAATAGATTGCAAAGTTTTTTCGTAAAAACAAACATTTAAAAAAGTCAACCTCGTTTCAAGGGCTTTTCCCCTAGACAATCCAAGGGCTTTTCCCCCAGACATGGGCTTTTCCCCCAGACAATCCAAGGGGAAATTCCTTGGATGCGAGGTTGTTAAAAGATTCTTCTGTGCCTGCAAATTCCCTGCAAAAATAAACACTGAATCGAAATATGGCGACTAACTTAACTTCCTATTCATTTGAAAACTTTTGTATGTCGAAATTGACATTTCACTTAAACATTTTGATTGATTAGTATTTTAAATTGAAGATCTAGTCAGACTTGGGTCAACTATATTTCGATTTGATGTATCTATACAATGATTTCTTGTCTATCAAATTAACTATTTGTAACAATTAAAAATTTAAAATGGGATCCCTGTGGGTATTTTATAAATTTATGTCGCCAAAGGAATCCCAAAATGCAAAAAAAAAAATTGTAGGATTGATTTCCAGTTGGACAAACATGGTCAATATACCTCTTTACCTTCCTAGTTTGTTGTCCCATTTCCGATCACGTGATGCTACCCTTGGGAATTGTTTCTTTCACATGTAAATGATAAAGCACGTCCATCATAAAAGAAAAATTCTCAAGGGAATGAAACGTGGTCAGAAATGGGCAATTTGCATACGGAGGTAAAGAGGTCTATTGCCAAGACGTCCAAACTTCAAAATGGGATTCCTGTGGAGATAATTACCACAGGGATCCCAGTTAAACAAATATCTCGTAGTTCACTGCCTGGCCAATGATATTAGCTTGACTCTACTGGACTATTATCAGATCCATTCATTTTTGAATCCCATTGGTGTTTATGTTGCTGTCGTCCAAAACCTTCATCATAGTTTCCTTTGAGTTTAAACAGCTGTTTGAAGTGGGGCTTACAGAACAGCTTTCCTTGTAATGATGCAAAGTTTCCAAGCCTGAAATAATGAAATATGTGAGCAGAGTTGTGTGCTAAAATATTTAACGTAGAGGTAGTGAGTCTGTGTCTCACCAATAGACCTCTTTACCTTCCTTGTTTGTTGTCCAATTTTAGATCACGTCACGCTACCCTTTGGAATTGTTTCTTTCACATGTAAATGATATAACACGTTCATTATAAAAAGAACAATTCTCAAGGGAATGACACGTGGTCTGAAATGGGCAATTTGCATAAAGAGGTCTATTAGTAGGGCACTTGTTGCTAAATACATTGAGACGTTAAAAAAGTGATTTATTTATATATTTTTGTTTTTTAATAAGAACTTGGTCTTTTGAGTAAGATTTTAGAACGATTACTGCTGATTGAACAATAGAATTAGCATAAAGTTGATCTATTTAGTATTACTAATGGTTTATGGATATATTGTCACTCTATGTAGCCTCTGTAAGTACAGAAGCGTAAATAAGGAAATGTTCTCTAATTTGTTTCAACAGCCAAAGATTAACAGATAGAAGTCTTGTTTTTATGAATGAATAGATAAAAGGAGCAAATGTTTTCTAAATTGTTTGACAACCGATCAACAGCTCAAGATTACCAGATGAATAGTGTTAGAGATAAAAGGAGCAAATGTTTTCTAGATTGTTTGAAAACCGATCAACAGCCAACGATTACCAGATTATTAGTGTTACTTTATGAATGAAGAAACGAAATGTGCAATAACGTCATTACATGTAATAACAACGACAGATAACAATTGAACATGCAAGAATATTTGTTGTCTCGCTAATGAATTGCTACACAACTGAATCAGTAGGTGAATTATCTAGTAAACACACAGGACAAATGCTGCTTACGCGGATCAACAATTGAATACACAAAATGTACAAACAACGTGTAAAAGGTATACAACTGGATTGGATAACGCAAAACTAACGACGTATGCTTGAAGAATAACATATACAAGGACACGTGATCATGTATGTAAGAACGTCATGAAAGATGAACGATTTGACGTCAGTGTTTTAAGTACGACAGATACGTCACCAATGCACGCGACACTCACGTGATCCGCACGTGCCTACCTTAGTAACGGCCGGTTGATGAAACGGTTTTTCCCGAACTACTGAATGAGAAAATCAAGTTAAATGATCTGGAATTCCTGGAACGTTTGCTCGTGACAGAAACTCGGCCAGAACCGATTCCGTTAGAAAGAATGCATACACGAAGAGTTTGAGTATAACAAACTGATAAAACAGTTCATTTATTACTTTATATCATGGGAAAGTGTTAATACTAAATATTTGATTTCGGAAATTACGCACTGAAGTACTATGAATTTGTTAGCATTACCAGTTAAAGAGGAAGTCATCCGAAAATGGCGTTAATAAGATTTAACGAAGAACCCTGCAGTTCGATTTCGAGATGCCTTTATATATCAACCTTCTTGTATACTTTGAAAAGGTTGAAACTTGCAAATAAAAATTTATGGAAATACTAAACCTCGCGTGGTGACGTAGTCTCCCTCGCAGCCGTTATTAGTGTCGGGCTTCCTGTGTCCCTCCCCACTAACTGTGTGATAAGGGAACGTTGAATGGCGAGGCTAAACAACGCTGCGGGGGGGACTAGTGGTGACGGAACATGCAGGATTCACTGGTTAACAAAGACACGAGTCGAGCAAAAGTCAAGGCTTTAATAATGCATGGTGTATGGTAGTATAGCTAGACTGCAAAAGAGTCCCTACTTTTATTAGAAGAATTCAACGAGAAGGAATGAGGACAGAAGTGACGAATATTCTCTCTAGGCCAAAACTTCACTCGATTATTATTTCAAGATTTACCAATATGGTATAGGCGGTGTAGAAAGCAAAAGGAGTCCCTTACAAGGCATTCGGAACACCAAGATGGAGGAGGGGGGAGGGGTTAGGGGTAGTCCTTGACTTTCGCTCTTCAAGTTAGACGCATGTATCACACATGTACATGAAGTGATAACGAACATAAAAATGAAACAATGAATGCATGGTATTAACAGATAAGACTGTTAGCATTAAAAAAACACACTTTATATAACATTAAAAAAACACGCTTTATCTAACATTAAAAACACGCTTTATCTAACACTAAAAACACTTTATATCATATTAAAAACACACTTTATATCATATTAAAAGCACACTTTATCTAACATTAAAAACACACTTTATATCATATTAAAAGCACACGAAGAGAGGCACGAATAAAACTGAAAATATAACACTTCCCTGACAGTATGTAGGCAGGCTAGGAAAATGGCATTCTTCGGTAATAAAGAGTAAGACAAGAAAAGTGCATGGGATTGGAAGAGGGGAGAGTACCAGCTGGAATGTTGCATTAAAACGAGTCTGGCATCCCTATCGCTATAGCGATATAGATAAATCGTCTCTGTAACTATAACCCTCTCCTACCTACTGGCAGGTAGCCTGCAGAGCAGGCGTTCCTTTGGCTTTTTTGGAGAATTTAGGATATTGGGCTTCCTGTGTTAATTTTATGACCGCGCGAAATATGGACCTTAGCCAAAAATGTTTTAAATTTTCAAATTTTCGCTCGGTTCCATTTCTCGCTCGTCCAATTACAGGCAAAGCTACGAAAACAAGCCAAAAGAACGCAGGTAAAGCTAAGAAAAAATGCCAAAAGAACGCAGGCAAAGCTACGAAAAAAAGCCAAAAGAACGCCTGCTCTGCTGGCTAACTGGCAGGGGGTAGGTGAATAGTAATCACTGAGATATTTGTTCAACGTACCTCAAAGTCTGGCGACATTCAGAGCACTTAAAGCAAGGCTTGTGATAAACCTTTTTGTCGGCTGCCAGCCTCTCCACAGGATACACCTTTTTATCGCAAACAGCACATCTCTCTGTCTCAACTTGGAATCCTCCTCTTGGGAAGCGCTAAAAATGATTAAAAAAAAAACAATTTCAGACATAAAACACATATATATACATAAAAGGTTTTAATCTTACAGGCGTTCTTCGGAGTAAAATATACTAAGCGCCTTTTTTAAACGTCGAATTTCACAGGAGCCGAAATTCAACGTTCAAAATAGTAAATGAATAAACATGAATAAAAAACGTTTAAGAAATAATACACATAAAAGGTAAACAAAAAGAAGTTCTTCGGAGTAAAATACAATAAGGGCCTTTTTTAACGTCGAATTTCACACAAGCCGAAATTTAACGTTTAAAATATGTCATTCACTAGACGGACACTCTCTCATTGCTGAATTCATCTAAAGAAATATTATAAGAATTCGAATAATCAAAGGTATCACACAACAACTAGAAACACCTTTTAACATCTAATCAATTCATATATGAAAAGAACAGAATATCTAGCCAAAACAAGAGAAGGCTATGTATATAAATGCATTTGAAAATTTGTAAATATTTAATTTGTGCAATATAAATTAATAAATTATAAGTTAGTGTTTTGTTTATCCTTGGTGAGGGTGTCACGTTTTGCTTTAGCTGAATGTTTGCAACGAATAAAGTTACTCCAATCAAACAATAATGAGATCTAAAGACTCTTGACCTCCCCTCCCCTCCGATGAAGAGCCTGGCCAAAGATCTATCATTTGTCTATAGAGCCGATCTCTACAAGGTTGGCGGGTTTAAAATATACTTTTATATAAATGTGTCACGTAAAATTATTATTATATCAGTTCTTTTTACACTATGTAGTAGCTGCAAGTTGAGTCTAGTAGCTACAACATAAAAAGGAGAAACAAAGTCTATCCAGAATATTCTCAAGACACGATAAAACTGGCTATTAAATATGCCGCAATATATACTTGGTCACGTACGGATATACTTTACAAAAACATCTATAATGGGACATATATTGGGATCAGCTACATAACTTCTCAGATTGTAATCAAAATATTCGAAATATCCCATAATCCCTAGTGATTTATACAAGTCAGCTTTTTTTTTTAGAGATAATGAGTTGAAATGCGTTCGGTGTATAAGTGAAATGCAGGTCAGGAAAATATTAATTGCCCTTGCTTAACACATTGGACTAGAAAGCCAAAACCGTGGGTCCGAGTCCAGCCAAGATCAATTGATATTTTTCTCATGTATCTGGGTTTTTTTTCCTATAGATACCCTTATTTCAAAAAAAAAAACGTTTTCGCAGTTTGTAAGAATCAAGCACCAAGCCAAGACCGAAATGAATGCTTGTTTTGTGCTGATAATATATTGAAATCAGTCTTGATTTCAAAAGAACTAATAACAAAATTATTTTTTCACGTACTTTTATTGTAATATAATCAATTCTATTGATAACAATTCTGATTTCAATACATCAACAGCCTAAATCTAGCATTCATTTCGGTCTTTGCTTGATGCTTGTTGCTTTTACAAGTTGCGACAATGTTTTTTCAAAAAGGTGCATATTGTCAAGCGTTAATGCTCGAGATGACCAGTGCCAACTATGGATCAAGAGTGCCAACTATGGGTTGTTTCATGATTCTGTTAACTTTTCTTAAAAAGCAGGGATTTTTGGCTTGTATGCGAAATTTAGACCGACTAAATAGAATATAATCTGTCACGCAAAAAGGCGTTTTTGTCATGCTTCTAAAGACTTCTAAAGCGAAAATACAGGTGATTGTAACACCTTCAACACTAAGTTATGCTTCCTGTGTCACGCAAAGAGCGCGTTCTTGTCACTCACAACTAAGTATTCATATGTAACGCTTGTTTGGAGAAGCGAAAATACAGGTGAAAATAACAATTATAATAAAAACACCTTCTAAGAAAAGTATAATTTAAACCTATTACTCCATAAATCTTCTTTGTATGAGCATAAAATAGATGCATGCAATGCTATTGTTACACCTAAATTGAAAGCCTTCAAAGTAACGCTTGTTTTGGGAAGCGAAACACAGGTGAAATTCACAATTGAAATATAAACACATTCAAAGAAAGCTATAATTCATGGCTGTTGCTTCATGAATCTATAATCTGAAGAGTTCAATTCAGAATGTGTGAATAGATGTCATGAGAATACGAGAGAGATAAATGTAGTAACAAATCTTAAAAGAGAATATATGTAAAAGTAAAAGTCGTAAAATCTTAAAATAAAAAGAAAGAATAAACTCAGAATAAAACTTACCGGAGATCCGGTTGGCTTTACATTGACATCATCTCCACTAGACTTATCACTCATCTTAGTGATACGATTTTTCGATAAATGAAAAGGGTTCTCTTCGGTTTTAGATCTCGGAGCGGCTCGATCAGTCTCGTCTCTGGTGCGACGGGTAGAGCTTACACTTTCACTAGCGTGATTGTCTTTTTCACTCTCGTCCATTGAAGATGTAAGCTCACTCTTCGATCCTGATTCAAAGTTCTTTTCTGTACTGCCCTTCCTTTCAAAGCGGGATTTCACCGTAGCAGTGTAGCTAGATTTGTGAGTGTCTTCCTCAGAGGTGGTTGAATCCTGCTTGCCTAAGTTTGCCTTGGTAGCGCGTGTTCTTCGCGTTGAGCTGAGGAACATAAAAGAAGAATATTTAGGATGAATAATTCGTATTGTCCTTTCTCATCAAGCGCGAATTCTCAGTTCCGGTGAAGTCTATACAAAAGATGCCCTTTTTATAACAGACATACAATTATAAAATTCTGATTCTCTATTGGTTTCCTTTTTTTTTGAATGTAGAAGAATGCCAGACTGAATAGAGGAATAATCAGACCGAATGATTTGTACTGTCGCTTCTTTCAGATCGATTTCTAAGTTGCGGTGAAGTTAATCATTAGATGCCCTTCTTGAGACATACAATTAGGTAGATCTGTTTCCCTAAGATTTACAGATCTGTTTCATCGTTTACCAACTATATAATGAAGCTAGAAATAAAAAGACTAAACCGACTGTCCTTACTTTCAAAAGGAAATTTTAAATTGTCAGAATGAGCAGATAAATGTGTCTTTCAAGATATACTGCGGTCTGATTTAAGACTAAATTTAAAGTGTCACTGACCTGACCCACGGATAACAAGGTTTAACTGTAAATGGGAACGAAGTATAATTAAACTGAATGCCTTGGTTGGGAGCGTCAAATGACAAGCGTTTATTCAAGTTCTCGAATTTGCCAGGCACATAAATCATTAATGAGCTTAGGATTTTGAGTCATTGTTGACAGAACCACTTGAGTGAATCACTGATCAAAGTGCTGACGTAAATAAAAGGACCTGAACTGATAACTGAATTACTCGAATGGAAAATGATCGATAAGAATAAATCAAATCAAAACTATAATACATCTTTTAACAGATTTGCGCTTTGGTAAAAATAGTGTTTGGTGAATAAATTGTTTTTTTTATTTTTAAAAAAAGAATCTGAATAACTTGAATATAAATTACATGTGTGCATTCTATTGTAGAATGGGTAGATTCAAATGAAAAAAATAATACAGCTTTTAACAGATTTGCGCTTTGGTAAAAAGAGTGTTTGATGAATAAATCTTTTTTATTTAAAAAATCTGTATAAAAAGATCTGAATAACTCGAATATAAATTACATGTGTGCATTCTATTGCAGAGAAAGGAACCTCTACTCGCAGGGTAGATTAAAATCAAAACTATAATACAGCTTTTAACAGATTTGTGCTTTGGTAAAAAGAGTGATTGATGAATAAATTGTTTTTATTTAAAAAGAATCTGTATAAAAATGGATCTGAATAACTCGAATAATTGTAGAGAAAGGAACCTCTGCTCGCAGGGTATATTCAAATCAAAACTATAATACAGCTTTTAACAGATTTGTGCTTTGGTAAAAAGAGTGATGAATAAGATATTTTAATCAAATAAAATCTGCATAACAAAAATACAAATAAAAAAAACATACATAAAAATGGATCTGAAGAATTCGTATTACGTGTGTGCATTCCATGGTATTGATACTTGATTCAAATCAAAACTATAATACAGCTTTTAACAGATTTGTGCTTTGGTAAAAAGAGTGTTAGGCGAATAAGATATTTAAATTAAAAATAATCTGTATAACCAAAAAAAAAAAAAAAAAAAAAATGGATCTGAATAATTCGAATACATATTACGTGTGCATTGTTTAGTAATCCGTGCATGCGAAATATTATCAAGAATCACCACAAACACATCCAGGTCATTATTGACGTAATGACGTACACAAAGAGAAGCCTAGACTTCCATATTCGTAAGAGACGTGTGTCGAATAATAATAAACCATTATATCGCAATATACAACATTCTATCAATTGTTGACATTAACTCTTTGAGCGAATGAGTGATCATCTGTTCATAAAAAAATGAAAACCCAACCGACAAGTGAAATTTGATAAATATATAGTATAATATAACATAAAAACATAAAATATATAAATAAACTATCAATTATTGACATTAATTCTTGAGCGAATGAGTGATCGTGTATATAAAAGAAACCCAAACGACAAGTGAATATTTTGATTTGAAATTTGATAAATATATAGTATAACAAAATATGACATTATATCACACTATACAACATTCTATCAATTGTTGACATTTACTCTTGAACGAATGAGTGATCGAGTATTGACGTAAATAAAAATAACTAACCGACAAGAGAATATTTTGTATTGAAATTTGTTAAATATATAGTATAATATAGCATTATAAAATATATAAATAAACTATCAATTATTGACATTAACTCTTGAGCGAATGAGTGATCGTGTATATAAAAGAAACCCAAAACGACAAGTGAATATTTTGATTTGAAATTTGATAAATATATAGTATAATAAAATATGATAATTAAAACAATCTATCAATTGTTGACATTAACTCTAGTGAGCGAACGAGTGATCGTGTATTGACGTAAATAAAATAAACCCAACCGATAAGTGAATATTTTGAATTGAAATTTGATTCAATTACTCTTTCTTTGAATATCGATATTTAATAGCAATAAAGAGTGTGACTTGTGATATGTATATACTGATTTCAATAAAGTTAGTCACCAAAAATATACGAACCTCAGGATCGTGGCAAATACTTTCTATCCGACTATGAACAGCCTTTTGACAAAAATTCAGCTTGCGAATGCTCAACTGTTAATTTAAATATTTCATTTCTATCAATAGTTGCTAAAATATGTAAAATATGTCAAAACACATTATTTACCCATATTCCTTGTCTCTGGGTGACTAACTTTATTGAAATATGTATATATGTTTAAAAAATCAAAACAAAAACAATCTGACGTCCAACAGAGTAACATAATGGAATACTGATAGATATAGTGCTGACACGAACGAACAAACAAAAGAAGGAATGACATAATTGCTAAACACAAGAACGAATGATGAATAGACAAATGAATGAATGGACAATGAATGAAGGAATGGACGAAAGGACGAACGAATAAATGAATGAATGGACAAAGGAATGAATGAATAAATGAGTGGACGAAAGGACGAAAGGACGAATGAATGAATGGACAAAGGAATGAATGAATAAATGAGTGGACGAAAGGACGAAAGGACGAATGAATGAATGGACAAAGGAATGAATGAATAAATGAGTGGACGAAAGGACGAAAGGACGAATGAATGAATGGACAAAGGAATGAATGAATAAATGAGTGGACGAAAGGACGAAAGGACGAATGAATGAATGGACAAAGGAATGAATGAATAAATGAGTGGACGAAAGGACGAAAGGACGAATGAATGAATGGACGAATGGATAAATGAATAAATGAGTGGACGAAAGGACGAAAGGACGAATGAATGAATGGACGAATGGATAAATGAATAAATGAGTGGACGAAAGGACGAAAGGACGAATGAATGAATGGACGAATGGATAAATGAATAAATGAGTGGACGAAAGGACGAAAGGACGAATGAATGAATGGACGAATGGATAAATGAATAAATGAGTGGACGAAAGGACGAAAGGACGAATGAATGAATGGACAAAGGAATGAATGAATAAATGAGTGGACGAAAGGACGAAAGGACGAATGAATGAATGGACAAAGGAATGAATGAATAAATGAGTGGACGAAAGGACGAAAGGACGAAAGAATGAATGGACAAAGGAATGAATGAATAAATGAGTGGACGAAAGGACGAAAGGACGAATGAATGAATGGACAAAGGAATGAATGAATAAATGAGTGGACGAAAGGACGAAAGGACGAATGAATGAATGGACAAAGGAATGAATGAATAAATGAGTGGACGAAAGGACGAAAGAACGAATGAATGAATGGACGAATGGATAAATGAATGGATGGATGAATGGATGGACGAATGAATGAATGAATGGAAATATACAACAAAAATATATTTAAACAATAGAAATGACTAGCATTTAGTACAAATCACATCAAAAACATTCCCAAGATCTGCAAAGCAAATAACTTGTATCTCCATGTATTAATATTTCAGTGTATAAATATCATAGAATAAATAAAAACAAATTAAAATGATCAAAAAATGCCTTATAATAATACGTTTCAATAGAAATCTAATCCAAACATAGATAAAATAAGAGAATCTTAATCTCAATATTGAATTCCTGCTAATAGTCGTTTAAATAAATATATTCAAGAATCTGAAACTGATCGAGTTTTCTCTCATAACTGAATCCAACGAGAGAAATGAAATAAATGCCTTATCAAAAAATGCCTTATATTATATGTTTCAACAGAATTCTAATCCAAACATACATAAAATAGACAATACCGAATCTACCTCTCAATATGAAATTCCTGTTAATAGTCGTTCAAATACATAAATTCAAGAATCGGAAGTAATCAATGTCATTTTAATAAGACCGAGTTTACTTTCATATTAAACTGAATCCAATGAAAAAAATAAAATAAATACCTTATCAAAAAATGACATATATTAATACGTTTCAACATAAATCTAATCCAAACATAAGTAAAATCAACCAATACCGAATCTGAATCTCAACATTGAATAGTCGTTCAAATAAATAAATTCAACAATCGGAAGTGATCAATGTCATTTGAATAAGACCTAGTTTTCTTTCATAACTGAGTCCAATGAGAAATGAAAGAACCTGCCGGATATACACAACGAGTTGAGACGTGCATGCACTTGGAGATTTCAAAATGCAAATACGTGATTGTGGCTTCAATTTTTCATTGTTCTCCGGTAAGCCAGTATTGAGCCGTCACAGGTGGCAAGTCAGTTGCTTGAGAGACATAATAAATAAAATTCTTTCAAGGTATTATCTACTAGGAGATACTCAGAAAACTGTGAAGAGTTAAGAACTCTGAAAGCCTTAGTTTTGCACGGGAACTGAACTAACGACCTTCATATGTTTCATTGATCACAGGAAATTTTAAGACTTTTACTGGCTTGAAAGCCAGTACTGATCATCTAATAAGCGAGCTGTTTCTCAAGAGATTACAAAAAATATATACATCTTGTATCCGTTTTTAAACCACTGATTGGACTTGAAGTTATGACTTTGTAAGAAAATGTATCCAAGATAGAAATTGAACAAATGACCTTTTTCAGCCTTCAGGGTTTATTAAACCGTTTTTTTTTTTTAAATCGTTTCACCAGTAGTAGACCGATTCTTCAGCCACTGACCTACCAGGAACACATATGCTGACCAAGGTCACAGACTAGGGTTGAATTATACATTACCGGCAAAGTCGACGAATAGTTTTTCCCATTTAAAAAGACAAATATTGAAATGCTTCATTAGAGAATGTGTGGATACGACGCCGGCCAGAAAATGTATCTAAATTTTGATGTTATGAAGTTATTAACGGTTGAATTAGCTTTCCCTCGCTGTGTGTTCCATAAAAGACTTTCCACTTAAACGAAGATATATGCACATTCTATGCCAGTAAAATAATAACACTATGCAATCAGTTGAGTTGAATATCAAAATCTATCCCCTTTGCATTCCTTCCTGCCCTTTTAAATCGATTTCAATGCAACTATACTCAGTTGATCATTGATCGGAGGAGAATACCGATCCGATCAGAGCGTAGATATTTGAAGGTCGAGAGTTCGATTTGCCAACGAGAACTTCGAATGCTTCTGAGTTATTGGGTTCAAACGATATCCTAAAATTTATAGTTTTCTAATTTACTTCATGATTGTATAAATCTGATATATTCAATAGATTTGAATTGAACTGATTTCTCGTAAGGCTGAAATCCGAATCCCGAATTATTATTGGTATTATGCAGTCAATATATAAAGCAAGACTCACCTCATTGCAACACTTATACGTTATCCAAAGGTCAATATATCAAGAAGAACAAGCTAATTTATCCACACTAACGTACAGTAGTCACGTAAACGCAAAGGCGAGAGTTTTTAACGGAATGTTTGGATGATTAGTTCTTCTCTTATAAAAATGTGGGCGTTACAGCTGCGTTTTGAAAGAGAACGGCGTGACGAGTTCCGGTTCAGTGCACCTATTGTGCACTTTGGGCTGTGCATAGGCAAATATCTTAGGGCCCGGTTATTTCGAAATGCACAATGTTACAGCTTTTTGATTTGGTTATCTACGTCAAGCATGTAAAACAAGGCTTATTTAGACATAGATTTTTGGTCTAGGTGTTGTAATTTACCGTCTTTTTGTGATGTAACGCAACACTTCAGGATCGTTACGTGACATACGTTACAGCTGTTAACTTTTTCTTTCGGTTTAAACCTCTAGCAAACTCTGATCTTCCTCTCGACCTACAAAAATGGCCTTATATAGCCAAGGGAAGCTAAATTCCCCTTTTTCGAAAGAATTTTGGTAACGAAACGGAATCGTAACGCAGCGAAAGAGATGTGTTGCGTGACAACATTGATCTGGCTTCGCACACACCTTAAGTTAAATATATTGAGAATGAAGGAACACAAATAGACTGCAATAGTCTCTAATTTCAGTTTTTTCCCCCCGCTATTTCACTTTGCCGCACAATATTTTTTATGGATAAGTCGGCGTTCGTTCTGGACGAGTCTGGGCAAAACTAGTCAATTAGAACCAATACCCGTCTGGAAATAATTTATACGCAAATAAATCGTATAAGTCTATAAGGGACGGACCATTTGATTTTTGTAGGGGGTGGGGAGGGGGGGGGGGGGGTAGGGGGTAGAATTTCAGCGTGCTCGAAATTTTTTTTTCTCCCTTTCCCCCCCCCCCCCCCCCCCTACAAATATTAAATGGTCCGTACCTAACCGGCAAGGATTAATAAAGTCAACACTTACCGATTTTCTTCCTCCGTAACGTGGTTCTTTTCGTCGTTTTGTTCGCTTCGTTTTCTTTCTTGTCTGGCTCTTCGTTCAGCACGTCTTTGAGTGAACGATTCCTTAGAGCCATCTTCAGTATCTTTGTTTGATGACGCCTCGGAATCTTCACTAGCACCCCTTGATGTTGTACTTGTATCTGTTGACAAATTGTCTTCGGAATTTTGTCGTTCCTTTCGACGAGCAAGCCGTTTGGCGATGCGTTCTTGGCGGGCTTTTTCACGTCGAGCCTCTGCGTCTAATGGCTCATCGGCTTCCTCTGTGGTTTTTGTTTCTGTTACAGAGGGCGTGGATGTGGCTTCCTTGGCCTCTTCTTCGCCTCTTTTTATTTCTGTACTTTCTTTGGCTGCACTGCGCTCGGCAGCCTCCTTGCGTTCGCGTTCTTTTCGTTCTTCTTCGCGACGACGTCGTTCCCGTCTCGCTCTCCAGGAGGATGGATCCGATTCGGTATCACTTTTCTTCCTTTTTTGTTCCTCTTTTTGACGCTCCTCTTCTTCACGCTTTCTTCTTTCTTCTTCTTCTTTCTGTCGCTGCTCTTCCTCTTCTCTCTTTCGCTTTTCTTCCTCTTCTTGCTTACGTCTTTCTTCCTCTTCTCTTTCTCGGCGTTTCTCCTCTACCCTCCTTTCTTCTTCCTCCTCTTCTTCACGTAATCTTTCCTCCTCCTCTTCTTCTTCTAATCTTCTTTGTCGTTCTGCTTTTTCCGCTCGTTCTCTCTCTTCTTCTAATCTATCCTGTTCTTCTTCAAGGCGATCTCGTTCTTCTTCTTCTTCGCGACGCCTTCTCTCGTCTTCCTCGGAGTCATACTCGTCTTCATTTCTTTTCTCATCAAATACATCATGCGTAGCACTCTCGACAGTCTCGGTGATATCAACACGTATTTCTTCATCGTGTCCTTCAGTGGTGCTACTATGGTCTCGATCACTGTGCTCACTGCTGGAAGCCTTGGAGCGGCGTTTTTTCTTGTGTTCCTTATTTTCCTTGTCCTTGTGGTGGTGCTTATGGTGTCCCTTGGAATGCTTCCTAGACTTTTTCTCCTGTTTTTCTTTTTGTTTGGCCAATTCGAGTAAATCTTCTCTCTCTGGTTTCTTGTACTCTTCTGTCTGTTTCTGTTCAAATATTTTCACTGCTGATAAGGTGCCGCCCTTCTTGGGTGCGAGCTCAACATCTAGTGCTTTACCAGCGCTGGTTTTCACTTCGGTCTCTTCAGCTATCTTCTTTTCGAAGAGATTGCGATGTGACATCGCTTTTCCTTGAACTTCAGTCTCTCCGTCTCCCAAATCCAGTAGTTTCCTACCAGCTGATTTGGTTTCAGAAGCTTCCTGAGCTTTTTGCTCAAAAATCGCTTTGTGGGACTTGGCTTTAACGGAGAATTCCACATCAAACTTGCGCTTGGGTGTTGGGGATACTCCACTTTCTTCCCGAGCTTTCTGCTCAAAGAGCGCACGGTTGTTTTTTGACTTCCCTGAGAAATCTACATCGAATTTCCTAGCTACGGCTGGGGAAACTGCTTTCTGTTCAGCTGCTTTTTGCTCGAAAATAGCACGATTAGAGCGAGCCTTTCCCCAGTCAGCGTCGCCGTCAACTTCGAATTTTGGTATCGAAGTTTTGATTTGACTTTCATCCTGAATCTTTTGTTCAAAGATTTTTCGATGTGAGCTGGCACGGCCTGATTCAATTTCATCTTTTACGCGTTTGTGGGAAGACTGAACCTCTGCACTTTTTTGTGCTTCTTGTTCAAACCTCGATCTAAAAGAGGCCGCTGTTCCTGATTTGGGAAGCTCTTCAACAGTGATCTTTCCCTTCCTTTTCCTTTCGCTGAAAAAAAAAATCGGAATAGAATTATGAGCACAAATAAATCACTTTTTAACGTCTCAATGCAGACCCAAGTGCCCTACTATTTGGGTAGACTCACATTCACTACCTCTACGTTAAATATTTTGGCACACAACTCTGCTTTGGATATATAAAAGAATGAACAACTAAATAAATACATGACTGAATGAACGGAAAAATAAATGAAGGAATCAATGAATGAATAAATCAATGTATGGATCAATGAATGCATGGATGAATGCATGAACAAATAAATAAATGGAAGGGCGTCGAAATAATTGAATGAAAGGATAAAAAAATAAATGAATGAATAGAAGAATATATGAAAAAATGGGTAATATGAAATAAAAATCGAGCTCCGGCATACGGTCGCACGGTTTCGATTTCCGTAACATTTTGACATCACTGCAAATATACTATTCTAAAGGACGCTTTCGACCAAACTAGCAATTTTATGCTCCAGTGGAAATCAAATCAAAACATTGCACAAAATATTATTACATTAAGATTTTAGGATTAGTTAGTAACAATAATTAATCAGGCAATACATATAAGTACTGAATAGTTAAACCAGGAAGTTATAACAAGTGTTCTGTTAACATAAGTCATGTAAAGACACAACACAATGGCATTCCAAAAAGTATTTTCTATATATATATCATCTTAACTTCGTTAAATATGCTCTTTTACACTATGAAATTTCTAAGGAATGCCCCAGGGTGAATGGAAGACACTGCTTGCACATATTCTTTACAGAGCATTGTAGGTAAGGTATTAGTAAAGTACTCGAAATATTCTTTTTACTCTAAATCACTAAGCAGCTATTGTTATTAGCTTATAGCTAACAATTCATGTGCAGTTTTGTAAAGACATAAGCTATACATAATATCAAAGTAAATATATCGATTTTGATAATCATTGTATATCTGAATGCAATATTGAAAAATATATATATAAGAACATGCATTACAGACCTTAATTTCCAGGATACTTATTGTAAAAAAAAAAATCCATGTACAGTTTGGTCATTATATAAGTTGTCTTATCCATAATAATTTATGTTTATGTGAATGCATCAATCAAGCTTAATATACTGTCTTTATCCAAGTTAAGACAATGTTTTATGTTGTTATTTGAATGCATTAATGGAGATTAACATACAAATTCATACATACAATGATCTATTTCCAGGATACTTAATAAAAAAACTACCATGTTAAACAACTGCATGTACAGTTTTGCTATTATATCAGCTGTCATTATCCAAGTTAACACAATTTTTTTTGTTATTTGAATGCATTAATGGAGTCTGATTAACATACAAATTCATACATACAATGATTGATTTCCTGGGTACTCTAGATCAATAAATAGCCACTGTCTTCGTACAGCTACATAAAGTTTTGGCATGGTAGAGTCTCATCAGAGGCAAATGTAATAAGAATTTGTAGTATTCACAGTCTCAACTCTCAACTTTCGATAAACAACTTATGCGACTAAACACTATACTGGCATGACAACTATGTGGATGTGCTTTCAAAGTGCCAGTACCCCCCCTGGTGCACTGTTGTAAAGGCTTCCATAAGTAATGGTTGAATTGCCGGCTGAGGAATTGTTTGCTATTGTAAATCATTGAGATTCTATTATATATGAGTTTATATATTTTCCAAAAAATGAGGGTGAAAATAGAAGAGAATAAAAATAAAAATATATTAAAATTACCTATTTTAAAAAAATACTTAATTTACAGAGCATTTTATATCATATATATATAAACAATGATAATATAAAATTTTCATCCAAAAACATGTGTATTTTGGGTAACTGGATATGAGATGCAAACGATATATTTATAAAAAGTTCCTGCTAAATTCTTTGGAAGTGCTACAAAAAAGTAATAAATGATAAACAAACAGATATCTGACCTAGCTAGGCCATTGGCTAATTATGGTACTCTAATTATATGTATAATATGGATTGTTCTATATATAATAACAATAAAACAACAGGGGTTTATACTCATGCTGTGATATACAATCAATAACCAGCTTGATGCCTGTTTTTATTGTCTATATTAGGGATTGATGGGATTTGTCGGTAATAATCAATGTGGACAACTGCATAGCTTTTAGCAGTTATTGACATAGATATGAATTATTCACTTGCAGTCAAATTTTTGTGAATATATAACCAATGTGAATAACTTAATAGTTTCTGTTAGCTCTTTTTATTACCTTACAAAAAATAAAGATGTAACTACTACTTTAACTCTACTTGACTTGTACTTATACATATTTAATATGTATTTGACAAATGACTTTTAGTATTTGATGTGTATTTTAACACAGTTGTGAAATCCCTCTACTATTTTATAAGTATTATACACTAATATGTTCAGTACATGCAGAGTTAATTATTAGCTCTGGTACATGTACATTTTAAGTATGAATTGGCTCCATTGTTAAGCCAGAATTAAATACAAGTCCAATACATTACATCAAGTACACATTAAATACAATTGTCAAAAAGATATTAAGTATATGGTTAAGACCTGATTAAGAAAACGTTTTCCAAAGGGTAAAGATAAAATATTGCTATTGTTGACAAAAACAGAGAGGGTACGGTGAAAAACAGTGAGGTATTGCTCGTTGAAGTAAGAATCCTACGATTCTTTGAAGATTTTTGACATTTGAACTTACAAATTAGTCATACACCCTAAAAGCATGCTGTTTAAGTGTTTATCAATATCAATAGTCTTCACTATAAAATAATGGGTACTCTAATAGGAAAGTGATAAAACCACACTTCAAATAACTCTCATGTAAAGACATACTTCAAATACTTCAATTTACAATCAATATCAATGAATCTTTTATTTGTTACAAAAGGGAAATCCTATAGGATATTACTAATATCACCACACTTCAAAATAAATCTCATGTAAGAACATACTTCAAATACTTTAACAATTATATGTTGTTAATGCATTTATCAATATATCTTTAATTTATTTAATTCATGGGAACTTCTATACAAAATTTATTTATTTTATGCTTTATTTCCAATTAGGTAGGGATAACACAACTGTTTGACCAATTACAGCAGACCAACACTTACATAGCCTGCGTCACAACCAGACATTTTTTTCGGTTACACCTTAAATAACTCTCTTGTCCAAATATATTTAAATTTAAATTTTCAACTCTTTCTTACATAAATGGAAACTAGCGAGTAAATTAGTATAGGCTGCATCAGTGTTTGATATAAACGATAGGTAATATAATGAAATGCTTTTGACTTAACTTTACTGATGTTTTGAGCTTTAGCCCTTCGTCGGAGTAAAAGAGTTAGACTAAGAGAGACACTGAGTATAAATATGAAGCGGGAAAAGTGATGAACCAATCAAAAAGCAATAGAAAATGTAGGAGTTAAAGAACAATGGAAAAATCAATTGAAAGCTTCATTCATGCCGAAAGGTTGCTGTGTACCTAAGGAATAAATTAGTCACATTTTTTAGATTTACAGTTATTGTTAGTTCCAGTAATACGACCCTAAACTTTCTAATATATTTAAATATTATATAAGCATGTTATTTATGTATTTATCCATCTAAAGACAATGGAATACCAATAAACCATAGGAAGGAACCAATGGAATGTATTTTGTACATCTCCTTGACTGAGGTCAATGTCTAATGACTTCTGTAAACCATATAAGAAGGGTAATACTTCATGAAGTTCCTAGTCTTATATAAAACTGAATCAGGTTTGATAATGATTTTGTAATAAAGTCAGAATATATATGCTGTCATCGCAATCAGTTTCTTGCAGTACTTATTTTATTTTTGAGTCTCAAGAATTATCTTTTGAGTTATAAACTGTCTTCCTATTTTACTTTCTTCATCTTTTGATGGGAAATGGTATTCCCTCTTATATCTCTATACAAATATGTACAATATTTGTACTTACAAAACTCATGAAAAATTTACAAAAGAAATTATTTGTGTACGTGTTGTATCCGCGATACAATCTATGTGATGTATCAGCGATACAATCAGGTGCATTTGGTTTGTGATTGTATATGCTGATACAACATGGCCACTCATGCTGTTCACATTCCATACAATACAATGCAAAACTTTATTGATTCTTCCCAAAAGGGTTCGATCTTCCACATAAAATATTAGAATAACAAAATATTAAAATACTATAAAAAATGATTACAATATGTAATATATATAATTATAAGTTATGTAATAATTTATTAAGTAACAATTTATTACTAATAACTCACTAATTAATAAGTTGTCTCTATGAATGCTCATAAATGCATTCGAAGACACGTCATGTAGCCCCACCACAAATTCATTATATTGTTAATAATTATATATTATAATTATTCATGCAATGAGAGGTTGCATTACCCTGTTTTATAGAAGCTTACCTATATCAAAACATTTTGTAGTATACTTGGCATTATTACATTTTATAGACTCTAGATATTGTTACTTATTTTATTTTTAAGCCTGGTTCACACTAGCGACATAAGCATAAGCAACGTACGCAGACTTAGTGAAGCATTTCTCGATTAGGTGTGAGAAAAGACAAGTGCGGCTAATGAGCAATTAAGCCTTACTGTGTCTGTGTATTTTTTCGCTAGTGTGAACCAGGCTATAGTCCTCAATTATGAAAATAAATGAAAAAGGTGGGACAATGCATAAAATGTAAAATGAAAAAAGAAGAGAAAAAAGGGAAAAAAGAAAAGAAAAATAAGACAAGTGAAGAAATAAGAACAAAAAATGAAAGAAGCCAGAATGACTCAGGAACAAAGAGCTATTTGAGGGTATTGTCAATAGGCTTTCAATTTTTTTTTTTAAATTCCTCAACATATGTGTGTCAAATGTACTGGTTAATTACTGAAGCAAAGCTATTATCTCAAAAGCATATCAAATTCACTGTACGTGACCTGTGAATCACTAAATGATGGGACAAATGCCTAGATTAAAATGATAATATTATTATATATGCAAAAATGCAGTTTTTAAAAATTTCATTAATGATTAACATATGGGAATTTTAATCCTTATATAATAACATTTGAAAGATTGGATATTATAGTTATGATCTCATTTATGGATAAAATATGTACACTTTATTAAGTAGTGCGAATGTGTACATATACTGTGATATAAAAAAAATGAGAGCTATACTTAGAGCAGGAGAGAAGTTGTGAAGAAACCAGATTCTTATTGCTTTTATAAAATATTTTTGAACTTTTTTCTCAAGCATTCTCTCTCCTCTGATATAAACACAGTAGCCAGCCAATCAGAGCGTGCGTAGTATTTAAATATATTACACTGTAAAACCATGTTATTTTTTTTTTCTTATAACTTATTACTTAGAATATGTTAATATTTTATATTTCTCAAAACTATAACTTTATAGTTTTTGTTTTTAGAATATTTTATAAATTTCATTTTTGCATGACAAAAAGCAGCCAATGTGTTCTGTAAATAAATATTTTAGCTACTGCTATGATATATTTTCAAACTGGATGTACAAAATGCGTACAAAATATGCTGATTAACAATTTCATGATAAATACCTAGATGCCTTTGATTATGCGATTTTCAGGTATTTGGAGATAAGATGTAAATGTCAAAAGCTATATGCACACTTGTAAGAGGAGACCAACAATCTCAAATACAACACTACATAGATCTCAATTTTCCTGTAAACTACTATCAGATCAAAATATGAAAAATTGAAGTTCAAAAGGGTTTGCTATTGTACGAATAAAATGCGATTTTGAGATATTTTGAGATAAGATATGAATGTCAAAAACTTTATTCAAGATATAGTAGGAACAGTAGACAAAGTTTACTAAATATAACGGATGTGGGATTTTAATGGAATGTTTACGACAATAATAAATATGTGTAACTTTTAACGCGAATTTGCCGAAGGGAATGTACAGATTTTACGTATTCAAGTACTTGAAATGGAATATCACTATGAAGTGAAATGACGCTTATCCGGTTCAGAGCCGAGCCCAAAAATATTAAATCTAAAATGCCCACGTTGCCTTTCACTTTGCAAAAATTCTAGAATTTTATGATCATACATTCGACTCGCCCGTGGAACAAGTGATCGCTAAAACTATTTCATATGTAATTATCAGATTTTATGAATATCACAGTGACTGTGTCAATTTCCAAAATTTGAAAAAGCCATTATATTGTTATTTTCCATTTGAAGAAATTCTTGAATTTTTTAAGCTTATTTTATTAGACTCTCCCAAGGAGCAATAAATCATTTAAGCTATTTTCGAATGTAATTATACGATTTCCAAAATATCACGTTGAGTGTGTGGATTTCCAAACTTCGGCAAACCCTTTCAAATGCTTTCTTCCATGAAGAAAAAAATCTAGAATGTTAGGATCTTATATAAGACCCGTCCGAAATACAATTATTTAAGCCATTTGGCTAGCAATTAAAAAGATTTATCACGGTGGATGCGCCAATTTACTAATTTCGATTTGAAAAGCCATTCAAATGTTGTTATTGTTTAGAATTATGTAAGTTACCTTTACGTATGTGGAGATTGTTTATATTAGCGAAATCGAGTTTAGAATCCGGAGTCATAATTATCCAGAACGTTACAAAGTCAAGGTTATTTATGTTTCAGTGCAAATGTTTTCATTTAGAATTCTAATTTGGAACAGCTACAATTTGCATTTCGAATGCACGAACATTCGCCTGGGTTGTTACAGTAATCGATTTACGTCTGTAAAATTAGATATTTATAGATGTCTAGGATAGGATACTTGGGCCAAAGGACTTGCGTAAATGTGTTGTATTATCGAGTTCATTGGTACTTACCTCTCACTATCCGAGCTCTCAGAATCAGTATAAGAGTCACTATCTGTTTCTGATTCCGAGTCTGTCTCTGAGTCGCTGCTTCCACTGTCTTTTTCATCGTCATTTACAGGCTGGTCTTTTTTCGTGGCTTCCTCCGTGTCCTTGTCTAAATCAACAGGTTTCTCTGTGGATCTTGATTCATCGTGGATGCCATTCCTTTGCTCATCATCTCGTGATTCTACTTCGTTCTCGCTCTCCGACGTGTAGTCATCACTTGAAGCGGATTCCGCGCCCTTTTTGCGAGGTTGATCGATTTCTTCATCACTTATCTCTTCGGTTTCTATCACAGCGTCGTTGTGTTCTTGTTCAGACATTTTCTCAAGTTGTTTTCGTAAAAATGGTGAGATCCTTACTCAGAGGAAAACTCTTAGACAGTCCAGAATCCCTATAATGCCGCCCACTGCGGCATGCAAAGATCAACAGTTCGACAGATAGCAATCAATTTTTTAACTGATTGACCAATCATCGCGCAGTATAGGTACAGAAGAACCCGGCCAAGTGCTAATGATGCCAAATATGGACAACGATCCGAAGAGAAGACAAAAACACGATTGCAATGGCTTTTTTAATGTGAATTTTTATTCAACATCTCGATAAATTAAGACATTATCGTCTTAAATAGTGTGAATCATTGTGTCAGATAATATCGAGAAAAGCCGTTTTAAAGGACCAGTAGTGACTCTTGTTTTCACAACGACCTAAGTAAATATTATTTATATTTTGTCAAGACTTTCAATGGGAGGGGGTAAGTTAGCTTTCGATCACCAGAAACAATTTTTTGCACAATTTTTATTACTAGTAACCACAGTTACTATATGACTATTAAGTATTTTTTCAGGATGATATTGATAAAAATATTTACAACATTCTAAGTCAATAATATAAGATGTTTAGAGGTACAAAAAGTTACAAATGATAGGGAAATTAAAGTCAATAATAAGACTGATATTTACTAAAGAATATTAGGAACAAAAAACGACATCCGAGAAAAACAAGTAAATTTAAATTTTCAATAATTGAAAAGATAATTGACTATTTTTGGATGATTTCCATGTGTATGTTAATTGTATTGTAATCTAAAGGGAAATGTGGTTTATCAAACATAATTTGATTGTCTGGTCAGCCACCATCGCAAAACCTTGACACAATTTCCTTTATAACCGCAACAATCAATTAAAACACGTATTCACTTCTTTTAACATCAGTATGCAAAGTTTTGAAATATATACATCCTATGACACAGGAAGCCCGCATTAGACTTCCTGTGGGCTAAAAATACTGCCTTTTTTGGGTCGAAAATAGCGGGCTTTCATAATCTTTTTTAATGCGACATTCAGACAGACAGTACGGGTCTTTACGAAATAATGGTGGTGCTGCTGTGGTTGGTGATGTAACTATAAAGGAAGGAATAATCCGGTCGATCATGACTCATACGTCAAGTCCGGACATTTGACCCTTGGGTTTTCCCTGGTGGTACGAACATATTGATTTATAGGAATAAATGAATGAATGAATGATTGAAGTGAATAGATTAGGTAGATTGGCAAATGAACGACAAATAAACGTGTGAAAAATTGATGAATGAATAAATGAATAAATGGACAAATAAATGGGTGAATGAGTGAAAGGGATGAAAGTGTAAATGACCGAATACGTGTATAATCGAAAAGGGATGAAAATAAGTGTTAAGGCACAAATACTAGATATACTGGAATTGATGAATGAACGAACGAACGAACGAATAATTTAAAGGATGAGTGAATGAAATGTACTGATCATGAAATGAATTGTAAATGAAATGTAAATGTACTGAAATGAATATTCGCATGCCGATAATTCCATCAGTTTCCACGTACACTTTTCGTGTAATTTTCAAGAACGTTCATAACTTGAATAAGGATGTATCAATTACAGCATAGCGTAACGTCTTTGGTTCTGAATCCACGCAAGACTTGATAACTTTTTTGAATTAATGTCACGAACTAGTAGGCTTACTAACAAAAAGAAAGGTCAAGAACATATAAAAAATTGCAGTTAGTTCAAATCAACAGTCACGGAAACCTAGCTTGCCACACCTTGTAAAGAAAACAAAAAATCGGCTTATAAACAGTTTGATCCGCAGTCGAGCTTACACGTATTTTTCGTTGTTGTTATCATGAGAAAAGAGGAAATGTTTATTTGTCTATTCTTTTCTTCCAGAGAAACAACGTATCCGCTCTAGTAGAGGGGCAATTTTTATATGGATATCCTGGCTTTATGTGAACACAATAAATAAAGCTACGTATTCACGTCTTGTTGTGAAAAGGCTGTCAATAGTGAGTGAAAGTGAAAAGAGCGCCCAATGTATAACAATTACCCCAGGATCGCGGAACTCAAAAGGACTAAAAATAAACGGGCCAGACATGACCGGAAAATTGAATATTAAAAACAGAAGTTAAGGACAAAATATCAAAATATTTCCCTTATTTGCTCATTTGTGAAATAGTTTACTTAAGGTACACCATAATTAAACAAGTCCCCTCCATTACTTCCCCTCCCCCTCCCTAGCTGGAAATAATAAATATGCAATATTATCAAGAAGTTTTTACATGTACGACCACATTGATCCTCGTTGTGTTCTAGAAACTCTCTTTCTAGGTTAGTGGTGGTCTAAAAAATTAACGTATTAAGAATGAGTGTTTGTTTGATAGAAGGCCTCTGTAAGACATTGAAATAATTGGACATAATAATAATAATATTCCTCGATCTTCGTTGAAGATCATTTAGGCGCCCCTTTACTAGAGTAGGCAAGACTCAACAAGGGTCTGTAGGTTTCTATCAAAACAGGCCTTTCTGATTTCTATTTTGTCGTTCATATATCTTCTATATACAGCACGTTCCAAAGTAAGGAGTGGTTGACCACGTCTCGAGTTCTTTTCATCTGTAAAATTTAGTTTCTTTATATATCTTGAATTCGGTGATCGGATAATATGTGAGAACCATATGTATAGGATAAATGACAAATACTGAAGCCTTTTAGAATTGAAAGTCAAAAGTCAAACTAATATCATTATAAATAAGTTAGACCATCACTGATCTAGAAGGAGAGTGGTAATGGTGTCTAAAACCCCATGAGGCGAGCACAATGTGGTCATTTACGTTTTTCAAGTGTTTCCAGTTCTAAAAATGAAATTCAGTTAAGTTTCGCCAAGAGAATTGCCGACTAGGAAAAAGTATTCCAAGTTGTTCAGGTGGAAATTGAACCCACGATCTTCTTGTTGTTTAAAAAGTTTAACCTTTTGTCCAAGGTTGATTTTCTAGGAATACTTGTCAAGGATTCATAAAGTAGTAATGGGCTTCCAACAGTGAAGGTAAAGAGAATAAGTCAAAGAGGGTTACCAGGTGTCAAGGCATCCTGAAGTAGGTTGGCATACAAAACCTGCTAACCAAAGTACCATAACATAAATCCTTTACCTTATCTACACATAATACCACAAAATATCCACCTAATGAATATAAAATACTGGAACATATTGACCCAATTTGGTTATTATTGCATTATTTTCTTCCAGTGTACACGAGGTGTAATTTTTAAGAGATATTTGACTACTATTTTACGAAGTTCCTGTTTCTATCCATTGAATAATTAATCAGCTATGTAAGTTTAGCTCACATATGTGGAATCCTAAACTTAGTGAGGTATACCTAGATGAAACGATTGTTAAAGTATTTAGAAATACGACGCTGTGAAGAAAACATCAAAGTTGTTGCTTCATTGTAAAGTCCATTGGAAAGAAATACGTGAAGAGAGGAGGCTCCACTTTCGTGGAAAAAGGCTACCAGGTACAAATAAGTAGTGTCAAATAGTGAAGTCCAATTGTCAATTGTTAGCAATTTTTATGACAATAATTCACTTAGGTTATGACATTCGTAGAGTGCCCCCAGTGCCCTGTGATACCTAACATTGAAAGGGAAAGGGAGTAGCGAGAAACGATAAATGGTAAAAACAATCAAGAACGAAAGAAAAATACTATAATAAGGAGAACGGATGTTTGGAACTGAGTTTTTATCTCACTCAAAGCTAGTGCTTCCAATAAGATATAAACAAAAAATGTTTCAACGGATATTTTGAACTAAGTTTTTATCTCTCTCAAAGCCGTTGCTTCTAATAAGATATATTTAAAAATCATGTAATACCAAATAGTAATAATTTGCACTGGATCCCCTTTCGTTTTTGTTAGAAATTGTTCATGGTGTATTCTAGATATCGTGGGTTGATCATTTGAAGGTCTATTTTGAATCAAACCATTTCTATTTGACTCCAAGCAATTTTTCCGTGTACCTTTTGTAAAGCGCACCGAGATTTAATGGGGCGCTCTGTATAAGAAATATATTATTATGATTATTATTATTGTATATGACTTTTTAGAAGACAATATATTATTAGAAAAATATTTTTATATTTTTGTTTGAAATTACAAACATTATGAGAGCGTAGGATTATCTTCAGCAGAGGTATTGTTTTACAAGAGACCACTTAAACCTGGCAACGCCTTCTTCTTTCAATTACTCAAGCAACTTTTCGTGCATGTCCGCCCTTACTTTTAGTAAAGCAAATAATGGCAGCTCGCAACACCCATTTCCAATCATCTAATGGTCGGGTGCATCTAGTGATGTGATATATATTTATTTATTAATGATTGTTTCATAGGAGGAGAGTGGGATTCTCTAAGGATGCAGTTTTGTCTCTAATGAAGACATGATAAAGACTACACTGTATCTCCTGGTGATTTTATGCTTGGTCCTGAGAGAAGTCTCGGCGACCAAGGATAAGATAACAAAATCTCGTATAAAAACACGAGATAATGGTGGTAAGTAAAAAAGCAGCAATTCTTTAGATACTATAATATTAATGATAATCAAGGTTTATTATAAACATTTATCCCAACAGTATACACAAAAAGCTTTATACAAATCTGTAAAAAAAATATAGGTACCATAAAATATATTTTTAAAATGATAGTACCAATTTGCGATCTACTAGCTTTGTCACGCGTGCATTTAGTTCACCTGTTGTGTTTTTGACATCCACTTAACTTGTGAAAAAACGTCAAAGATCATAGAAATCATCCAAATTCATTGACCATAACTGACATAAGTACGACTCTCTGAAAATCTTAATTGGAAAAACAATTGCGCCAATCGCACTGATATAATTTTACCAGAACAAGTTTCTCAACCTTGTGAGATGTATACTAAAATTTGGGAACATAATTAATTTTTATAAAAGTTCAAACGTATAATCCAAGGTCTATTTAGAATGATCAACTAACATGAAAAGAAAAAGGACGCAGGGCTAAAGCTAAGTTTTTTAAGTATTACAAATTTCATTTATATATTATCTGTCGTCTATATTAAACACCGACGCAGCCTATACTAGTTTACTCGCTAGTTTCCATTTGAAAACAAGTAAAACAAACTGCACAGTAAAAATGTTTTGTATTTTTTTCAAAGGTCTAACTTCAAGAAAGGCAGATATCCCCACCGCGGAGCAAATCCTGGGAAAGTTACTAGGATCGGTAAAAAAGAACCCTGATCAACAAGCAGTTTCCACTGCACCCCAAACGATACCACTGAATTACCCACCATCCACATCTCAAACGCGCTCGCCTTATAAGTCTGTATTTGGCAGTTTACCACTTATACCGACTGGGTCACAGGGTGCTACTCCACAGACTGAGGAATATCCAGGTAGTTAAAAACAGTATGATAACTAAAGTCTTGCTAAATATATTTATTTGGGCATACACATATTTTGATTATTTCGGCCTTTCTTCAAAGCCCGGGGGAGGGGGGGATACTCCCTTTGTCCAAGTCGTAGGGTGATCGGCGTACCTTTTAGGGTAAAAATATTGAATGTAAAATATTGAATGTAAAATATTGAATGCATGAGTAATTGAATAAATAATGGAGTGAATGATTGAATGAGTAAAATTTGATTAACGAGAGCAACGTGAGAACCAAACGGTGATTAAATTTAACCCAGTACAGTGGTACCTCTATTAGGCGGTCACCCTCTATAAGGCGGCTACAATAAAAAGTCCCAAATCTATTCCTATATACCTATTCTATACCTCTATTCAGCGGCCAACCTCTATTAAGCGGCCACTTTGGGAAGTCTCAAGGGTGACCGCTTAATAGAGGTACCACTGTAATTATTTGCGAAAGAAAAGTGATATTTGGACTCATATCTTGAAAGACAAAACTACACATAATTATAAAATTCAAGAATAATTAATGAGAATTTGACAAAAGAAATCACGTTGGTGGCGAAGGTTGTATTTTAGATACAAATCGTCCTGATTCGATATGCTTTTATCTTGAATTTTCTCGACCAGATTCGCTTTTATCTTGACAATTGTCGTAAAATATATGAAAGAACTAACATTGGACTTTTATTAGTTCTATACAATATTCGCGTCCGATCTGTATTTGCCTTTGTATATCCCATACAGAACGGCCGCTGATATTGTATATATTACATACAAATTAACAGGTGCACCTCAAGCAGCAGCAGCTTACCCTCCTGGATTACCGCTACCGGCCCCACCCCCGGGCTACCATTATGGAAGCCCAAGGAAAAGACCAAGGTATCGCGAAGATGAGTATAGGAAAGACGATGGTAGACCGGAGGATGACGAGGAAGAGGAGGAAGATCCACCTCCCGAGGATGAGGACAATCCAGCTGATGAAGAGTACCATGATCAGAGATTTGGCATTGGGCGTGGCCGAGGACGTGGGCGGGGTTTAGGCCGTAACCTTGGACGAAGAAACCGGCAAAGTAAAACTTTAATTAATAGCGGTTTCAAACTGTGTATTTGATCTGAGGAACGATTCTTTTCGTTAAGTGCCAGTTTATCTTTCTTATCGCCGGTGTCCTTGTCACAGATGATTTCATTAAGATGATTTTTTTGGTTATTAACTTAGTTAGTTCTTTTTAACAATAATTATATTTTCACGTTACATGCCTTTTTCTATTATGTGGTCAATTATATAAGGGAGGCTCCCTGCATGGGCGAAGTAAGTTTTAGAAAAGTAAATTTTCTTTTTATACTTATTCTTTTTTTGTACTTTTTATTTCGTATTATGTAGTATGAATCACTCAATAAAATTGTTGAAATAGTAGGGCACATGAAACGTGTCCAGCTAGAAGATTGCGACGTTAAAAAAGTGATTTATTTTTAAGATTTGAAAAAGTAGAAAAATTTAAGGAAAGAACCTTAATTTATTATAATGAACATTGAATTGATCAGACGATATTTATATCTGTTCAGCGAGTCTAAATTCAATCAAATGTTTTTCATTATCAGGTCAGGGATGTAATTGTATATGTTGGAAAGGTATTAAGCCTCACATTCAGTGGGTAAAAGTTCCAGTATGCTACAAACCATGTAAGTAGTAATTTTTTTTATATCATGATATATCAATACTGAATTAATTGATATTAATTATAGCCATTATTATGATGGCAATCATCAGCACTATCACCATCAGTACTAACACCATCATGATAATGGTATCAAATGAAAGACATTTTTTATTATCATTATTACATTTGATGTTGGTTACAAGATTATGATAATGGTTACCTAATTTTATCAATGATATCAAATGATAGCGTGATTAACAATGATTATGATGATACGAAGATATTGAGATCTATTTTAACATAAGTGTAATCATAGTCATAATAATAAGTATCATATTCGTTATCATATTAGTCATATTCATAATAATTTTATCTCCATTGTTGAGAAAAAAAATATATATGACTATATAACAAGACTTAGGGGGATTTCATTTGTTAGAGTACGGGGGGGAGGGGGGTTGGGCAAAATCTTATGTTTTCTTTCCAAATATTACGCAACCCCCTATATTTGCCAAGTGTATAACTAAAACTGCAAAAAAATAGTAACAAACCCCCTATATAGCTTCCAAAAATATTTGACCCCTTCCCCTCATTATTGCCGACACCCCCCCCCCCCCCCCCCCCCATACACTAAATAAATGAATGAAAGCCCCCTTAGGATAGAATTGTTAACACTCTGCATTAAAGACATTAATAATCAAATTAAAAACTTACGGCTCTATTTCTGATTGACAGGTGGTGTGTGCTGTCCAAAGCACGAAGAGCAGCCAGCATGTGCGTGTATTTGTCATGACTGTCATCCATGTTGCCATTGTTGTCACTCATGTTGCTGCCATCATCCATGTCACTGTTGTCATTGCTGTCACTGTTGTCGAAGAAGCATGACACTGCGACCACCTTTTGGTAAGAGGGAAAGTTGATAAGTTTTATTGTAAATTTTGGTTTGTTCAATTAACGTTATTAGCTGGTTAGTTGATTAGATTGTTTGTTTGTTTGTTAGTTGTTTTATTTCTTCTTGTGGTTGTGTTTAGTGAATTTTAAGATGATTATATAGTAACATTCACTTTCTGAAAATCGGCCTTAATACACACAAGTGTCCTGGCGCAATGTTTGCTTATTGCACCTGTCTTTTTTTGTAATATTTGTTTTCAATTCTATTGTTAGCTGCTCCAAAGCTAAAGAAGCTGAAAGGCAAAACACCTAACAAGAAGAATAAAATAAAGAAGAAGACATCCAAGAAAGCAAAGAAGACAACCAAGCGAAAACTATAAAGAACTATATATTTATACACAGAATTTTCAGCGTGGGATGTGCCATAATAAGCTGATAAAGCGCAAGTCAACTGATTTATATTGATCTTTTTTATAGTTTGAATAATTTCACTCGGTTATTTTATATTATGTTATACAATTTGGTAGAATTTAGTCCGCTAAATTAACAGAATCTACTGACAAAATGTGGATTTACAAATTATTTGCACACTTTACATGAACTATCCATAGTTGGATCAACCAAGCTTATACGCAATACACAAGGATGGCTTCGGCAGTTGTTCTATTCATCATCTTCGATATCATTTTTATTTCATCACTATCATCATCTTAATCATCATCATTTTGTTCACTTGTATAGTTATTGCACTAATCATCATCATCACAACAATCATTGTCATGACAGCTTCATATAGTATTCTGGTACTGCTAGTAAAATGTGATCATGCATTGTGCAAATGACTTTATCATTGCTTTCATAATTTAATCATCATCCTAATTGTCACAATATAACATTGTTACAACATTTTTTAACTAACAGCTCATTTTATCATTGCTCTCATAACAGATTGAAAAATGTCATTCAGTCAACATCATCATCCCTGCTGATCACACAAATCATTGCCATCATTATTATCAACATGGATTTCTACACTGAAACATCTCATTATCTATCATTAGTACAGTGCACCTACTAAATGTTTCTTTTTCATTATACATCATTTGTTTATCATAATAAACCATTACTTCATAAAACGATATTACTTCATGACTTTCATCATTGTAATCATAGCATAACACCATAATCATCATTACCATTAGCATCATTATCATCACCAATGCCATCACTAGCATCATAATCATTGCCATGATTTTCACCATCACCATCATTATAATCATCATTGCCATCTGAGCAGCATCATAATCACCATTGCCATCTGACCAGCATCATAATTATCATTGTCATGTCACCATCATCATAATCACCATCATAATAATCATCATTGCCATCTGACCAGCATCATAATCACCATTGCCATCACCAGCATCATAATTATCATTGCCATGTCACCATCATCATAATCATCATTGCCATCATCAGCATCATAATCATCATTGCCATCACCTGCATCATAATTATCATTGCCATGTCACCATCATCGTAATCATCATTGCCATCATCAGCATCATAATCATTGTCATGTCACCATCATCATAATCATCATTGCAATCACCAGCATCATAATCATCATTGCTGTATCACCATCATCATAATCATTGCCATCACCAGCATCATAGTCATCATTGCCATCACCAGCATCTTAATCACCACAGCCATCACCAGCATCATAATCATTGCCATCACCAGCATCATAGTCATCATTGCCATCACCAGCATCTTAATCACCACAGCCATCACCAGCATCATAATCATCATTGTCATGTCACCATCATCATAATTGCCATTGCCATCACCAGAATCATAATCATCATTGTCATGTCACCATCATCGTAATCACTAATATTGCCATTAGCATCAGTCATAATCATCCTTGCCATCACCAGCATCATAATCATCATTGCCATCACCATCATCATCATTGCCATCACCAGCATCATAGTCATCATTGCCATCACCAGCATCATAATCATCATTGCCATCACCATCATCATAATCATCATTGCCATCACCAGCATCATAATCATCATTGCCATCACCAGCATCATAGTCATCATTGCCATCACCAGCATCTTAATCATCATTGCCATGTCACCATCATCATAATCACTAATATTGCCATTAGCATCAGTCATAATCATCATTGCCATCACCAGCATCATAATCATCATTGCCATCACCATCATCATTGCCATCACCAGCATCATAATCATCATTGCCATCACCAGCATCATAGTCATCATTGCCATCACCATCATCATAATCATCATTGCCATCACCAGCATCATAATCATCATTGCCATCACCATCATCATAATCATCATTGCCATCACCAGCATCATAATCACCATTGCCATCACCAGCATCATCATCATAATCTGCATTACTATCATCATCGTCATAATGCCAACACCAGCATCACCATAATCATCATTGCCATAATACCAGCATCATTATTATAATCATCATTGCCATGACACAAGCATGATCATCATACTCATCACAGCCATCTAGCATCATCACCACCATTGCAATCACTGGCATCATCATTGCCATCACCAGTATCGTCATACTCATAATAGCTATTTAGCATCACCATCATCATCACCATTGCAATCACTGGCATCATCATTGCTATCGCCAGCATCATCATACTTATCATAGCCATCTAGCATCACCATCATCATCACCATTGCAATCACTGGCATCATCATTGCTATCGCCAGCATCATCATACTTATCATAGCCATCTAGCATCACCATCATCATCACCATTGCAATCACTGGCATCATCATTGCTATCGCCAGCATCATCATACTTATGATAGCCATCTAGCATCACCATCATCATCACCATTGCAATCACTGGCATCATCATTGCTATCGCCAGCATCATCATACTTATCATAGCCATCTAGCATCACCATCACCATTGCAATCACTGGCATCATCATTGCTATCACCTGTATCATCATACTCATCATAGCCATCTAGCATCACCATCATCATTGCAATCACTGGCATCATTATTACCATCACCAGTATCATCATACTCATCATAGCCATCTAGCATTACCATCATCATCACCATTGCAATCACTGGCATCATCATTGCCATCACCAGTATCACCATACTTATCATAGCCATCTAGCATTACCATCATCATCACCATTGCAATCACTGGCATCATTGCCATCACCAGTATCATTATACTCATAATAGACATCTAGCATCACCATCATCATCACCATTGTAATCACTGGCATCATCATTACCATCACCAGTATCATCATACTCATCATAGCCATCTAGCATTACCATCATCATCACCATTGCAATCACTGGCATCATCATTGCCATCACCAGTATCATCATACTCATCATAGCCATCTAGCATTATAATCATCATCACCATTGCAATCACTGGCATCATCATTGCCATCACCAGTATCACCATACTTATCATAGCCATCTAGCATTACCATCATCATCACCATTGCAATCACTGGCATCATCATTGCCATCACCAGTATCATCATACTCATCATAGCCATCTAGCATTATAATCATCATCACCATTGCAATCACTGGCATCATCATTGCCATCACCAGTATCACCATACTTATCATAGCCATCTAGCATTACCATCATCATCACCATTGCAATCACTGGCATCATTGCCATCACCAGTATCATTATACTCATAATAGACATCTAGCATCACCATCATCATCACCATTGTAATCACTGGCATCATCATTACCATCACCAGTATCATCATACTCATCATAGCCATCTAGCATTACCATCATCATCACCATTGCAATCACTGGCATCATCATTGCCATCACCAGTATCATCATACTCATCATAGCCATCTAGCATTATAATCATCATCACCATTGCAATCACTGGCATCATCATTGCCATCACCAGTATCACCATACTTATCATAGCCATCTAGCATTACCATCACCATCACCATTGCAATCACTGGCATCATCATTGCTATCACCTGTATCATCATACTCATCATAGCCATCTAGCATCACCATCATCATTGCAATCACTGGCATCATTATTACCATCACCAGTATCATCATACTCATCATAGCCATCTAGCATTACCATCATCATCACCATTGCAATCACTGGCATCATCATTGCCATCACCAGTATCACCATACTTATCATAGCCATCTAGCATTACCATCATCATCACCATTGCAATCACTGGCATCATTGCCATCACCAGTATCATTATACTCATAATAGACATCTAGCATCACCATCATCATCACCATTGTAATCACTGGCATCATCATTACCATCACCAGTATCATCATACTCATCATAGCCATCTAGCATTACCATCATCATCACCATTGCAATCACTGGTATCATCATTGCCATCACCAGTATCATCATACTCATCATAGCCATCTAGCATTATAATCATCATCACCATTGCAATCACTGGCATCATCATTGCCATCACCAGTATCACCATACTTATCATAGCCATCTAGCATTACCATCGTCATCACCATTGCAATCACTGGCATCATTGCCATCACCAGTATCATTATACTCATAATAGACATCTAGCATCACCATCATCATCACCATTGTAATCACTGGCATCATCATTACCATCACCAGTATCATCATACTCATCATAGCCATCTAGCATTACCATCATCATCACCATTGCAATCACTGGCATCATCATTGCCATCACCAGTATCATCATACTCATCATAGCCATCTAGCATTATAATCATCATCACCATTGCAATCACTGGCATCATCATTGCCATCACCAGTATCATCATACTTATCATAGCCATCTAGCATCATCATCACCATTGCAATCACTGGCATCATCATTGCCATCACCAGTATCATCATACTCATCATAGTCATCTAGCATTATCATCATCATCACCATTGCAATCACTGGCATCATCATTGCCATCACCAGTATCATCATACTTATCATAGCCATCTAGCATCATCATCACCATTGCAATCACTGGCATCATCATTGCCATCACCAGTATCATCATACTCATCATAGTCATCTAGCATTATCATCATCATCACCATTGCAATCACTGGTATCATCATTGCCATCACCAGTATCATCATACTCATCATAGCCATCTAGCATTACCATCATCATCCCATTGCAATCACTGGCAGTTTCATTGCCATCACCAGTATCATCATACTTATCATAGCCATCTAGCATTACCATCATCACCACCTTTGCAATCACTGGCATCATCATTGCCATCACCCATCATACTCATAATAGCCATCAAGCATCACCATCATCACCACCATTGCAATCACTGGCATCATCATTGCCATCACCAGTATCATCATACTCATAATAGGCATTACCATCATCATCACCATTGCAATCACTGGCATCATCATTGCCATCACCAGCATCATCATACTCAACATAGCCAATTGCAATCATCATTATCACAATTGCAATCATCAGAATCATCATTGCCATCACCAGTAGCATCATCATAATCTTAATTTCCATAACCAGCATCATCATAAGCATCATTGTCATCTAGCATCATCATAATCACTACTGCAATCACCAGCATCCATCATCATAATTAGCATTGTCATCACCAGCATCATCATACTCATCATTGCCATCTAGCATCATCATCATCATCGCAATTACCATCACCAGCATCATCATAATTACCATTGCCATCTAGCATTATCATCATCGTCACCATTGCAATCACCAGCATCATCATTGCCATCACCAGTAAGATCATAATCATCATTTCCATAACCAGCATCATCATAATCACCACTGCAATCACCAGCATCATAATCACCATTGTCATCACCAGTATCATCATAATCATCATTGCCATCACCAGCATCATTATAATCACTATTGCCATCATCATAATCACCATTGCCATCACCAGCATCATTATAATCACTATTGCCATCACCAGCATCATCATAATCACCATTGCCATCACTGGCATCATCACCATTGCCATCTAGCATCATCATCATAATCACCATTGTAATCACCAGCCTCACCATAGTCATCATCAGCATCATCATACTAGTATCATCATTGCCATCTAGCATCTTCATCATCACTATTGCAATCACCAGCATCATCATAGCCATCACCAGTATCATCATCCTCATTTTCATCACCAGCATCATCACAATCATTGTCATCACCGGATCATCATTATCATCATTGCCATCACCATCAACGGTATCATCATTATCATGGTCATTGCCATGACACCAGCATCATCATAATAATCGTCATTGCCATCATCATAATCATCATTGTCATCACTAGCTTAATCTATTGCTGTCATCAGCATAATGATAATCATCATTTCCATCAACATCAACAAGCAAAAATCAGTCATCGCCATTAATATCATAACCATCAACCTTATCATATATATATGTCATGATCAGTCTTCAGTGGAAATAACTCATGAGATGTCTGTCATGCACCATCAACATGAATAAACTAAACATCATAATCACAGTGATCACAATCACCATATAACATTAACATCATGTTATCTTAAGATTTCATTGTTTTCATCATCATTTCATCAATTATTATTATCATTGTTGCCACATCATTATTATCATTAGCTATCATCACCGCTGTTGCTATCAGTCATTTTATCAGCACACCAATTTCATCTGCCATGCAACCATCATCACCAATCAACACCGTTATCATTATTAACATCATAACTGTCATTATCATTATTAACATTAGCTAATATCACCATTGTTTCAATCAGACTGTATCATATGTCATCAACACAACCAATAATTTCATCAGTGATTGAAACAATTAGCATCAAGCAGCATTATCATCATTATTAACATTGTAACTGTCATCATCATTATAACATTAGCTATCATCACCATTGTTTCAATCAGACTGTATCATATGTCATCAACACAACCAATAATTTCATTAGTGATTGAAACAATTAGCATCAAGCAGCATTATCATCATTATTAACATTGTAACTGTCATCATCATTATAACATTAGCTATCATCACCATTGTTTCAATCAGACTGTATCATATGTCATCAACACAACCAATAATTTCATCAGTGATTGAAACAATTAGCATCAAGCAGCATTATCATCATTATTAACATTGCAACTGTCATCATCATTATTAACATCAGCTATTGCCACCATTGTTTCAATCTGCATCATGTCATTGACACAGCCAGCTATTTCATCAGGAATAACCATTAGCATTAGCAGCATTATCATGATCATTATTAACATCATAACCATCATCACCATTGTTTCCATCTGTATCACGTCAAGGGCAAAATCATTTTATCAGCCATAAACATTAGCAACAATCAATATCATTATCAACATAATAACACCATTACTCTTATCATCATCATCTGCATATTGTTGTCATATGAATCATGTCATCAACACAACCCTTGTCATGAATACAACAATTTCATCAGCCTTGAAACCATTAATCAACTTCATTGCACCATTTATACCTGATCATCACCACAATCATTAATATCAGTACCAACAGCATCATGCATCTATGTCATTTACATCAACAGTATCAGTCATCATCATCATCATAAATGTTAGCTATCATTCCCATTATGCCAAATCAACATGATCTAGATCCATTTGTCAATATCAAGGATTTGTGTTCATATAATAAAACATCATCTCATCTTGTGGATCATTCTCAAGTTTACCACACCAGTCATATCAAGAATCACTAAATCTTTATCTACTCAATCTGTTATCAACCATCCTATGCCATCATCAATGTCTAATCAGACATGAATGCTTCATCTTTATCATCATGGTCATCATCATGCATCATTGGTCATCATTATCAAGATATAGTGCAACTGTCAAGTTAAAGATCAGTAGATTATAGCATTATGCTGGAATCATTCTTCTATATCAGAAGTCTAATTGCAGTAATATCATAATCATTATCATTGCGAATATGACTATGTACCACCATCATTATCATCCCATATATAACTGCATTAACACACCTCAAGTCCACATTAGATGTGTAAATCTACCATATCATTGCAATTGCTTGGTTTTTGTTTCTTATCACTACATCAACCGAATTTGCTTATCACTTCAATGCATCGATCATTAACCTGAATGAACATTAATAAAATGTCAATCACAGTCATTCTTCATTATCATTGATAACAACTGATGCAAATGATAGTTCATATCAGCCATCATCTCAAGTATTTCATCAGCATCATCCACAGTGTGCATCCTCCACCAGCATCATTTCACATCACCAATAACATCACTATTAATCATTTGAAAATGAGCATCATCTGCATAACATCATGTTGCACAACTATACCGTTTTGTTTAAGAGAGTTGGTTGTTCAACAAATTCAATTCATTTTAATTGTATTAAAAGTGAATTGAATAACTAAAATTAAATTAAATTAGTTCTGTGAAATGAAGCTTTATAATATTATTATTATATTATTATTAAAGAATATGAATCAATTAAACTAAATAATAAAAAAAACATTATGAAAAAATAAATTGTCAATTGTTTAATTCCAATGCAAATTCAATTTATTAAGCAATTTCTGATCACTACCTTAGAATTTGTTACCCTGGTTATTAAACAGAGGCTTGTTTTTCTCACTGCTGTGTAGTTTGAGCGGCTCAAAATACATAGCAGGAAGAGAGTTAGTCAAGCCTCTGGTGACCAGGGTAAGAATTTGTATAAATCCTGAATATTTTATGTCAATAAATTTGATGCGGTCTAAATTAGTTAATTCAAACTTATAGTTGTTATTGTTTGAATGATGGTGAAGCTGAGAAGGGTCTGGGTAAGAGAATGTGATGGGTCAAGAAAAGTTAAAATCGCAGCCTTCCAAATAAGGAAACATTTTTCTATTTCACTATTTGAAAATTTTTGACTGCGACCATCGCATCACAAATATCCCTCGATTTCAGTGGCCCTCTGTTTATGCAAAACATGATAACGCGCCATTAGAGCAAATTCGTATTGAATGAAAACAAAAGCGCAAAGACCATGCTTGAGTGATTCACATGATATTTGTCGCCTTCGCGCTATTGTTTTCATGCTGATTAATATAATAAAACTCATTTGATAGCATACAAGAAATAGGTTATTGTTATGCACTTAAAGGGGGACTAGCACAAGAATACTACGAAAGTGAACTGCAATTTAACATAACCTTTTTAGCTTTAAATGATGAAAAATAAGTAATTCCTTCTTATTTTGCCAAAAAAAATGGTGTTTTAATGCATTTACCTAACAAAAATTGTCATTAAACCTACTTTGAACACCTATTCGCCATCGCTGGACTGTCGCCTACTTGGCCCGCATTTTTTTGTACAGCGGTCTGCGCGTGATGTCAGTTACTTGATAGACTTGGCATACAACATGGCTTCTGATTCAGAAAGTACTGACTATTCGAGCGATTCAGAAAGCGTTACTATGAACCCAGGTGAAAACATTCTCTCTCAGGACGATGAGGACATAGAGCCGATCGCTACTGAAGAGGAGAACGAGTTATATAGACAAACTTTAGCCGCCGAAGAAGAGGAAGAAGCGATGCTAAAGAGACGTTATGAAGAGCAAGACGTTCATTCGTGGTATGTTTATAATACTTACCATCGATTTCTTACCTTAAAATGAATGGTTTTGTGTATTTTTTTTGATAATTATTTACAGCAATTTTACTGTTTCACAGGTGCAAGTGTACACACTGCTCTTTGGAGTTGATAACAAAGCCGGAGGAATGCTTTTGTTGTTGCGACATCGATCGGTGTCAAGAAAGGCTAGCAGAGCTCGTCGAAGAACCGCCAGCATGTATAACAGATCACCCTGGCTTCTCATCTGGCTGTCTAGATGAGTGGGTACTCCAGATAGCCGCCATCGGATTGAAAACGCGGAAAAACAAGCGCTATACTGTTATGTACGAGGAAAATCGCGTTGACAAACACAAGTAAGATATATTTGACTTTAAGGCCCGGGCAAACGGTTTCAACATTTGCTTCAACATTCGTTCAATTTTGTTGATTTAAACTCTTTCAACATTGTCGAAACGTGTTGGATCAGTGTTGAATCAAAATCGAAAGGATGTTGAAGCAAATGTTGAAACCGTCGGGCCTTTTAGCTTTTAGATATTTGATAAATTTTTTTCGTATTTGTATACTATACCTAATATATAGATTATTCATTATAACTTCATTGTAACTATTAATTTCAGATTGTAATTGCCATTGTTTCTGTGACCTGTAAATTTTACTGTTTTGTATTTAGAGTAAGGGTGTTTGATACTAGTGTTAACCACTTTCCTATATTATCTTAATTTCTTGTTTGTAAATTTATTGTGTGGAAAATAAAACCATGAACCAACTTTAGAGTTTTTGTCGAATTTCACATTTCTCTCTCGTGTATTCAAGAGCAGACACAATAAATTATTTAGGGATTTTGAATTGTTTGAACAATAAATTGATTGTGATCGAGGTCTCTACTGTATTTATTACTTACTTTTTATTATTTATTTGTTGTTCATTTGTCAAGAAAAATAATTTATTGTATTTATATAGTGCTTATACACACAACTTGAGATGCCAGTTTCATCTACATGAACATGTCCATTATTTTTTTATTTCTTTTTAGTGTGGTCACACTTTATAATCAACCATTTACATTTCTAGGTTCTTACGATCAGTAGCTTACCGCCAGTTTATAAGACTGGTATGGGAGTATATTGGCAAATCAAGAAGGCTTCCTTTACCTTGCTGTGCCTATGATAAGATCAGAAAACAGTTCCCATCTGAAGATGGACAATACAAGGGCTTCGAGGAGGAAGATGATGAAGAACAGAATGACTCAGAGGTAAACATTCATATATTTGATTATAGCTGATATGATATAGTGATGGTGTTGATGAACAGAAAAAACAAAAACATTTAAAACAACTATTATTCGGTCACAATATCAACAAATCCTCACTGAATAGATATTTCAAAAATTTCAAAAATCAATTTCAAGTTATCAATAATTTTTTTTAAACTAATTCCTTGTATTTGTCCCCATGTTATGATTATTATGTCTGTTGCTGACACTGGCTTCTGTTGTGCCCTTTCATTGGCTGTCCACATTTTTTGCATGAAGGTGCCTTTCTTTGTTTTGGTCCAATAGTCGTCCATTGTCGAAGTTGTTCATCTACAAAATTAATACACATGAAAAATGTTTATTGTGGTTATCTATGTATTTTATATATTACATACCTGTACATGTTGGTGGGACTATTGTTGTTGCTTTTGCTTTTCTTTGCCTGTATTTAGCCATGGCATCTAGTTTGGAATCTTTATCTAATCCAAAGCACATTGGCCCAGGAACACTGTTGTCTAGTTCAATTTCCATCTCTTTTAACTTGTCTCTTGGTGTTGTGATCAATGTCATATAAATCTCATCAACATAACCTGTCAATGAATATCAGATATAATTGTAGTACTACCAGCAAGTATTTTTTTAAATGATATTTTTTTTTTTAAAGTAAATTTACCAAATTTTTGTGGTATTTTTTCTTCCTTGACTGTTGCTTCTCCATACTTGTATTTTGGATAGTGTACTCTGAGGTTGGCTTCACCATGATCATTTACTACTGACTCTCTTTTCACATTATAATTAAAATGCAGTGCTGCCAGATATGATCTAAAATAAACGAATCATATCAATGGATTGGAATCAATTATCTTTTTTGTTATTCAACAGGATTTGGATGAGGAAGATGATGAACAATAGAAGATCTGGGTGTTATTATTACTGACAGGTAAGTAGTTAGTTGTTTATACATTGTATAGTCTAGTACCTGCTTAGCATTCCAAGATAAGAGTACGCCAACATTTTAGGGGCAAATTGATTTATTACCGAGTGGTACCCTTCTAAATAACTTGTCTGACCATTTGAAGAGGCCTTTTTTATTGCTGTTGTAATATTGGTTGTACTTAGGGCATCAACAAGTTTTCCATATGCTTCTGATCCTGCAATTAATTTGAACAAACAAACTTCTAATTCTGCCAAAAATGCATTGTAGCTGATACAAATGCATTTTAATATTACCTTTTGTCATCCAGACCCTTTCTTTGGTAAGAGGATCATGAGCACAAGCATTAAATATGCGATTTGGCAATTCTTTGTGGACATTTATCACATGTGAGAAAAAACTTTGAAATTTTGCTAGTTTAACCTCGCCCAGAAGTTCCTTGGTTGTTGTTACTGACCAATAAAAGTGTCTGACACACTTTTTTCTCCACCGCCCAATTAGTTCACATGATTTCTCTTTACTTAATTTGATAAGTATCTTCTGGATTTCTTATAATAGAAACAAATATATAAGTTTACAATTTTATCTGCGGTATGCAGACATGTAATACGTTAGGGCATATATGTTACACAATGCAAAAATGAATTTGAGCTATCAGGAGGTTGACAAGATCCTTTTTGAAAATTACATCACTGTGATTTATTTGAAACTTTGTTGTTTCTCTGGCCTACTATGGGTGTAAATGTAGGTGTGGCATAACTACTTACTTTTTGCAACATGCCAAAGGTCATAGAAATGATGTACTACAGGCTTCCCAAGTTCTTTACACATTTTGGGACATTCTACACGCATCCATTTTCCAATAGACTTATGTCGATCAGAAATGAATGACTTAATTATCATTCCAGTAGTGAACAAGTAGGCAAATGCCCTTTGGTGCCCTAAAAATTCCATAGCAGTACTGCTACCAGCTTCATTAGCCTGAAAATAAAATCACTTAATAACTTATTTATTCTTAATTCTATATTTTTTGTTAGGTGATCAGTGAACCATGAATCCAACATCCTTTGTACAACCCAAGAAATGAATCACAGTGACAGTCTTCAGCCACACATAACTACTGGTACTTTAAAGTGTTGGAGACACACAGGAAGGCCATAGTTTATACTGTTGTATAATTAGTTCACTTTAAACATGACTTTAAAAATCAATGTTAAAATACCTGAATTAAAAGAACATCAATAATAAGGCCAATAGTGCAGCATAAGATTGAGTATGTACAGTATTTTGCAGAATGCCCCATGGAATCATGCCTCCCATCACCAGCCAGGTCTACTTCTTTTCCATCTATACTGTCAATCAATTTTTGCTTGTACGAACGCCAAAATGTAACAACACTTGGTATAAGTAAATGGCGCTGATGGTAGTAATATGTTGTTTCATGATAAACTAACAGATTCATGTGCTTGAGTACAAGCAAAACTTTTCTTATGGATGCTCCTGCACACAAAACTGCAAAACTCAGCAGTAAGTTGCCAGCAGGAATCCTTCCAAGTATTTTGGGCTGACTTTCCCAGATATAAACCTTCTCACATTTCTGACATTTGGAAGTTATTACAATGTATGTTCCACTTTGCTTGATGTCGATATCAGGTTTTGGACAGAAGCAGTACCGACAGAACTGGAAAAGAACTAGTAGCTTAGATAGGAAAACAATTGCTTTTGGTTCGTTGCGGGCATCCTTTTCTTCTGTGTCCAATCTAAAGATGAAAAGAAAATAGCAGACTACATTGTATTAATTAAATAGAAATGTAACTTTAATTGTAGCATGTAAAAGTATTTTATTGCATATCTTAATGCAAGTATTAGATTGCAAACATTAAATGTGGGGAATACTTTGCACTATTCACTACTACATAGTACTGTATAAACAATAGAAAACAATAGAATTAGCATAATATAGTACTATTTTCTACAATTTATATTGTAGACATTTAGTGTTTGCACTATATATATGTATACTGCTATAAAGCTAGGGGTTAAACACTGGAACACACAATCATTAATTCTTAATAAATAATCTTGTTTTTAATTTGAATAAATAGCAAACCTGGTGTTACATGTGACTTTTTGAGCTATAGTTTCATCGTCGTCTCCATAATCTATATACTGTTGGTCATTATCCTCCGGTATTTCTTCTGGCTCTTCTTCAAGGGTATGTTGCCCTTCCATGTCGAGCAATTCCACGGGACATTCATTGTCACTGGGAACCCATTCTTCATCAGATGTTTGCCTCTTGTTTTCCTTTTCAGGAAAATCATATGGATAAGTCTGAGTAGCTAGAAAAAGAAATACATTTATTATCATTATTGTCATCATTAATTATATTTTTTCTTGCTGTCATCATAATTATTATAATCCATTTTATTTTTTTTATCAGTTATTTTTATATCTATTGTCATTATCAATTATGTACTTTGTGTACATTGTTTTCTTACTTTTTGTTGAGACCACTGGGGCTTTTTTTGTGTTGGTAGCCAATGCACTCAGCAAATCTGATTCACTTTTTTTCATTCTGCGGATTTTGGTTTGCAGGTTTTTTACTTTTGTCTTAAGATCATGCTGATTGTTATCTACAGGACTGCTGGCACTGCTACATGTAGGACTAGGATTTAGGTTTGATACCTACATGATTAATCAAAGGAATATTTGAGTTTTATGACTGTCACAGTGTTATGTTATAAGACTCTATAGCTACAAAGTAAAGTTTGGTCAGTTACTCATGTATGTCTGAATTGTCAACTTACTGACTGTGCAATAGAATTTTGTTGGTGCTCCAACTCTAGATCTACTGTTGTTGTTGTTTTTGTTAATTCTACAGCTATTGGTTCTTGTGGTGAGGCTATTTGGTCTTGGACTTGGTTTTCTTCTGGAGAGGCCACCTTGGGTACTTCCACTGTAGGTCTTCGATCAATTCCCATGTCTTTAAGCATCTAATTGTAAGGAAATTTTTCATCGAAGCAAAACAAAACAACTACTAACTTAGACTCGTCAGATTTCAAACATCGCCGTATCAGTGCTAAGTACAAAATATAAGTCGTGAATTACAAAAATCATACTTTTCAACTTGATTTTGTATTTTGTTTATTTCATTTGTTTATTCATTTACGTGTATTTTCCATGTAGTAAGGTTAAATACAACGCAGTACGTGTCTATATGTCCGGGTGCGTGACAGAATATTGTCAGGGAGTCGAATTATTTTTACGCCTGGAAATCTCGACTTAATACGGTGAAAAGAATGATTTGGTAGAGCTAAACAAAGTAAAGTATGTTTTACTAAACTAGTATGCTATTCTGCAGTGATTTTTTAAAAATTAACATGTAGTTATTCGTGACCTAGTGTCAGGCACGCGAACATATACATACACTGACACTGCGTAAATACAACATCGATCACAAAACAGCTAGCTTAGCTAGCTCAGAATTAAAGTTTTACAAACGACATGAATAAGTTTTCTATAAATTTCTGCTCGAAAAACTGTTAAAATTCAGGAGAAGGACTTTAGCTTATAATATTTATAATATTTACACAGTCAGCAAAACCTACCTTGCGGCGTGTCCTGTCACTGAACTTGTTATCATTTGGACCTTCGTCGCCGGCTGGAAACCAGATTGTGGGTACAGACCCTTTGATTAAGAATCTCTTGATTCCTTGTACGTTCATTACTCGCTCAAAACAGCTTCCTTCGAAATGCTTTGAGCACACAACAAATCGATTTTGCGGCTCAAAGTTCGCACTGTGAATGTCAACAAAGCGCTTCCATTTGGCACATTCGGTCTTGTCAGTAGGCGAGAGATGTAACGAAATGCCATTTTTTGGATCGGATTGGTTGCTACAGCCCTGCACAACACATCTATTTGATGGCATGCTGAAAAAACTATGTTTGTCTGCTTTTATCAGTTATGAAATTATCGCGTGTTTTGCTTCTCACCTACAGATTCTCTCAGGTTGGTTTATTTCTATCAAGTAACTGACGTCACAGATCTCGGCCCAGGCTCTTTACCGAGTTAATGATCAAGCGACATCTGAAAAATGGCGGGTCAAAAAACACCCGTTGAAATGAAGGTCTTACGCTTAGATTTAGCAAAAGAAAATCATGTGGCTTTTTAATGATATTATAAAGATTATAACAATCGAGTTTTTAAGCATTTTGAATTAATTTTGAATTTTTGGCCCATTTTCGTGCTAGTCCCCCTTTAACTATAATTGAAATTTGTTTAGAATCAATTAAAAGTTAAAAGCGCTTAAATTGCTGAGAATACATTTTCTTTGCGAATTTGGTTTTTAAATCGAGTCAAAACTTTAACGAACTCATGTTTCCTGTTTAGATTCTTCAGTTTCTAAAATGTTCCTAAAATCTCGATTATGGAGTTGTCTTTGCTACAAAAAGGTCGCAAAATTTAATAGCATTAGATAATATTCTTCAGTACCCTTACCTTTAAGGAAAAAGAAATCCTCTTATTTCTTTGTAATTTGTACTTTTTTGTTGGCTTTCTTCTCGACCCACGTCCCAAGCAAACAAAAGCACCGCATTCTCGTACCCAGGCTAACTCGGTCGTTCATCTCTCCCGTCATTACCTCTGGTAACAACGGATTTGAGACCCTCTCAGCCCGATGCTGATTGGCCAGTAAAATCGCGCATGCGCGAGTTTCGACGTACATTGACCCTAGGGTTCTCGTTCGTGATTGGTGGAATTTCTACGATGCTCGGAGCTTTTTGAAATGTGTTTTCTGCGCATAAAGTAAAGTACACAAAGCTGACTCATTTTGTAACGGGCTCAGGAAGAATTCAAAATGGCGGGTAAACGAAGTAGATATGAAAACATCCAAAAAACGTTAGGAAATTGTGTTCTAACTCCACCTTGAACTGCTATAACTTATTTTATGCATATTTAGGACTATGAGGAATGTATGAAGGTATGTTTTGGTTTTCGTGAAGCGCATTTTGAGACGATTACAGGCATTGTTTGTTATCGATAAATTCAGTACCAGAATCGAATTGCTGTATTAAAGCTTTCTTCTCGAATTCTGTACTTCTTTCCTGCTGTTGAGGCAAGTAAAACTTTACTGACGTTGAAATTTTAATGAAGTGTATCTGATCTGTTGTTTGAAGCAAGGAATCTCAACATATGATTGAAACTAAGGTTTATAACTTATTGTAAATCATTCCCACATTTATATCATGAATATATGATTGTAAAACATTCATATAGCCTTATCAGTAATAAAAATGATTTCAATGCATTCTGTAGTGGATATTATGAACTTTTACACTGTAATTTGACTCTATTATAAAGCTATTGTATTTGCCTTGGCTTTTCAAAATAATCTAATTATTATTAAATGTGAGGTGTTTATAATTTCACAGGCTATAATGTACATGATGAACAAGGGGTCAATTAGTATTTTTGTATTGGTGTGTTAGATTTTGAAATGAATAATTTAGCCAATTTACTGATATAAAATTACAATTCCAAATGCTATTATTGCAACCAGTGAACTGTCACTTCATATTTATAGTAGATACATGTAGTACTTATTTATATATTTTGTCATTGATATATTGATTTGTATTATTCTTGATATAAACAGAGTTAACTCTATTAACTCTGATATAAAACATGACTATACAGAAACACTATTTGTAGATATGCCAACATGTTGTGATAATAATAACAATGGCAATCAGATAACTACACTTACAATAGTTGAAGTGGTCTTATTTCACTTGTATATCAAGTAAATTTTATTCTGGTTAGATATCAAAAATCAATTCTGCAATTCATTTGTCATCTCACTTTTCTCATATTGACCTGTTTTAGATGATTTAAGTCAATTTTAGGGATATAAAAAATGTTCAAAATATCATTTCTGCATCATAAAAATCATATTTTATCGAAATATTCATGATAATTATTGCAATGCAGACCAATTGTCAATAACTTAAATTTTGTTTTCTATTTTTTTTATTTATCTATTTGTCACAATAGAGTACAAACATTAAAAGCATGAAAAATAAATAGTACTAAATAGTGATATTTTATGCTAATTCTATTGTTTTCAATTGTTTAATTAGCACTACTTAGTATTAATTATTACTACTTGTTTCATGGGTATAATGTTTGTACACTAAATGAATAAAATGAAACGAGAAGTTAATGATAAAATTTCTAAAACTAATTTTGTGACAGGTAGAAGCTACAGGACTTTCGTCCCTATTGATAAACTTCCCCTATAAATTAAAAATATATATATATTAATAAGTCTAAGTTTATGGTCTATAAAATAGGGTTCAATTGTCAAGTAAAGAGTTAATGAGGTTTGTACTGTGACAGTTGATTGTGATAGTAGTATAAAAGAAATTTGCAATCTTCTTTATGTTCCTCTCATATATAAGACTATGTGTTTGTGTGAATACCCGACTGTAACCTGTTGTCAGCTAGTAGTACCTAGTTATGTCCTTTTAATTAAAATTGTTATTTTTGCAAAACAATGATATAATCTAAATATTTATTGTTATTTCAAGCAATTGAACAATCTCATTATCTGCCATCTAATCAGTTTTGCCTATCCAAGTACCAGCATAGTTATGTATGTATGCTATTTAATTATTATCATTTAGGGACTAGATGAAAATAACATCTGTAATTCTAGTTATCCTATTAAAATAAAGTGCTTTATTGTTATTATGATTATAATTAAATGTCAAGTTTGTAATTCTCAGACTTAGACCTTGATCAGTAGGTAAAAAGAAGAGGGAAAACACCTGTGGTATTCTTATTGTTTTTTGAAATGCGCATTCCTTATTGGTTTGGTACTACTAAAATTATACAAACTATTACTTCACATTCTATTGTGGCTGCATGAAGCCAGTGCAATTAAGAACTCAAATATTCAGTTCAGATTAAAACCCAACATTGTAACTGTACTGTAAAAACAAGATGTCATGGAACATGATGTAATATTTTACCCTTATTGATATCATCACTAGAGTGCAATAATTTTATTCAACACAGCAAATATATCAACAGTACTGCTAATTAGAAAGATGCTGTGGGTTTGTGATAATAGTTTAGTTAAATACACATGAAATGAGGAATGGAAATGAGACGTTGAATAGACTTTTACTGCGTTCCTTTCATCCTATTTTTTTATTTGAATACTGCAGAGCTCCATTTCATGTATATTCTGATGTGATATGCTTACCTAAAAAGATATTTTGACTGTGAAATATAAAGTTAAGTGCATATAGTATGTCTGTGAGATATTTGAATATTTTATGGAACTTCTGGCAGTATTTATTAGTATTTAGTAATTTGTATTTCATGAATATACTATTTGCACTCTATTGAGTATAGAACAAAAAGTATATAAACTTATATATAAAGATTTGTACCAAAAAAGGAAACTACTGGTATACACATTTACAATGATATTACAAGTGAAATAAGACCACTTCAACTATTGTAAGTGTAGTTATCTGATTGCCATTGTTATTATTATCACAACATGTTGGCATATCTACAAATAGTGTTTCTGTATAGTCATGTTTTATATCAGAGTTAATAGAGTTAACTCTGTTTATATCAAGAATAATACAAATCAATATATCAATGACAAAATATATAAATAAGTACTACATGTATCTACTATAAATATGAAGTGACAGTTCACTGGTTGCAATAATAGCATTTGGAATTGTAATTTTATATCAGTAAATTGGCTAAATTATTCATTTCAAAATCTAACACACCAATACAAAAATACTAATTGACCCCTTGTTCATCATGTACATTATAGCCTGTGAAATTATAAACACCTCACATTTAATAATAATTAGATTATTTTGAAAAGCCAAGGCAAATACAATAGCTTTATAATAGAGTCAAATTACAGTGTAAAAGTTCATAATATCCACTACAGAATGCATTGAAATCATTTTTATTACTGATAAGGCTATATGAATGTTTTACAATCATATATTCATGATATAAATGTGGGAATGATTTACAATAAGTTATAAACCTTAGTTTCAATCATATGTTGAGATTCCTTGCTTCAAACAACAGATCAGATACACTTCATTAAAATTTCAACGTCAGTAAAGTTTTACTTGCCTCAACAGCAGGAAAGAAGTACAGAATTCGAGAAGAAAGCTTTAATACAGCAATTCGATTCTGGTACTGAATTTATCGATAACAAACAATGCCTGTAATCGTCTCAAAATGCGCTTCACGAAAACCAAAACATACCTTCATACATTCCTCATAGTCCTAAATATGCATAAAATAAGTTATAGCAGTTCAAGGTGGAGTTAGAACACAATTTCCTAACGTTTTTTGGATGTTTTCATATCTACTTCGTTTACCCGCCATTTTGAATTCTTCCTGAGCCCGTTACAAAATGAGTCAGCTTTGTGTACTTTACTTTATGCGCAGAAAACACATTTCAAAAAGCTCCGAGCATCGTAGAAATTCCACCAATCACGAACGAGAACCCTAGGGTCAATGTACGTCGAAACTCGCGCATGCGCGATTTTACTGGCCAATCAGCATCGGGCTGAGAGGGTCTCAAATCCGTTGTTACCAGAGGTAATGACGGGAGAGATGAACGACCGAGTTAGCCTGGGTACGAGAATGGCACCGTACAAGCTCCGGAAACTTTGTGATGCGCGCGCGTCAAATGAGAAGACAAGGCGGGAAAATTTCGCGCCAAAAATGTTATTATCAATAACGTTATTTTCCTGAATGCTTTTAGAACTATATCATTTATTTTAGTTTTTTTTATGATTTTCTGGATATTCTGTAGTATTTTGCCTTTTTGTGTATTTTAGCAAATTGTTGATTTTAATTTTTTTATAAATCCTGATTGCTTGGGTTCCCTGAATTTTTATGAGCATTGCGTTACAAAACGTGATTTCATCTGATTTCATCATCATATCCAAGATATAGTTCCAGAGGCTCTAGAGGAGATTGGGGCGAGACCCCCGGCGGGGAGGCGAAAGGCAGAGCCTCTGGAACCCAGGGTAAAGATATAGTGCATGACATTTACAAACGACAGTAAAAGCGAATTTACATGAGAAGGATATATAATCTCTGACCCGATGTGCTAAATTTAAAGGTGCTGGCAAAATAAATGTAAGTACAAAATAGTTAGTACCGGAATCTTTTGAATATTAGTTAGCTTTACGCCTTTAGAATTTAAAATGGTGCTCCTCACTTCGGCTTACTTGGCTTTAACACTGCAGTCATTACAGTTATATTCTTGGTTTGCACGTGACCTCATCAATTTTTTTTATTTCGGAAATATTATTTATATTTACTTCTGGTAGTAATACTCTTTAGAGCTCCCCTAAACGAACATTTGTGCTAAATCTTGTGTCTTTGCTGTGTTTTGGTTTCGAAATATATGCGAGACAATTTGTGTCACGCAACTCTAGTCACGCATCTTTAGTAGTCGAAAATCAAGCTAGATTCATGTCAGTTTAGTATTTATCGATGTTTGATTGAACTCAAAACCTTAGAATTATCATTAGAAAGCTAAATAACTGGCATTTTTGCCGTAAATTTGAGGAATTGGTGAGGTTTTGAGCGACACCAACATGGCGCGGAGCCATACATTTCACTGTAATCAAGGCGCGTATTCACTGGCTCCGTATTCGGTCACAATTAGTCCATTTACGCTCAAATTTGAGCAAATCATAAATTGGTCATCTGGCTTTAAGCTTATGTGGCCTAGATTGCTATTTGTATCGCAGAAAAGATCTGGTTAATGATATAATTAATCAACACAACCGGAAATGCTTTTGCCATACATTTCTTTATACTAAAAATCTTTAGTAATAGCTTGACTATAACTCTGCTAATATTCATTCTTCTGAACTCATATTTGCTAACATTACTATATAAAGTATGTGCTTCATTAATTCAATGATTGGTTACAGTTTAAGCGACAATTTATGGACTTTCAATATGGTCACGTGATCGGTGCAAACCAAGAATACAAAATGAAATATTTTAAAACAATGTGTTCAAGTCATGTCTCTCGGGCAAAAAACAAAGACTTTATTACTAAGCCTCTTTAATAATAATAATAATAATAATAATAATAATAACAACAACAACAACAACAACAACAACAACAATAATAATAATAATAATAATAATAATAAATCTTTATTCAGAAAAATGCCTATGTCACATATACGTGTTTTACAGTAGGTTCCTGCAAAACTTAAATAAATTAAATAATAGCAACAGGTTCCCACAAGAGACCTCTACTCAAAGGGTATGATACAGTGTAAGTGCGCAATATATTTTCAGAAAGTCAACTGGTTTGAAATGGCTGCAAATATCGATCTTGTTATACGAAATGGCCAAGTAATAGACCCTGCAAATGGCATTGATCGAATTACAGATGTGCTCATTCATGAAGGGAAGATTGTTCAAGTTGGTGAGCTTCCTGTTGATACAAAACCGAAGGAAGTCTTTGATGCAAGTGGTTGCCTAGTAACGCCAGGTTTGATTGACATGCATACCCATGTTTATGAGTTTGCAACACCACTAGGTGTCAACCCTGACGAAACATGCCTTGCCAGGGGGGTCACAACTGTTGTTGATGCAGGAAGTTCAGGTAATTTTTTCAAAGAACATTTTTATTTATACTAACCACAAGGGCAGATCCTGGAGGTAATCTTCTTAAAACAAATGTAAAAAAAAAAATTTAAATGGCTTAAAAAAATCGACTTGTGTCTTTTACAAATGGTAAATATATATATATATATATATGTATTTTATGCAATGTAAGTATTAAATAATTATTAAAGTTCACAACATGAACAAGGTCGAGGCATATATATGCATGCATGTCAAAATTCTAGGAACATCACTTTTGGGGCAACGCATGACATGGTAAAACTTTTCACAGTCATACAAATTCTGCTCTATTGTTTTGTAACAGTCCTTGCAGTGTAGCAGACTAGCTCTGCCAATTATAGTAAATTATTTGTGACAATATTGTGAAAAGTGATTTTATGTTTTATCATATCATGTCACAGGTGCATGTACTTTTCAAGGCCTGCGAAAGTACATCTGTGAAAGAAATAAAACCAGAGTGTTGGCTTTTGTGCACATAGCTTCTCATGGCCTTAGCTCAGCAGGTTGTGCAGGAGAAGGTATTTAAAAGCTCATTGTGTTTTTATCCCAGGCGATGTACTCAGGAGGGGAAAATGACAGGGGGTCTGACGGAGCTTCATATTGCAATCCCCCCAAAATACTCAAACCTGAAATTTTACACCCAAAAAATACATGGCATGCAAATTTCAAACCCAAAAAAATACAGCTTAGAAATATTTCTCTTATTCATTTTGTCATCCATTTATGCATTCATTTATCATTTTCCTTATTTGTCATTCACTCATCCATCATTCACATGTATTTATTTTCTTTCATTGTCATCATTGGCTATAGTGCAAAGTTTCAGCGTAAATATACACAATACAGCAGAAATTGCAGTAAAAATTAGTTCACAGAGATTTGTTTGGAAATTTATTGGATGGCAATCTGCTGCCATCATTAATATTACTTTAACATTTACCAATGTTGAGGTGCTCTTTTCATTTCTGAGGCTAATTTATATGACTGAGCTATATAGCCATTTGAAATCTAAAGGAGATGAGGGTCATGTGACTTCTTAGTGCAAGTTACCTAATCTCGGATCCCTAGGGCCCGCTAGCCTATTTATATATTTTACTCTAGACAAATTACTTCATTGTGATTCAGATTTGAGTTCGAATCGAAAGCTCAATAAAAAGCTTTCTTACATAATCTTCATCAATATCAAGTCACCTATTGTTTGTCTATTTGTTTGATTGTTTTCCAGTCATTCATCTATTTCTACCATTGTATTATCTTTATTTCCAGGATTAAAAGGAGGGGAATGTGACAGTCTTAACCAAGTAGATACTGATTTATGTGTTAAATGCATTAAAGAAAACAGAGACATTGCTGTTGGAGTAAAATTAAGACTGTCATTTTTGGTTACAAATGAAGGGGAAAATGAGCAGGAGGCATTCAGGTAATGCTTGCAATGATTTTACAAAAGTGATGATTGTTTGATCCCTATGATGGTAATGATAATGGTAATGATGGTGGTGGTGGTGATGGTGGGAAACTTGATGATAGCAATGAAGATAATGATAATTGATGATGGTGGTGGGAAAGGGGATGATGGTAAAAAAGAAAAAGATATTAAATTAATGATTTTGTTAATAATGGTAATAATAATGATGATGGTAGTGGTGCTGGTGCTGGTGGTGGTGGGAAACTTGATGATAGCAATGAAGATAATGATGATTGATGATGGTGGTGGGAAAGCAGATGATGGTAAAAAAGAAAATGATAATTAATGTTGTTGCAGATAATGGTAATAATAATGATGGTGGTAGTGGTGGGAAACTTGATGATGGCATTGAAGATAATGATGATTGATGACATGGTGGTGGGAAAGCAGATGATGGTAAAAAAGAAAATGATATTTAATGATGTTGTTGCAGGTAATGGTAATAATAATGGTGGTGGTGGTGGTGGTGGGAAACCTGATCATGGCAATGAAGAAAACAATATTTGATGATTAATGATTGTGATGATGATTGATGGTGGTAATGATGGCAATGATTATTATTGTCAGTGATAACATTGATATCCTTGTACTTTTTATGTCAGGAGAGCACTCTCTGCATCATCCATTACTGGCGTGCCTTTAATGGTTCATTATATTGAATCAACTATTCCAATAGATGTTGATGAAGGTAATTAAGGACAACTTTTCCTATTTCCAAGTTTTTGTTTTGCATGCATGTCCAGATTTATCGGATTTTCTTCATTATTTTCACTTTTCATTTAGTATTTGCAACAATTTTATATTTATAAATAAGATCTACAATTAATTGTTTTTAACTTATTGTGACAACAATTTTTGAACTAGATGTATATTTTCCATGTAGATTACAAAGATCTGTCATGCCCAGGAAGTCTGAAGAAAGGAGACATACTGACCCATGCCTTTCATGCACTCCCTAATAACATGATCAACACAGAAAACAAAACCCTTCACCCATCTGTACTCCAAGCTCGCAATCGGGGGATCCTTTTTGATGTGGGACATGGATTTGGGTCATTTTCCTGGACAGTGGCAGAACTCTGTGCTAAACAGAATTTCTGGCCAGATATTGTCAGCACAGATTTGCATACCGAGAGCATAGAAGGGCCTGCTTATGACCTTCCGATGGTCATGACAAAAATGTTACATGTTGGAATGCCAGTTAACGATGTCATCAAAGCTGTTACCATGACACCATCTTCAGCAATAGGTTGGCAAGATAGGATTGGCTCGTTAAGTCCCAATGTTGCTGCTGATGTTACAATTTTAAGAATTGAGGACGTTAGCTTACAAGTGGAAGATTGTATAGGACAGCTTAGAAATATTTGTAAAACCATTGTACCAGTGGCTGTCTGGAAGGATGGTGTTCGTTATGAAATTAAAAAACCTGACCCCACTACTGGACATAATACAGCAAGATTGACTCATAAATGGGACGAAGTTGCCATTAAAGATCCTATAAAACCTACTGCTAGGCATTAGTGTTATATAATTTGCAAATTATGAAAGTTATAAGATAAAGTATAAGTTTTGAAGGCAGCCTTTTTGTAGCCCAACATTGTTGGAAGATATTTCAAGAATGATGTTCAGATGAACCAACATCATCTAACAGGGTGTTTAAATGGGCCCTTAGTTTAGTGAATTAAACTATTTAGGGTATATAAAATATATAATCATGAAATCTTAGCATTTTATACATAGTTGATGCGAATTTATTTTTAATGTGATTCCTGCGTACCAAGACATTATTAAATTGATATTTCATAGTTTTTAACATATAACCTTAAAGTAAATGCTCACTTTTAAAATAATTTTGTAGGTATTTAATATCTAATTTGCATATGACTGCCAATATATTAAAATTATGGTATTTAATGCACTGTTATTATAAATTAATAAACTGTAACCTACAAGTACATTTCTTAGTCTCTTCATCTGAGTCTTATAAACTTCCAAATAATAACTTGAACATGATTAAATTAAAATTGATTACAAATACAAATGATAATGGTCACTCCCCTTGGGTTTTTTAGTGACAATTTAAACTTTTGTAACAAATGTGGAGGACATCTTGGACTGCCATAATCATGATAGTAAATGCAAAGGATCATTGATAATTTGATTTAAAAAGTAAGATATTACTTAAATTAACGTTTTTCATAATCCCACACTTCACTCCTACAATAGCAACCTAATACAAAATTGAATTTCCTCTGTGAAAAATTCCTGAACATATTTTTACATACTTTATTTCTATATATTTAGCTCTTTTCAAATGTAACCTGAAAACCAGAGAGTTTCTTGATCTAACCTCTGGCCAAACACAAGTGGAAGGTCAGTATTTGACCCTGCCTTCTAAATGGTTTAAATCTTTAAAAAGTTTTGATTGAAAGTAATTTGACAACTTGACGAGATAATATCGCTAACATTGAGTGTTAATCAAATCAACATAGAAGTGAGGTTCTAATCTCGTTTGGCCAGAGGTTTATTTGTTGTTCCTTTACAAACCGTCAGTTTTACAAGCGCCAAAGCAAATGGAATTTGCAGGAAAAAAAAAACTTTCTAGTTATCACATGAATCGTTAATAAAAAGTCCTTCAATGTAGTTAAAATGAAGTTTCAGCTAAGTGAAATATTAAAAGATCTTGATCCAAGTGGGCCTTATTTACTACATTTCCACTAAGCTATTTTTAGCATTTTTCCATATTATCAAATTAATAAGTTTTACTTTATACTATTCTTCTCTATCATCTACCACCAAGACAACATCCTGAGTTAGCCCTGCCTCTGTCAAAGTTTGAGCTGTGTTTAGAAGAGGTTTACGTGGATATGTCGTCATGATGCAGTACTCAGTAGATGAAAACCCAAGTGCTGCAGCGAAGTCAAACAATGCCTGTAAGATAAAACCATTAATAAGTGAAAATATACACTCAAACACAAGTTGGTTCTATTTGTAAAATTTCTCATTATTCTTGAGAGCAGCCTTTAATATAGTAGTGAAACATTTTTGAATCCTTTTGAATTTCCTATATTCCAATAAACAAAAAATTCTACAAGTTTTGACTTGTACCTGTATGTGAGATTCTACATGAAATCTTCTCTTCTTTGTTTCTCCATCTGGACATCTTAATGCTACTGTGATTGTCTACAATTATCAAAAGATTGTAATTATTACTTTTATAATATAAATTTGATATAACTTTTATAAGAAATTTGAAATACTACACACACTTTGATTGTCTGGCTAACATACACGATTGTATATCAGAGAAAAGAGCTTGTAAAATCAAAAAAGTCCAAAAATATTTTGTAACTTAAAGCAATATAAAATGTATTTTGCCATGTGTCTATATACCATGATATAAACACTTTGGGCTCAGCTGAATAAAGACTCTTAAAGTCATAGAAACAGCCGGCTATTCCTCATGTTTCTATAAGACTTCTCTTTTGCTCTACAGCTCCCAGCGTGTATGTTGTGGTTCAGGTTCAATATGATTTTGAACTAGTTCAATTTATTTTGAGCCAGATCCATATCTATTGTACTGGTAAAAGTTATTTTGTACTAGTACAAATCATGCAGTACTAGGTTTTGTATTTAATAGGATAGGGTTAGGTTTAGGGTTAGGTTTAATTTATGCCATTATTGGGAGTTTATGAATAAAACAAAAGTCTAATGCGGAATTTTCAACTGAAGTTGTCGTGGTATAGTGGGGTAGTCTCTGGACTTAGAAGCAAGAGATACTGGTTCTATTCCCAGCCATGGTAAGAAAAAGGAAAAAAAAAAGCACAGGTCACCCAATTACATTAGTTCAATAGTTAGTATTAGGTATAGTAAGGCTCATTAGCAAGTCAAACTTGTGGGAATGGTAGGTGAGTGAGAGAGAGTAAGGGGGGCGGTGTAACTGAGATCAAAAGGAGGGAGTGGTAAGTAGGTTAGATCCCCTGCATAGTACAATAGATGTTGTACTGGTTCAAAATAAATTGTACTGGTTTAAAATCATATTGAACCTGAACTACAACATGTATATATCACAATTATTATAAACAGGTTCCCATTAAAATCTGTACTTTCCCATTTAAATCTGTACTTATGCAAATTTTGTTGATGTGTGCTAAACACACAGATCAACCAATCAGAGAAGTTCACTTCAGAAATAATATACTCTGATTGGTTGATCTGTGTGTTTAGCACACATCAACACAATTTGCATAAGTACAGATTTAAATGGGAAAGTACAGATTTAAATGGGAACCTGTTAACATATACATGTGCATCAACAATATCATACAAAGTCATTGTAACATATGGCGTATATGATAAAATGTGCTTTAAATTACAGTGTATGCATCAAGGTTTCATTGACCAGTAATAAGTACCTCTTCTACTACTATGCACAAACTTACCCCTGGAGATCCCAATGCAGGTTCTTCACTTATAAAAGAATCCTGAAAAATACCAATGACAAATGTTTGTTGAAGATAACAACAACGATTATGATAATGGTAATGATGATTATGATTTTGATTATCATAATTATGATACCATTTGGTTATAATAATGAAGACGATAGAAGTAAGGATGATCATGAATGTTGTTTTAATAATATCATAATCATAATAAAGCGCCATTGAGCTAACGGAAATGGTGCTATACAAATATTCATTTATTATTATTATTATTATTATAAACAAATGAACAGATTCCCATTTAAATCTGTACTTATGCAAATTGTGTTGTTGTGTGCTAAACACACAGATCAACCAATCAGAGTATATTATTTCTGAAGTGAACTTCTCTGATTGGTTGATCTGTGTGTTTAGCACACATCAACACAATTTGCATAAGTACAGATTTAAATGGGAAAGTACAGATTTAAATTGGAACCTGTTCATGGTATTATCACACAGTAATTCTTATGATTATTTTATTCATCATCATCATGTCGATCATCATGATAAACTTTATTGAAGTGTCAAAAGTCTTCTAGCATACCACACATAGTACACTATTATTATGAATTTATTGATTATGATGATAATGGTCATCCATGACCAATAATGATGAACTTTTTAAGGATTATGGGAGGCCCTATACATTGTAAAACTGGATACAAGCAGAAGAAAGAACACTATTGCTGACTAAATCAAACTAAACATCTCAATACTTAAGACGTGGTGGCCTAGCGGTCAGCATGTCGGACTCCAGGCCTAATGGTCTGGGTTCAATTCCTGGCCAAGGCGATGATGTTGTGTCGTTGGGCAAGATACTTTGATAGATACATCTGCCTTCACTCTGACTATATTACAAGGTGGACATAAAAGAACCACTGAGGACGTAAACAAATCTCTGGCCGTGACCACCCTCAGTGACTGCCTCACTCTCATACAAGCGCATTTGAATATGTACATATTATATATTTGCGCTATACAAATATTAAATTTATTATTACCTTTATTGATTTATCATTTACTGTATCAGCATCATTATTAATTTTCTTTCTCTGTCTGACTGTATTTGCACTGCTACTTGTGGTTTGTTCTTGTGTTGGTTCTATTTGTTCTTCTTGTTCAGATTCTGACTGTGAGTCTTCTATGTAGTCTAACAGGGAATCTCCATCCATGTCATCAGTATCAATCTCATGTGACTGACCACAATTACAGGTGTGTCCTGGTGCTGTGTTCTGGAATAAAATAAAACGAACTAAATGAATTAGAATGGAAACTAGCGAGTAAACTAGTATAGGCTGCATCATGTTTGATATAAATGATAGGTAATAGAGTGAAATTTGTAACACTGTAAAAAAATAAAATAAACTTTACTGAAAATTTACTTTAGTAAACAAACTAAATTAAATAGAAACTTGCAAGAAAATTAGTATAGGCTTTATCAGTGTTTGATATAAACAGTAGGTAATACAATGAAATTTGTAACACCGTAAAAAATCTTAACTTTACTGAAAGTCTACTTTTATTACCGTAGTAAAGTTAAGTAAACATTTTTTACGGTGTTATACATTTCATATTATCTATCTATTATAAATTATATATAAATCATTTTTATGCCAATACTAGTATTAGCCAGGGTATATAACAAGTATGCCTAAAGAGTGGATGGTTAGATGAATAACTAAATGGATAAAAGGATGGATGGACGGACTGATGACCATATGAAAGAATGAACAAATGGCAGGATGGTTGGATACATAAAAAATTAAAAAGTCTGAATGAGTGGATGAACTTTTAAATGGATGGTACAGGTTCCCATTTAAATCTGTACTTTCCCATTTAAATCTGTACTTATGCAAATTGTGTTGATGTGTGCTAAACACACAGATCAACCAATCAGAGAATATTATTTCTGAAGTGAACTTGTCTGATTGGTTGTTCTGTGTGCTTAGCACACATCAACACAATTTGCATAAGTACAGATTTAAATGGGAACCTGTTATGGATAGAAAATGGCATGAGTGTTTTTCACTCTCTCATGAAAAACTGTTTTTCAACCAATCAATGTGCTCGTACTATCCCAAATATTTCGTAAATGATAATCATACCCCTAGCCTGTGTCCTTCTCCTTTCCAGTTAGGGTTGAACTTCTGGAGTTCTGCTTGTTTTTTATGTAACTCAGCTTCCTGCTTTGGGATCATCACATTCTGCTTATACTCGTCACTCTAGTTAAGGACACAATATAATGACCATGTGAATAATAAATTTATTATAGCAGCCTAGTGGGTAAACTTTTAAGAGCTGTTTTGACTGCAACCATCGAGTATGAACACTATATCAACATCAACATCAACATCAATGATGACCTTTTCCATCTTCATCATCATGACATACAATCATCATCATCATCATGAACACTATCAACATCAACTTCAATGATGACATTTTCCATTAAAGGCATCATGACATACAATCATCATCATCATCATGAACATCTCGGCAGAACAATTAAATGCAGTTAAAGGGAAAACCATTTTCAATGCGAAAAGAAGTTGAGCTTTTCAGTCCACATCAAAGAGGACTGTTCAATTTGACTACAGTCTTTTAAATACCTGATGAGCCACATTATTTGTTTTTAAATATTCACCTTTTTATCAAATACACCTTGCTTTTTATTTGAAGCGTTTTGCCTTCTTTTTATCAATTCTTCGTCAGTAAAACCTGCAAAATACATATTAAATAAAATATTGTCTAATTTAAGCTGCATGCAGTGCCCTTTTGAAATTCCGCTAAAATGGCGTATCAAAGTGTAAACGTTTAAAAGCTCGGCGAATTCAGCAAATGCAAATGTGATGATATTAAATCATAAATAATGATTTGAGCTGAGCATTCACTTCAAATAAATAACAGTCAAACCAATAAATATTCTTCAATATAAGCTTAAACATGCAGCCGTTTTCGACCATTGAAGTCAGTATTGTTTACATCAAACTCCAGTCCTTATAGCCAGAAATAATAGCATTATAATACCAAAAATATAAATCGGATGATAATAATTTAGATATAGATACAAAAGCATGATTTTCAGTAGCTTAAATACTAAGATTTGATAAACAGATAAGCTTACTCGGTGGCTTTTCTTCAGGTTTGGAGCCAAGGATGCCTTGGAGAAGACCTAACAACGAGGTCCCAAATGCATGAAAGATCAATGTTAAAAAACCAAAACAGATCAGCAGCCATAGTATGACAGTCTTAATCATTAATATGCTCATTCCCGACCAGAAAAACAGTCCTACAGCGCCTCCAATGCCCAAAGGGAGAAGCCATTTTACAAAGCTTAGTCCCGCCATCTTGAATATTGAAAGAGCTTGGGAATGAATGAAAAAGAAAACAATGCTTGTACTAAGTGGGGAGGGGTGCGTACTAAAATAATCGTCACCTTCACCTTAAAATTTAATATTGAGCTTATAATCAATTTCTTTTTCAAAAATGGTACAACTTGTTCTTAAAACTTTATTTCTTTATTAAAGTTAGGTTTTTATGACGATATCTGCGCTTCTAAAAAAAAATATGTATCCCGTCCCTCCCCTCCCTAACATATGAACTTGCGCAGTAACACAAGCATTACACAACATTTCAAGATGGCGGCCCGTTTGTGCTCTTTACGAACTGGAGTAAATAGACTGCTGTTTTCTAGCCCTAAACGAATCAGTTTACGGCAAATGTCAGTGTTAGTAGATGACCATGTATTTGGGCTAACAGATCACGAAAGGCAGGTCAGCAAATATAGCTTTTGTGTTGATAAAATAAGGAATATGGAATTTTTTCACACGTGTACGTGTGACTCCATATGAAATCCTCCATAAAGTGACCTAACTTGTAATGTAAGTTAAATTTTTATTTTTGCTATGGCAAAGAAATTTTGTAATTTTTATGGATTTATATTCTTAGTTTTGGTAAATTTAAGTTCTAATTAAAAGCTTAATAAAAATGCATCAGTTCAATTAATTTGTTTGTATACAAATATTTTGAGCTCCAGTGTACAGGTACAGTATTGATCAAAGTGTTCAATATTATTTTTATATTTTAGTTTATAAGAAATTTAACGTGTAATAAACACTAAAAATATAGTACTTAATACTAAAACAAATTGTAGATAGTAAAAACGAGAAGATGTTTTCCAAAACTATTTCACAAGCTAAAAAATGATGTAATACTGTAGTATTAACATTTTATTACAGAAATTGAGAATGACTTCTTATCTAACCTTAATTTATTGCAAAGTCTAGCCAAATTCATTCCTAAAAATACAGCAAACTTATTCTTCTTTTTGTTTTAACTATAATTTGTCTGTCTCCCTATAGCGGGCTTGGTCTCTAAAATAGCCCATGGGGTTGGCAAAATTCTTGACCTTGTTTTTGGTAGAAAAATCTAAAGCTGCTTTCTCTCAAAATGATGTAGGACTCTAAACAGAAGACTTCGTAAACAAAGATTTTGACATCCCCAGGGAAAACCATGAAGATTTTTTCTAAACATTTTACAATCTCCCTGGTTAGCCAAGGGATGGCCACTACAGAGGGAACCCACCAATAGGTGCACTGCAAATATTTATGTTCATCAGGCTAATAGCTTCTTGTTTTTAAATTGTAGTTGCGGGAGGCATCTTACAACTTCTTTCAGAAGGAACTGGCTCCATATGCTGATCAAATAGACAAGGAGAACACCTTTCCTCAATTGAGGGTAAAGTACTTCTACGGTTATTTCTTTTTTTTTTTTCATACAAATATTTACTTGTAAATGCATACAATTTACACTTTGTTCCTCAGTCTTCAACAGGCAATACAAGGTTAGTTTGCATAACTCACAAGTTGTCTTTTGTTGTATTTACCAGGAATTCTGGAAGAAGCTTGGAGAAATGGGCTTTTTAGGCATTACAGCCCCAGGTGAATAAAAATAAATAGAGAATAATACATGGGTGTGCAGAGATATTATATGGAATTTATCATCAATTAAGTGTTGAAATTCGATATCTCACAAGTCAGTGCAGCTACTAGTAACGAGTGTGATATCAAATTTAAACATAAGAAGATCAATTCCATATCTTCTAGCACCCATGTATTGTTCTGTTTATTATATTTATATATCATTCCCGCATTGGACTGTCAAGCCACACCCGACGCTGTACCAGAATAAACACCTAGAGCGCAACTCCATAGTCTTCCGAGACTGAAGGATGCCCATTATTATATTTATAAACAAAACAAATTATGCAAAACTGATAAAATTGATATTTTCTCATGTAAAATTATTGTATTTTTACATGATTGTGTTCAAATACGATATTTCTCAGTGGCAGAAATCCCTGTAAACCACTGTTATTTATATAATAATAAGTTCCCCTTAGTTTACAAATTTAAGGAACTTCTTAAATATAATTTTTCTCCTAGACACTGTTGTTTGATTTTCACCTTATTTTTATATCTATTTTAATTTATATTTTTCAGCACAATATGGAGGCACAGAAAGTGGTTATCTAGATCACTGTATCATAATTGAGGAAATGACACGAGCCTCTGCTTCCATTGCCCTGAGTTATGGTGCTCATTCTAACTTATGTGTCAATCAGATTGTCAGACATGGTAATGATATGCAGAAAGAAAAATACCTACCAAAGGTGAGTTCTTAACTTTATTATAATAATTGTTTCCTTTTACAATATCAGTTTTCTGTTTTCATGCATTTGTTTCAACTGTCCATCTACAACCTTTCCGAGAATGTTTGTCATCCGTGAAACACCTAATATCAAACTAAATGTGTATTAGGCACACCTTTCTTGTTGTCTAATAAGTTAAAATATTCATTCCTAAGTAAGAAATTGACATAAAATACAATGTATGTGTTCTAGTAGACATAGGTTAGTATTATCCCCTGCCTTAGTACTGCCAGCTTGTAGACTTTTCACTTCACGGTTTCAAAGTTTCTTGTTAGTAAAGGATATATCTTTTAAATGGTCATCAGTGTTCTAAATTATTTCCTTCTTTACAGCTTTTTTTTGTTTCCTTTCTTTCTTTACTCAAGCTTCACAACTTCTTCTCTAACTTCTTCTCTTTTTTCCTTTCTTTTGTCCTTTATTCCTTTCTTTTTTCTTCCATCCTTTGTTTTTTTTTCCTCCTTGCTTCTCTCCTTACTTTACTATCTCCTACATACTTACTTACTTGTTTACTTACTTACTTCGATCTCTCCCTCTTTCTTCCTTTCTTCTATTACTTCGTCCCAATTTTCACCCTGCCCTTTTACTTCCTTTCATCATTCTTTAATTTGTTCCCTCTTTTCTTCTTTCCTTCTGTCTCTCCTTTATTCATTCATGTCTCTTTGTCTTTGCTTCTGTAGCTTATCAATGGAGAGTATGTTGGAGCACTTGCAATGAGTGAACACAATGCAGGATCAGATGTGGTATCCATGTCGTTAAAAGCAGAGAAAGATGGTAAACAAACTAGCTAACTGGCATAGTAGAGCTTTCCAGTTAATCCAAAATTAATACTGTCTGGGATTTAATTATCTAAAAAAATATATAAAAATTGTCATTAATTAACATTAATTTGTTAATAGGTACTAATTCAAATATCTGGATGTCTCTTATTTAGGTGACCACTATATCCTGAATGGGCACAAGTTCTGGATAACCAATGGTCCTGATGCAGATGTTCTAGTTGTTTATGCTAAGACAGGTGATGGTAAACCTGAACATTCTATTTCAACATTTCTTGTAGAAAAGGTATGGGCTATCCTGTGTTTTAGTTGTTTTGGAATGAAAGAGTAGAATCATGTTTGACATGTGAATCCTTTTAAAATAAATAATTCACTGACACTCAGTCTATTTTTGTTTGATGTCCATTTAGGGTATGCCAGGTTTTAGTACAAGCCCAAAGCTTGACAAGTTAGGAATGCGGGGTTCTAATACTTGTGAACTTGTATTTGAAGATTGCAGAGTACCAGGTACTAGTTTGAGATGATAATTTATGCTGTACAATTATATTACTTCATTCTGATTGGATGAGAGGAGTACAATTAAACATCCATAAGTACCAAGTCAGCAAGTCTGTAAGTAGGAATAACTGCCAGATAGGAATAACGTGTTTGCCACTCGTTCTTTTTTTTTTAATTTAGTTTGTTAAGTAAGCATATAGGTTATCCCTATTCTATACAATTAATTTTTGACTGTATTCCTTCTAGCTGCAAATGTGATGGGAGAATTAAATAAAGGTGTCTATATTCTGATGAGTGGTTTAGATGTTGAAAGACTTATCTTATCTGCTGGACCATTAGGGTAAGAACACATGGAAATAATGAAATATATCTTCTACAACACTTTAACTTTGCATCTCTAAACTTGAACTTTTGATAATAGTTGTTTCCTTTCCACCTTTGAATGATGATAATGTTGGAATCATCTATTATTTTGTTTAATATTTTCAATAGCATCATGCAAGCTGCTCTAGATGTAACAATTCCATATGTACACCAAAGAACTGCTTTTAAACAAAAAATAGGAGAATTCCAGGTATTTTAAAGATGATTTGCACCTTAAACAATTTCCTTATCATCTTAGTTAATACATGTATACATTATTTTTCATTAGTATAATCATTATCATTAACATGCAGTCTAGCAGGCATGTGCTACACAATAATCATTAACAGTGTAGCCATGTTCTAGACAAGCTGGGACTGTGTTCGAGTAGCAATCGCAAATCATGAAAATTGCTCCAATCTGTCCTTGCAAACAATCCATGTAATGCTTCAGGATCTAAACTTGAACACATCACCCCGGCTTGTTTAGAACATGGGGAATTTAGCAAAGCTTCTCATTCTTTTTTTTTTGTGCTCATTAGTTCATCCAAGGCAAGATGGCTGATATGTATACAAGGCTTAGTGCTTGTAGAAGCTATGTGTATTCAGTAGCCAGAGCCTGTGATCAAGGACATGTCAATGCTAAGGTTTGTTCCAGCACCTTTCATAATTATGCAACCAGAGAGTGATGAAGCACAGTGTAATGAAGTTCTCGTGGTCAGCCTTATACAAATGAAGGCAGTGATAATTTTTATCTATATAGGGATTTCATTCAATCGTATTACAAAATGTACATAGGAAATTCATTGGGATTTTAACTGGGCAATATAGGGATTTCATAGAGTATTTCATAGAGGATGTTTTTTTTCTCTAGGATTGTGCTGGTGTGATATTGTATGCAGCAGAGAATGCCACACAAGTTGCTCTTGATGCAATACAATGTTTAGGTTTGTTCACTTGAAATTATTGATTGATTTATTGATTTATTCATCTATTTGTTCCTCAAAAATTTTCCATCATTATCTGGTTCAGTGCTGACTGACTAAATGAATGAATGACTGGCTGACTGACTGTCTGACTGATGAAATGAATGACTGAATGGCTGACTGACAGAATGAATGAATGAATGAATGACTGACTGAATGACTAAATGAATGACTAAATGAATGAATGAATGACTGGCTAACTGAGAGACTGACCAACTGTCTGACTAACAGACTGACTGGCTGAATGAATGATTGTCTGACTGACGGAGTAACTAATTAACTGAATGGTTGAATGACCAACTGACTGACTGATGGACTGGCTGATTGATTAACAGTCTGATTGACTTACTGACTCTATGAGTGACTGACTGATTCAATGACTGATTGATTGTTTTACCTATCATCAGGTGGCAATGGATACATCAATGAATATCCTGCTGGTAGATTACTCAGAGATGCCAAACTGTATGAGATTGGTGCAGGAACTAGTGAAATCAGAAGAATGATCATTGGTAGAGCCTTTAATCAAGAATTTAAAAACTAATAATTCAACGGTAATTTAATGTATTTTTATGTAGTTCATTGATTCAAAATAAGAACAAAATTTATATAACAATGGGACCTTTCACAATGTCATCATTTGACTATCAACAGATGAATTGTGTGTGAATTTCCTTTCTAGTTCAGAATTTTATTCCTTGAAAATAGTGAAAATAATTATACAGGAACAATTTTAAGCAAACTGGAACAATAAGCAAACAAATTGTACCAAGAACTTAACGGGATCGGATAACCTTCGAGTTATGTGCTTCATGCGCTGGGCATGGTCGAGCTCAGTGGGGCCGTGATAGAGCGTGTAACTCGAAGCACGTAACTCGAAGATTACCTACCCTCGAACTTAACATGTCTGAGAAAAACAAAGCAGACCAAAGAAAATAAACCAAACAAAGCAAGGTAATAGAACAAAAACACCCAAACTCATGGCTATAGTGTTAGCACTCTAGCTAACAAACTAACCAAACAAGGAATATATTGTATGCATGTAAATTATCAACATAGAATGTGTGAGGAATGTATTTAAAAATATTTTGGTGTCTTTATAAAACGTGCACATTTGAACTGTAATTTTGTTGTTTTGCTTACATATAAGTGTGTGCACCATGTTAAGGAGGGAATGCACCATCATATAATCTGGTAGCTGACCAGGTATCAACTGGTATTGAAACATATTGAGAAGGATGGGGCCAAAGCTATTTCAGGAGGGAGCGTGCCCCCTTGGACTATCCCCTAAACCCACTCCCATGGGGAATGGTGCAGTTGTCTCTTTAAGTCTCAACTGACCTTTTTTATACCACTCCAAGAGTTATCTGAAGTGGATGGTTGAGTAAACTAGACGATTTGTCATCTTACAACCATATGCTTAAAATCACACAGGTAACCCATTCACAGGAGGGGTACCACAGGAACATAACACTCTTCATAGCTGACAACAGGGGCGGATGAAGGGGGTGTACCTTCAGGCACTGGACACCCCCTAGCGCTGCAATTACCTATTTAATTTAAGGCATTTAGGGGCCGGACACTCGTCCCTAACACCTTAAGAGCCCTTTATTTGCAATTGAGACAGCACCCTGACAAATTTCTGGATCTGCCCCTAAATGTTACAATATTTATTAAATGTAGCAATGTTACAATATTTATTAATAACTATTAATTGATACAACTGGAAACTTCTATAAGCAAATAATTCCATTTTATTTTCCTTTTTGTTCAACTTCTACAGCAATGACTATCACATTTAATTCAATAAAACACACTTATTATTAATACAAAATGTAGAAAACTGGTAATACTTTTGAAAAAGTAAAAATAATTTCTCTTTCTGCGACACTACGGATACAAATAATTTATAACTAAAATTTCCATTTCAAATTATCATTGCAAAGTCTTTTCATGCACCTTTATGAAGTTATGAAATTAGCTATGATTGGCTGAATACCTAAGATATAAGGAAAGCCTTGATTGGCTGAGCAATATCTGCTCAAGGTTATTATTATATTGATTGGTTGAGTATATTTTTATCTGACAATAATGACAAATATTCTTGAGATTTAAGGAATTATATTGACTTAAATATGTGATATACAAGGCAGACATTGATTGGCCAGCTCAACAAGCCTCACATTGATAATTAAACACAATAAGATGGACACATGAATATAATGCTTATATATTCAGAACAATCATTGCCCAAATACATTTGAAAGGTAAACTTCATTGGTTAATCAATTGGCTGGCACATCTCAATGAGGTGATTAATTCTTGATGTTTTATTCTCAAGGCTTAGACTTGGCAACAATAGATTTGAAACTAAAGTTTGAACATTTTTAATATCAATGATTATAAAGCTAATTACATCTAATGTTTTGTACTACTTCTTTATGCTTTGTGAAGTATGGTATGAATTTCATGTTAGTATAATTGTACACTCTTCTCATGAACTTTGTCACCCATGAAGTGAAAAACCACAGGGAATGATGGGTAGTTTTTAAGTCTCTTGTACCATGTAGGTCTCAGATAGTTTTCATGACTATAACGACTGTGGGCTATAAAAATGCAGAAAAAGACTGTGCATAAATCCCAGACATTTCTAAAACTTCCTACAATCAAAGGAGTGTGGAAACACGACAAGCATGAGCAAGTGTTTGTGAACCTTTTGAACCATCCATTATAAATCTTTTTCGTTTTAAACGTCAGATGAAGGCAGCCTTTAGTTAAAGTCAAAAAGTCTAATAACTTGAAAATCAGTGACAATCATCTTGCACATATGTTATATATCTATCAATATGTTAGCAAGGAATAGTCATTTAAACTGGTCAAATTAATCCATGACCCTCTGTGCTACTAGCTTGTAGGCTTTTCTCTTCACAGATGACAACGGCTCTCAGAAAGGGTGTATATATACAATTCAAATGAGTAGTGATTGGCTTGACATATACATATTTTCAAAAAGGTTGTGGAAAGGTTAAAAGAAAAACAAATTATGGCCATACATCTAACATGAAATATCAAGGTGCTTCTAATCATTTTACTTGTCTTTTTTAGAAATCCTTCATAATATCCTTGATAATTCTTGAAAGATAGTTTTTTGTTGTGATTTTGTCTTTTTGACAAAATTTAATATCTGCACCATTCATGTTTAGGTGTATGCCCATAACTCCTTTATTTCTGGAGTCACCTTTCACCTTAGAAACCATTTTTGAAATAGGTGTACATCACAAGCTTAATTTAAAAACAAATTATTAATATGTATTATTCTCACAACAGCTAGAGTGCACGCCATATATCCGTGAAATAAAACATAATATGTATTGTCTAATTTCACTATTATGTACAAACTAGTGGATAGCACTGGAGTGGAACAGTGCAAAGAACAATAGTCACATAATTAGCTGCCTTTGTGTTTCTTTGTATGATTTACGCCTGAGTGAAATCTTAGTTAGTTGATAACAAACTAGTTGATAACTAAATACTATTATGCACTACAAAGTTATTAGTTGTTTCACGGATATATGGTGTGCACTCTATAATAACAAAAGTGACATCATTGAATCTCAATATTCTTCAGACTCAAAATATTTTGATCACTTGGTATGGAATCTTTTGCTGGCAGTCATCCAAAAAAAATATTCCATAATAACTGTCAACATTAATTTTGATACTTTCAATGAAAGATAAAATTGTAATGTGCAGCTTCTGGATATGAAGGTTGCTGCAAAAAGCACAAACCAAAATACGCAACTTAAATCCTTTGAGTTCTTGGAATATTGAGAATCAAAATAAAGTGTTACCTCAGCGATTGAACAAGTCTAATGCTAAATGAAAGAATGACGAGCGATAATGAGATGTGGAATGATAACATTTCAAAACTTTTTCTTCATTAATTAGAACTAATGTCTACATCATTTCATATAAATTCTTTAACTATCGAATAGGTCGTTCTTCAACTGTATAGTTGTCTTCTTAATAATATATCATTATCCAATAAATTTTCTTCAAATCTTATTCTGAATCACTGAAAATATACTCATTATCAGTCTCGTCTGCCAAGTACTTATTAATATTATTGTCCATTGAATTTGTCAAAATCTTACAAACGGTTTTTCAAAAAATTTTCCTTGTTTTCTACATACAAAAGTTCTTTTCAAAATTAAGTCAGTTAATTACAGCACGACTACACCAGACAAGACAAACCAAAACATGATAAACTGTAACACAATTAAATTTGCCAATCAAGATTAAGTATACTTTCATTTTAACTGTTTTTTCTCATGAATGTATACATTTCATGCACAAAAATAATTTTACCTTGATATAGTACTGTTTACTATATAATTATGAATATTTTATGAAGGTTTTCAAGATTAATAATATAATTTCCTTTAATTTCTCTCTTGAACGATAGTAGTTGCTTTTATTTTTTATGTGTGCGAATGAACAAGAGCAAACAGCATTTAAGCAAACCTTATAAAAGCTTTTAATGATTCAAATTTAGGAACAGCTTTGTTTAACAACTTTTTAAGTTTGAAATTTCTATGCAACATGCTGTGCAACACCAAATTAATATTATGTTAAAAGGACATTATTTTGCAAATATGTTTGGGTTGTCTTGTTTGGTGAAGATGTACTGTAAATTCTTCGTTTTTAAGGTTGAGTTTTGCAGTCTTTAAGCCATGCATGCATGCAACATTAGCGTTCCAGGGTATTAGATAGTCTGCTAATTGATTATCATCTGTGGTTCATGCATTTGCATTTAAGTAAACTTGACTTTAAGACATTTGTACAAATAGTTTGAGCAAAGCTATTTTAAAAAGATTCTCCAAAGCCGATTGCATATCTGTAATGTGCAATCAATTTAACGGTTGTACTTTTCCTTTGGAATGTATGCAATACTCAATATGCAATAAAGTTGGGGAATATTTTGAACATAGTTGCATATATTATATCATTACAAATTAAGCATGTCTAAAAAATACTATGAAACATGCAATAAACAAACAAAAAGGTTCTTAATTCAGGTGAAGACACTGTCTACGTAATTCAATCCAAGCTATACAATACAACAAGCTAACAATGTATAAAATAGGTTTCTATAGGTGTCCATAGTGTTTACAAGTGTTGGTATTGTGATGCTTATTTGCCAACCATTTTCACAATATATTTTTTAACTTTCTTTGTTCTAAGAACAGTGGTTTGTTGGCAAAACCATAACATCACTGTACGCATGTCCACCTATTGAAATCATACACATGCAGTTATCTCTATTGTGTTCTCTCATGGTAAATCAATAATGAAGACAAAAAAATCCAGGTTATTACTACAACAAAGCTTACCAGGAATACATTAGAATGCTATTGAATTACATACAGGGTGATGACCCCTATAGAGGGATATATTTCATGGCAGCCATGTTTGTAGTCAAAACAATGAAGCATTTCTCTCAATTGAACTGAAACCCTTTGTCATAACAAAACATTATTTTGTACTTGCCCACAAACATGACTGCCTTGAAATCCCTCTATTGTGTAAGAGACACTATTTATGTGACCCAATAGTCCAAGGTAAACAATAGAACAATGCTAACAAAGAGTAGTATACAATTGGTTGCTATTGAATTACATACACTGACCTCTATTGTGTCTTCTACAAGAAATAGAACCTAACAATAATCTTACTTATGACAATAATAATAAATTTCAAAAAATAGGTAACATTCAAATTTTTTCTTCTATTTTCAATTAAGCCGTGCGCTCATTATTAATTATAACCCAAATTTTTTGGGATTAAAAATTGTGTTTACATTATCTTTATTAATGTTATTTTTATCCTTCTAATATAGAAGAATACTATTGGCAGCAATCAATTAGTGTGGTCATATAACGTCTATGAAAGTGGATAAGAATTAATATATTAAGTTAAGGATGTTTGCGTTCTCATTTCTTCATTTACAGTTTACTGATATTTGCATGCACATCTTTTTGGGGCATGCACTTTTCTCATATTTTTTAAAGAGATAAGAAGTCAATATTTTAACATCACACTTCTCTCACTTTATCAATTCCAAAGTAAAGTTTCTTTTTGTGTTACTATGGTTACCAAAGTAGTACAACATTATAGAATAATAGGTAGCTAAGGTAGCCTTTAATTACTATAGCAACTGAACCTATGGTTAGAGCAACATGGAGAGTAGATATTATTCCCATAGTAACTATGATTTGTAACTTAGCAACTGTCACTATGGTTATAATACAATATCTTATATACTGCATGAGTGATACTTCATAGGTTATATTTTATCTTCATAGATATGGTAACCATAGCAACCATGATGTACTAGTATAGCAACTGTCACCTTGGTTATATAACAAAACCTTTTTATATGCTGTGCAACTTTATCTCCTTGCTTGTAATCGTCTCCATAGGAATTGTAACCATAGTTACCATAATCATAGAAACCACATTCATACCAACCAAAATCAATAAATTACCATGGCCATAGCAACTGGAACCATTGTAACTATTGCCATAGCAACCATGACCATGGCAAATATAACCATAGTAACCATGACTATTCCAACTCTGACCAATGTTACCATAACCACAGTAACTGGAAAATAAGTAACCATAGCAACCACAACCATGGTAACCATGTCATTATGTAATGTTTGTTATTGTTGGTCCATCAATGGTGTCACCATCTGCCACTGTGACTTGCAATGTCCAGCGGTAGTCTTCTAAATGGTAGTGGGTTGTTGGTCATTGTCATGGTGCTGTCTGTGTATGATGGTGTAGGCGTGTTGGGTGGCGAAGGGGATGAAGCTGGAGGATTTCTTTTTATATCTGCAATAAATAATTGTGGTTCACTTTTACAATCACTGAATGAGCAACCATGAATGGATAAATGAATGGAACAATTAAAATTTAAATGTAAGGAGGAACAAAGGACAGAAGGACTGAGAAAAGAAAGACAGAAAGAAGAACAGAAGAAAATAAGGAATTTGGTTCACTTTTACTGAATGATCAACCATGAATGGATATATAAGTGGAAAAATGAAAATTTAAATGGAAGGAGGAACGAAGGAAGGACGGACGGACTGACAAAAGAAAGATAGAAAGAAGAACAGAAGAAAATAAGGAATTTGGTTCACTTTTACTGAATGAGCAACCATGAATGGATATATAAGTGGAAAAATGAAAATTTAAATGGAAGGAGGAACGAAGGAAGGACGGACGGACTGACAAAAGAAAGATAGAAAGAAGAACAGAAGAAAATAAGGAATTTGGTTCACTTTTACTGAATGAGCAACCATGAATGGATATATAAGTGGAACAATGAAAATTTAAATGGAAGGAGGAATGAAGGAAGGACGGACTGACAAAAGAAAGACAGAAAGAAGAACAGAAGAAAAAAAAATAAGGAATTTGGAAAGAGGAAAGCGAGAAAGGCATAAAGCTATAAATGAATGGAAAATGACAACCAGATAGAAAGAACTAACACATACATTGGGCAAACCCCATTTGAACGTGCACCATGTAAGTTATCTCATTTTCCATTGAAAACTTAAGAGATGAAAAAAAACTTCCATGGATGACATGGAAAAATCGAATTACCTGCGATGGCTATTAGTAATTTCCGTCTTGCGCCAAATGTTTTAACTCCAAGTTCTTTCAGATCATCATCTGTGAGCGTCATGAACGTCTGCCAGTCAATCTAAAAAAAAATGAAATAAGTTGAAACCTACATTCGTATTCATGTTTATATGAAAAAAGATGAAAAAAGACCCTGCTTGCTGGGTAGAAAAAGCGCAAATGTCGCACGTTTTTTGGTAAAGAACGGAAGGTTTTTCTAAACTCTTACCTCTTGTTCATGGAATATACTATGATATTTCATAAGTCCTAGTTGGTCAAGAAGTTTTTCTAGCTCTGTACAAATGCAAAGACATTGTTAGATGTTGTTAGACAAATGGACGATCTGCGTTATGAATATTCATCGCTATCATTGTCATCATCATCATCATAACGTTCCCAAAAGTCTTCGCTATCATCAATACAATCAACATGAAGTCATGCTATTACTATTATAAAACGTGTCACTATCATCGTCATCATCATTTCTACGATAATAATAGTTGTACTACATGTATTTAGAGACGGGCCATTCGATATACACTTATTTCAGAAAAGGTCTGTTGACACTGCGCATGGCGAACGGCAATTGCACAACCGAAGGGATTTGCGGTAACGCATACAACATATCCTAGCGTTTTTAATTTCTTGATTGCAAAGCACATTTTATCAATTTCTAAACTCTTCGTTACTATATGGTACTGGCGTTGTGCCGTAAATTCGTCTTCTGCCACAAAGATGCATAATTAATAGTCAATATCAAAGACCCACAATTCTTTTCGGTCGTACAAACGCCGTTCACCGTTCACTCCGTCAACCTTTTCTGATATAAGGCCTCGTCTACACGAATCCGATCCGGCTGAAACCGCATAGAAATATTTGCGTCCACACGAATCCGCGTATCCGGACGATTCAAGTAAAAGTATGCGGTTTCGGTGACCAGATTCACTGGATTCGTGTGGACGATACGCCAATTCGCATCAAAAAGTATGCGGTTTCAAAAGTATCCGGATCCGTGTAGACGGGGTCTAAGTGTATGTAGAAAGACAGAGTACTGACCTGTTGTATTAGGTATCAGTGAACAAGGATAACTATTTCGTCGTTCACCAACAGTTGGGCTGAACGTCCCAGATCTGTCAAGATTGGAAGTCTGGAAGAAACAAATAACGAGAAATGATGTCATTATTATTGATATCATAATCGTTGTATATCATCATCATCGTCGTAAATAATGTCGTAATGATGTCATAATTGACGTATATCATTATCATCGTAATTGAAGTAATCATTTATACCATAATAGCCATATATCATCACCATTATTTATATCATAATCGCCATAATAATATCATCATTATCATCACCACTATCATCATCAGCATTTTAAAATTAATCATCACCAACATATCACCATGTCATAATTATCATCATCATCATCACTACTATCAGCCAAAAACAAGAACATGTTTTAAATTAACACGACCGTCATCATCATCGTCGTCGTCATCATCATGAACAATCACTAATGGACTCTCTTAGAATTCCCATCACCTTTAACAATCCTACTGTTCAAATAAATTACCTCGTAAATAGAAGCACTGTTGCTACGTGACTGTCGACATTCCAGCGATGATGGTGGCAGGGGGATTGAATTCTGATTGAAGAGAACATATTTATTAGAGAAATCACCACTAATAAAGAAATATATTGTAAATATATTTGTAACGCAATCAGTATTCACATAATTACTATATTTGCCTAGAGTTCAACTAGTAAATGACAAACACTAGATGTTATGAAGTACAGGTCGTGTATAAAACTAAAAATGTCTACTTCATTGTAATGTCGATAGTCAATATATAAATAGTCGATACTATCAGGAGCGGATCCAGAAATTTGTCAGGGGGTGTCCCAATTGCACATGAAGGGCTCTTAAAGGCGCTAGGGGGAGGGGGGAGGGGGGTGTCCAATGCCTGAAAGGACATCACCTAGATTCGCGCCTGCTATTACGCTCTAAATAGAAGTTCTTCTACAGATTTATGACATGGTTTTTGTGAGGGTGAGAATACACAGTATTTACCTCGGGAAGCATGCCATTAGTTGGTCCATTATATGGAGGCATAAAGCCTTTGGCACGTGATTTCTCAAGCTGAAAATACAATCAATTCTTGTTAGAGAAATAGAAATAATGATGCACTGATCATCACTTTTATCATCACCATCAGTATTATCATCGCAAACTATATCGAGAACATCGTCATCATCATTACCAGTACCATCATCATCACCACCATCTTCACCATTATCACAATAATAGCTGATTCTGGCATGGATTTCGAGAACATCGTCATCACCATCATCGTCACCACCATCATGTCCATCATCATCATCATAATTACCATGACCATCATCACCATAATCATCACTCACAATATACTTACTGCCTGTCTAATAGCTGATTCTGGCATGGATTCCGAGAACATCATCATTACCATCACCATCATCGTCACCACCATCATCATTACCAGCACCATCACCACCACAACCATCATCATCATTATCACAATATACTTACTGCCTGTCTAATAGCTGATTCTGGCATGGATTTCGAGAACCCAAGACCACTCCATGTATCTGTAGGCACGCGAACTTCAGGAAACTGAACTTTCTTCTGCATTGCTGTAAGGAATAGAGAAATAAATATAGACACATATTCCTGATAAGATGTTTATGTATTTTGTTCATCCAATCCAAGCGATTGTAGCGATATACAACTGCTTCAAAAAGGTTGATGAAGGTTTTGGTGCATGTGCATGCTGCATGCTGCATCCTAATCTTGAAATATGTTATATTCATATGTAAATAATATCAACACAATAAAATGTGCTGGAAAACCCTACAGACAAGTTTGGAAACATTCAGCTTGAATTCATATCATCCATAATGCATTTCGGGCTTGGTATGTTTAAGCAATAGTTACCTTTGGATGCAAGCTCCTTCTTCCTTTCGTATTCATCAAGCTAAACAAGTGAAAAAAATGTCAATGCCTAATAGCGTAATTTCGGACAATATTTTAATCATCAAAAGGGTAAAAAAGTGACAGACTACAATCTCGACAAAAACTCAGTGAGACAACCGCTTTAAAAAGGGGCACTAGTCTTAACCATTCCCCCTCCCCTCCCTTTACAATTTTGGTCTGGCAGTCATCAAGGAATCATGTTAACTGAAAACCAACATTGCATGGAAGGGGAGGGGAGGATTATGGCCTAAACGTATAGTTGAAGGTGAAAATAGAGAAAATCGTAAAAGTGTCTCAATATAGTTGTTAGCCGAGATTGTAGCTCGCCGACTGAGAGAAAGTGACAGCGTTCGACTAGCACTGAAACAAAAAGGCCGTGAGTAAGGGCCCGGGCAAACGGTTTCAACATTTGCTTCAACATCCGTTCGATTTTGTTGAATGGCAATGTTAAAACGCGTTTAAACTCTTTCAACATCAATTCAACATCGATTGAACATGTTTCAACAATGTTTACAGTGCGACTCGCCGTACCGTAGTCACCTACAAAAACTTTTGATGAATTTTTGACATTATTTTGACATTTTTTCATCTCAATCTGACCAATTACAGACATCAAAGTTTTCGACATCAAAGTCTCCGCCTCTGATCGATATTAACTCCGCCTCTCGATATAAACTTGTACCTGATTGGTCCGATTGAGATGAAAAAATGTCAAAATAATGTCAAAAATTCATCAAATGTTTTTGTAAGTGACTACGGTACGGCGAGTCATACTGTAAAGAGTTTAAAAGCGTTTAAACATTGCCATTCAACAAAATCGAACGAATGTTGAAGCAAATGTTGAAACCGTTTGCCCGGGCCTTAAGATGTATTTACTTGTTCAACAAAGTTATAGATAATTACTTACTGGTGTAGCAGAATGTTGATTCAAAAGCTTAAGTTTATTAAATCTGCAAGTTAAAAAAGACAAGAGTGTCTAAAAATTATTATCATATAAAATAGGAAATTAAAATCGATCATTAATGATGGATTACACGACGACAACGATGATCGTGTTGAAGATCAGGGTGACATAAATTATGATGATGATGATGTTGATGATGTCCTTTGTTTTAAGAATGATCGATAACGATAATTATGGTAATCATGCTGCTGATAATGGTGCAATAATGACGATGATTGTGATGATGACTATGATGGTAATTCTGGTGATGATGGTATTCAATGATGGTATAATGATGATAATTGTGATGATGATGATGACAATGATGGTAATTCTGGTGATGATGATATATAATGATAGTAATTGTGATGATGATAATGGAATGAGAATAATAGACGAGAACGATGATATGTGTAGATAAGATAATGATAAATAACGTACACATGTACACTTACAGTGAGGAGCGAAGTGACGAACTTAGACTGTTCTCGTCATCATCATTGGAATTAGGACTGTAACACAAAATTACTTTAAATCAATACCAACTCGGAGCCATATAACCTAGTTTATTGTAGTTAATAATGCTAAATCAATACCAACTCGGAGCCATATAACCTAGTTTATTGTAGTTAATAATGCTAAATCAATACCAACTCGGAGCCATATAACCTAGTTTATTGTAGTTAATAATGCTAAATCAATACCAACTCGGAGCCATATAACCTAGTTTATTGTAGTTAATAATGCTAAATCAATACCAACTCGGAGCCATATAACCTAGTTTATTGTAGTTAATAATGCTAATATAACGCATCTATATAACCTAGCATATTGTAGTTGCTAAATCAATATTAACTCGGTAGTTCAGTTGGGTTAACACCAAGCAATTCAACGGAAGCGTCCAATCGATACCAATTCGAGCAATCTATATTATTGACGCATGCGCACCGATACGTTCTGAATTACGTAATACGCAGAGTCCTCACTGAAGATAGGTAATATAATGAAATTTATAAATTCATTCTATTACAAATCGTTTATATCAAACACCAACGCAGCCTATACTAGTTTACTCGCTAGTTTCTATTTCTATTTTTTACCTAGTTGCAAATTTCATTCTATTACCCATCGTTTATATCAAACATCAACGCAGCCTATACTAGTTTACTCGCTAGTTTACATTCATTTACTTACTTAAAAGACACGTTCTTAGTTCCAGATAAAATCTCTACTCTCTGCTCTGTTTGAGCATCGGGCATTCCAGTACCTGCAAACATCAAGAAATATTATTAAATACACAAATCAACTGCCTAGTGTTTTTTTAATAAGAGGGTCGGATCCAGAACGATTTCAAGGACCAGGGGGTGATTGTTAATTCGAAAGCATCACATTGTCTTTTTTAGTTCTTAGTTCTTTAGTTCTGCAAATAGGGTGACTTGACATCGAATTCATCCCTTCTGGATACGCCCTTGTTAATGTTCAGATAATTTGAATGAATGATACCACTGTATTTACTGGCTAAAATTAAGCATTGTACATGTAATGTGTCTGTCAGTTTTTAGGACCTTTGCAAATCACGCTAGTGAAGTAGCTTCATCATTAAACATTATTATCATGTGGTGCGTCTCATTGCGCTTAACAAGAAGCCTGTGTACAGCCGTCCCTACCCTACCCCTCTACGGGGAGACGGGAAACGGGGAGGACAGCTGTTCACAGGCTACTGTACGGACGACCATGCAAAACGTTAGGCGCATGCGTGGATTGCATACAATCGTTTTCTTCTTTTGCAAGTTTGTGTTGTTACCTACAGTTGCTGTTGCTCAGTATTAGTCAATTGTTAATGTATGTCCTGCTGTTGCCATAGCTACTTCGCGTCATCAATATACAACATGCAGAGCATGCGCTGTGAGTATAATAGTATAGTCGGTTATATATACCATAGTTAGGTTAGACGTCTAGTAAAGTTTATTGTGTTTTTTAGTATTTCATACAGCAAGATCTTTATCGTTTTCATTATCATTATCATCATTATCATCCTTAATTATTCTCATCGTCTTTATGCACAATCAACATCGATTTTATTATAGTATCACTACCGTCATTATTGTCAAGATCATCATTATCATTTATAATTATTGCGCGCATTATCATTATCATCATCTTCTTCATCTTCATCATCATCATCATTGATCACCACTAGTACTAACAGCATTATCGTCATCACTATAACTACTGTTGGTTATTTCCTAACGTATTACATTATTATTATTTCAAATTATTTATCTGGCTACTTACTACTTGATCCAGACGAGGTGCGCGAGTACTAGAGAACAAAACATAATCATCATTTAGAACGGAAATAAAATGAAGAAGAAATATTGTCAAAATATATAAATAAACATTATTAAGAACGGAAATAAAATGAAGACTAAAAATTTAATAAAATAAGACTAAATTGATAAGACTAAAAATAAATAAATAAACATATCATTTAGAACGGAAATGAAATAAAAAATTAATGTTGTCAAAATAAACAAACAAACAAATAAATATTCTTACCATTGTGGTTCTTACTTCGCCGTCATTTTGAAGAGACAAGAGACCTGAATAAAAAAAAAACAGCTTTGTTAGATCTAATTTGTTTGGAAATAAGAAATTTTAGGAATTTTAGGAATTTTAAGAATTTTAGGAATTTAGGCCCAGATCCAGATCACCGTCAACCTTTTCTGAAATATGTATATATCAGAAAATCTTTAATAACAAAAGGTTTCCAAATGGCATAATTTGCGTAGCCAAACGGCTATATCAAGCATCTGTAGATCTGAAGTAGTGATATACCACAGGGGCTTTATCATCTTGAAGATAGATATTCCCAACTGATTTGGCACCGTGATAAAATAAGGGGCATAAGCTCATGTGTTGACAATATTTTAGACTTCCCGATTATAGGACTGAGACGGGAAATAACCAACTGAAAGACATGATCTCTTCACGACAACAAATGAGATGGATTTAGCCTAGTCACGCGTCGAGTCAAGTACCAGTTATCGCACGCGATCACGCGATGCTACAATGATAACCGTATATAGCGCCGCCACGCTTATTAATTTTTATCTCGATCTCACTGTCCACTTTTTGATCAGAACTACGAATATATTGGACAGATAACTTAATGGGCGAGCGGTGAAATATAATTACTTTGAACTGAAGAATATATAGCTTTTGGTAAAAAATTATATCCAATGCTGTTCTCAGTAGAGTAACATTATAGCGTTGAAGTGCGTCGTTTATTCGAGGGCGGCGCTAATTCGAGTAAAAACGGTAGTCACCAAAAATGTAGAATGCCGAGATTATGTGAGAATTCATCATCGTCATATGAATTGATTTTCTGCAATTAAGCTGTTATATTTAAAATAGACTCACAGTTTCGTTCAGTGACCACGAAAATTAGTTCCAAGTCGAGGTTGGAGTTGCCACACATAGCAAAACTATAATTTACTATAACCTTGACATTGAATTAAATATCATTCGTGGTCACTGAATGGAATTGTGACAATTGTCGTTTCTCAATAACATATTGACTAGTGTGGCGAAGTGGCCTTGAAATCCCTGTATTTTAGTTAAGTATAAATAGGTTACCCATAATCCCCTTGACAACGAGTACGAGATTGAGTACGAGTATAAGTTTTGAAATTGGCCTTCTGTGTGTTGTTGATGATGAATTGTAGTCTTGTGTATAGATTGAGACACCTAATGTATAAAAACAAGAAGTGGAATGTATTTCAGTATCAACAAAATACACAAGGCCAATTTTAAAACTCGTACTCGTACTCAATCTCGTACTCGTTGTCAAATATCTAAGCTTGTAGGCTTTTCACTTCACGGGTGAAAAAAATTAAATGTTTAATCGCTCGCTTGTTATTTGTGTTCTTACCATCATCTAGTAATGGTGGACTTGCACCTTTTGAACTTCGCGGGCTCAAGCTACCAGAGCCTCCTATGGGGCTATCACTTTGGTCCCTAATCGGACTACGCGCGGAGAGACCTGGGGGACCAATTGGAGATGTGGAGCGTCTTCCACGGTGCCCGATTGGACTGGGAGATTTGCTTCCGGTTGTTATGGTGCTTTCTGAAAATATAACAATTTTTCATATTCAGAAGTCCGTTTTCCTGTATATATATAGCTCATACATTCGAGTTCTTTTTCTTTATATACTTTTCTTGTATTAGTGAATGGTGTTATAGTGTCCCCATGCATGTAATAGACCTCTTTACCTTCCTTGTTTGTTGTCCCATTTCAGATCACGTGATGCTACCCTTGGGAACTGTTTCTTTCACATGTAAATGATATAACACCTTCATCATAAAAGAACAATTCTCAAGGGAATGACACGTGGTCTGAAATGGGCAATTTGCATACGGCGGTAAAGAGGTCTATTAGATGACTGTGTATAGCTAAATTTGATATATTGACACCGAAATAAAGTTATTAAGACGTTAAATAGCTGTTAACTGTTAATCTTTTAATGAGCAACAAACTTACCATTTAGTGACTCTATACTTGCATAACTTCCCGATGGAGAGATAGTATAATCACCAACATATCCAGACGACGAACTAACGACTGTCTGAATAACCAATGGACTAGGAGGCCCCAGACCAGGAGGTGGAGCAGGCGGAAGATTTGACTGGGCGAAAGTAGAAAACGTAAGATCATTGATTGGAGTGCTAACTAAACGAACACCTTGGGTAGGGCTGGATGCCCACGTTGTGGAGCCTTGGAATACTGGACTGATGGTACCGTTGCAAGAAGAGTACGATGAGTTGGGAGGGGATGATCCGTATTCAAGCTGGCTGCCACTGAATGATCTGTCACTCAAGGGGGAAATTATGGACGAGGAGGGGGAGTAAATCGGTGAGTAGGCCCGATTTTGGTTCCTGTCGACGCCTAGGATCTCCATTCGTGATATGTAGATGTTGTTGTAATTTTTTTCGGCGCTTTTGATAATGACAGACTATGGAATAAAAACAAATATCATCTATTAATCTTTAAAAACAACAACAACAAGTACACAGATACGAGGACGTTAATGCTTTGGTCTTCTTAAGTTATGTAACGTACAGTGAGGCCGATACGCGAACCGAGAACACTTTGAGTGTTTTTGTTCCTTTTTTTAATACACATCCCATGAGCGAATAGATTAGAAATATGATTTATTATGAACACTTAGTGTATTTGAACTCACTGCTTCAATTTTAGAGGTTTTAAAGCAGAAAAAGGTTCAGAAAATAATAGTCAAGTGTTCACGGTTCGAGTATCCTCACTGTAAAAATGTTTAGGATAATCGTGGCATAACGATTGCATGTGATATGGTGATGTTAGATGATATGATGATGATGATGATGATAGACGTGCACTCCCTCGGGGCCTTGCAGTGACTATTTACAATTTCTTACGATAGATGTGGATCGGTCTGCTTTTAGCAGTTTACAATCGTGAGTGTTCTTTATGATCAAAATGATAGTGATAAAGAGGATTATTATGATGGTGATTACAATAATAATGTTCATTGCAATGGTACTGATTGTAATTATAATAATATTATTGAGCCATATATTGTGTGGAAAATAAAAAAATTATTGTTAAAAAAATAACATGTACAAAATACTGAGTTATGACGGCAACGATAAAAATAAGATTGCGATAACTATGATGATGATGATGACGACGACGACGACTATGGTTTTCAGAAGATGATGGTAATCACTGAGATTGTTATTATTTACCTTGCTTGGCTGTTTAGGTTTGGGTTTAACGCTAACGAAAACATTATAATCCTCCATGATTTTGTTAAGACGTACTGCAAGAAAAACAATTTGTCAGGTCATGTTGCAATGCAGCAAAAATCGGCGCGTCACAACGTTGACTAACTTGACCTCTTCTACTCCGACGAAAGACTTAGCTCGTAATGTCAGTAAAGTTAAGTTTATATTTTAACGGTGTTACAAATGTCATTCTATTGCCTTTCGTTGACTGACTTGAGTGATTCATGCTTAGAAAACTTTTAGTTCCTTCAGTTTCCCAGCGATAAAACTGATCTTTAATATTTTATTGTGTCTCTATTTATTTATTTACTCTTTCTTATATAAATTATCCAGCTCTGTGACTCACTGTAAATATTATGTATTGAAGTGCAAATAAACAGATTATTATTATATGAATGGAAACTAACGAGTAAACTAGTATAGGCTATGTCGGTGTTTGATATAAACGATAGGTAATATAATGAAATTTGTAACATTCGACGAAGATCTAAAGCTCGAAACGTCAGTAAAGTTAAGTCAACATTTTTTACGGTGTTACAAATTCATTATATTACCTATAGAATATTATTATCATGCTCAAGGCGTGAAAACTTCGCCATTCAACAATTACTTAATACAGGAGGGTATCGGGAGCTATAGGGAGGAGAAAACTTACCAGAGTCTACATCACCATCCTCCTCTCGAAGATCAAACATAAGCACAAGGGGGAGACAATCCTAAAATAATATACGGTAGATTTGAATTTGTTTTTAACCGCATTAAAAATATTTTTAATAGCAACCGTGATATGTACTCTTAGGGACGGACCATTAGATTTTTTGGGCAAATACCAAAAAAAAAATTCGAGCACAGCCTTAAAGAGAAAAAAAAAAATTTCGAGCACAGCAAATATTCTGAAAAAAAAAAAAGATCGTGCAAGATGAAAAACAAATTCGTGAAAATACTTAGAGTGGGAAAAAAATATCGTGCAAAAAAAAATTCCCCAGCCCACACTCAAAAATCTAATGGTCCGTCTCTCATTTACCACGGCTCTCGACCAATCAGTTCCTCTAAGTTTCCAACGCTTGTAATATTATATTATTCCTTTTTGTAAATTATATTTATTTATATTTAAATGAAGTGTAAATAAAGGCATTATTACAATCAGAAAGCGAGAAAATTATCAAATGTGGTAAAAAGTAAAATAAAGTATTCAGCATTGAAAAATTGAAAATAAACCGAGAAAAATATTACCAATAGAAGAGCTCTAGCACATATTACTGCATCGACTGAACCACTGAGAAACACAACACCGCGTCGATGAGAACTGTTCTGATCAGGAAAACCAACACTGAAGAATGAATAAAAAAACAAACGGATTAACTTTCTGGGTTAAAGTAATATTAGAGGGCCACAGGGTCAAGAATTTACAAGGGAGAAAATGCAAAAAGATCAAGGGAACATGGGAGCATGCAAATATCCTTCGAGAAATATGTTCAATTTTACTCACTGTGCTCCAGTTTGATTCGTAATATGCTTGATATTACTACCATTGCGGCCAATGATGAATAAATGGTGTTGAGGTGCAATATCAACCTGCATATTTACTGGAATTTGGGTCTGAAAACAAGAAAAGTTAAAATTAACCAATGAAAATGTGTTTGAGAATTGATTGCAATTTTGACCAATCAAATACAACGTACCATGTTGGCGCCTTTTTGTAGCTCGACGCGCGCGCGTTTGAATTTTAGAAGACGAACAGCAAGAGAATACGCAAAAATGGCGTAAGATTCTCGCGATCGAGATTTGCACTTTAAACAGCAAAATGTTTCAAATCTGGCTCTACTTTTCAATTAAGATCAAAGTATAATTTGAATGCTGTCAAACAGCTTTTGTTTCTCAGTTTTCTTCATTAAATAAGAGAGAAAATAATGACAATTTTGGGGACGAACGAACTAGGTAAGCACAAACAAAATCTTCTTTCATATTTATTCTAGAACTTTGTAATATATTTTAATGTTCTTGTCTTAATTCTTTAGATATATATATTATACTTACCGCTAAACTTCCTGTGAAATATTCTACTAATCTAGAAATAGCCTCCTAAAAACAAAAAAATAATATTAATAGGTTCAATTGTTTCATTTTGTTTTACATATTTCCGTTTTGACTCCGTAAAAATTGCAATGTCACTACAGGTTTATTCTGAAATGACATTTCATGTCATGTCATGTATTTTTCTTTTCATTTTTAAAAAGCTATATTAAATGTTAGATATAAGTTTTACTTTACCTTGATTCCAGAGACACATTGCTGACTTCCTCTAACTATTGCTGTTTGGGAAGTTCCTCTTGGCCTCTGCAACAGCAAAATATAAATTTATATAAAAAACACTCTATATAAAAAAACAAATTGTTCTTTTGCAAAACTGTGAAAAAGTATGAGCTCTAGATGGAATTTAAACCTACATTTATCAGTGGCGATTCAGGGGGAGGTCTAACAGTTCCATGGAACCCCTCTTTGTAATGACAATACACTGTCTGGAGGCTGGGTTACCCATGGCTACTCTCTCCCCAGTCTTCTATGTGTGGAACCCCCCTTTCTAAAATCCTGGATCTGCCACTGTTTATAAGTTTTTCTAGTCTAGTTTGAATACTCTCGCCCCTGTAACGTTTATGAGTAAAATAAGAACTTGTCCACTTTGGTCTAAGTCAAGATCCAAACGAAATACCAGCATCTTATTAAGATCTTGTAAGATCATTCAAGATCTTACTAAAATCTTGGCAAGTAAATTTCTTGCAAGGATCTTGGGAAGATATTCATGAAATCTTGGCAAGAACTTGAAAGTCCATGCAAGTTCTTGCAGATTGATGGTTACATGCCAAGATTTTGTAAGATCACGCCTTGATCTTGCCAAGATCTTGCATGATCTCTTACATGGATCTTGGTAAGATATTGAACCTGGGCAATGCTCATTTTTCTCTCATCTCTCTCTTTGCCTAGACACGCTCTACCACAGGTAGCCCAAGTAAATACTCTTAAGACCTCTTTACCTCCGTATACAAATTCCCCTTTTCAGACCAAGTGTCATTCCCTTGAGAATTGTTTTTTTTTTATGATGAACCTGTTATATCATTTACATGTGAAAGAAACAATTCCCAAGGGATCTTAAATGGGACAACGTGATCTTAAATGGGACAACAAACAATGAAGGTAAAGAGGTCTATTTCATTGTTTTCTGCAGATGACTATCCCCTCCACTATTTGACTTACATGCTTAAATGTGATGTTGACATTGGTTGACTGTGCAATATGCTGTATCATGGTTGAGTTGCTGTCAACTGGTCCTCTTGCAGTCAATGGAAGCTCAAACATTAGAACCAGTGGAAGCATATTCTGCAAGTAAATATACAATAATGGTAATAAATACATAGATCTACTAAATCACCAAGTCATTTATGTATCCATCTATTCAGTCTTTCATTAATTTATTTATAAACCCATTTCATTTTTCATGTTCATCAGGTGACTTGATATAAACTAAACATGTTATGAGCTTTTAAAAAAATGTCCTGATTGTGTCCTGTATATCCTTAAACTACATATATTCAGATTCAACTGTAAAACCATTCCTTCTGGTTCCTTTGATCAAGTACTTATTTTTTTCTCTTTTATCCAATGATTCTTTCATTTCTTCATTCACTCACTAATTTCTTCATTCATTTATTTAACCATTATTTATTCATTCATTCACCCACTAATTCAATTATTCATTCATTCATTTTTTACTCAGCCAGACAATTATCCATCCATTTTATCATTTGCTACCATTTACTCATTCATCCATCCATCCATCCATCCATTCCCACTTGTTTATTAACTCAATAGTTCCTCAATCCAGCCCATCAATTGAATCATTATTTGTTTACACATCATATTACAGCTAAAAGCAAGAATGCACTATATCTCACCCTAATCTGCTTCCTTGCTGCTTCCACTCCAAGTGGTTGACCTGCTATTGACACCTATTATAAAAAATACCATTAGAATAGTTTTGCTACAGTCACTTAATTGCTTCTGAATAGGTCAATTCTATAATTATTACATTAAAGTATACTATAAAATACTGCCATAGAAAAGTAAGTTGGCCTATTTGGGTGTTCTTGTATATTTTTGTCTTTTTTAGTTAAATATTATCTGTTTTCACAATAAAGCTGTATAAAATTATTAACATAAAACAAACTATTTTCTAAAAGATGCTTGTAAAAGAAAACAAATCAAAAAGATCAAGGAAGGGAAAGCTAAAAAAAATGACAAGGAGAATACCGAAGTGGAAAAATATAGCAATGAAAAATGAAACATGGCTGCAGGAGGTATGGAAGGAAGGAAATCTTGAATGCAGAGAAAAAATGAAAAAATGAAAGAAAAAAGCATGGCAATGATACATGTGAAAACGCTAGTGTTCCAATGTGAACATGAGGCTGGCAATAGTAGTTTACCTTCCTTCAAATGGTCAATAATTTGGTAGAGATCACAAATATGTTTTTAAGTCTTTACCTGATTGCTCTTTTCTGTCGAAGGTCCTCTGTTGGAATCAGGAAAATGGATATGACATCCAGTCTCTTGCATTACTGCAGAAATAGAAAATTACAAGGTTTAAAGATAGAAGGGTAAAAAGGTAAGGGACATTTTATCAATAATAACAGTAACACTATATAAAACAATGAAAAGCACGAAACATTTGGTCTCCCCAATTAGCAAAACACTTGTGCCGAGCTACTATACTTATTGAGACTTTAATAAAGTTATTATTATAACATATTAGTACTAAATAATATTAATACAAATACATTATAGAAAATCACACTGACACAACTGGTTCAAGAACTTTAGACTATTTTGCAACAATCACCAACATCATTTGGAGGATCTTGGATTTGATTTCAAAAAATAATTTTAGAAGCTGTTTATTTTTTACTTGTAAATTAAAATATAATCATGCAAAATAATTATATATGCATTATTGCTTAACAATAGAAAACACAATCTACTATGAATTGTGGCTTTCTTTGTGTAAATGTGCCTTTTGCCAAACAGTACAGTGGACAAGTGCTAGATAACATAAAACTGGAGTATTCTGCAGTATAATTATATCTATTTTTCAGTACTTACCTTTCTTTATGTTATATCCACCCTTGCCAATGATATGGGAATGGTCAGTGTGGGAAACATCCATCTTTAATGTAACCCTGTTGGACTTCAATATAACATAACGTTTTACAAACAATCCTAACATAATCAGTATGTTTCTTGGTTTAATTTCTAATGGATTAGTGTATCTATATCAACTACACATGTACATACACCTCATTCAAAAAAGGTTGACGGGGCGATTGGTGATTGGCGATTGCACAACCGAAAGGGACTGTGGGTAATACGAATTTCTTCTTATTCCATTCAAAATTACCCAAACACTGCTCAGAGATGTCCTTAGATGGGTGTTACAAAGGTTTCGCTAAACAGTGAAGGCATTGTTTGGGTAATTTAGAAACGAATAAGAAGGAATTAAAATTCGTATTACCCATAGCTCCTTTCGGTCGTGCAATCGCAAATCACCAATCGCCAATCGCCGTTCGCCCCGTCAACCGGCTTTTTTGAATTAGGTGAATGTCTACTATATGCTAAGAGCAAATATTATTTTTCTTATGTATCTGTATTTCACTTTCAATTCTTTATATCAACTACATAACAATGTTAAGAGCTCCTAAACAAAGTTGTTGTCTGTGCGCTCTTCCATATAAAGTATAACTATCGATATTTGTTAATAAAATACATGGGAACTTACAAATATGTCAATATAAAAATATAATAGCTTGTAATTAAAATCTATTGTGTTCAACGTTCGGCTGAAACAAGGCGCAGGGTAATTAAAACAAGGACAAATGTCCACAAGAAATTGATGTGACAAATCACACTCTTGGCATTGATAATTTATATTGTGTTTTTCATGTGAATATAATCATCAATAATTTAAATTTTATCACAAAAATAAGCCCAATTTTTAATTAATATGATCAGATGGCTTATTAATGTCCATGAGTTCAATTTCAAATATTATATTAACAAAGCCAAATGTTGTACAAATGAAAACTGTGAAATACACTTTAAATTGTATATATAATTATATATGTGATATATATTAGATTAATATCTTCTATATAAATAGAATTACTAAAATTGAATTTTGATTGACCTTGATTATGCAACTTTTCAAATCAAAAAGCCTCTTAAATTGCAGCTTACCTTTGTATCTAGAACAGCCATGACTCTGTCTTTTGCCATCTTCACTGATTCTGGCAAACCACATATCTTAATATGTGGATCTGAAAGAGAAATTATTTTATGGAAATTATGAATTTAAGTCAAGACATTGTTGAGTGTTTATGCTTTTAAAATGCATTATTGTAATCTAGCTTTTCTGAGCTTTGAAGTTTTGTAATTTACCATATATATAGGAAGCAAGAGGATATTCAGTTTCAGAACAAAAGGCATTAAATAAATGATTACTTATATTTCTATTCAGTGCATGTAAATCAGAAACTACTCAGTCAAGAACAATAGCTACCAAATATGCTCACAATAACTTGATTCAATCATCAGATTTCAATTTTTTTTGGTTTGTTAAATTGCATGTGCAGTGAAAGGAACAGTATAAAGAACAATTTTAAGGGCTGTTACACCATGAACTTGAAATTAACCAATTGCCTTCTTTGTTTGCTTATCTTTGTTCTATTGTTTGACTGGGAGTTATGTAATTTATATGTCATTTAAGTCATGTTAAAATATACCAATCAAAATTTTCAACAACAAAATATTAAAATCAATTGTTTCTTGGTACGTAGGTATTGATATTTTGCATACATATGGTTTCAACTACGTTTTAGTTAAACAAAACGACCAAGCTTTTGGACAAATTGTTCATCTTCAGGGTCACAATGGATATTAAAACAAAATATTAATTGCAAAATACATAATACGAATATCAATTGCAGTCTGAGACAGATTAAAAATATTTTACTGACATATGTCCATGATATTGTTCTTTAATTTGGATCTTTGTTGTATTCTTCTCCTCAATGATTACTTAGTAAGACTTTAGGGCATTAACCATTCAGACTGGCTTTTGTAGATCAAATGACAGACAAATTTAACTTATGTATACACATTGACCCAGAAATAGAATTTTAAGCTTTAGGTAAACATGACTTTTTGACATTACTATAAACTTGTGCAATATGTGGAATAGAAATAGAAAATGCCATTGAAAGATATTTATTACACTTTAAATACTTTGAAAAAATTATTTCAGTAAATTGAAAGATTTCATAAATTACATTGTTTTATATTTACATTAAAGTAAAAAAATGGGAAAAATGTAGAAAAGAGAAGCAAAATGACAAATAAAGAATTATCATGCATGACTGAAAGAAAGAAAGAAAGAAAGAAAGAAAGAAAGAAAAAAAAGGGAAGAAAGAAAAAGAACCAAAAATAGAAAAAGGAGACAAAACTCCAATTAACTAGAAATGAACGAAAGAGAAAAAAGAAAGGAAGAAAATGACAGAAAAGGAAATTTAAAGAAGAAAGATAAATCTGAATGAATGAAAGAGAGAAGAGAATTGAAGTGGGAAAAACAGACTGAATATTATATAAGATAAATGAGAAAGAAAAAAAGAATTAGAGCCAAGGGAATGAGAGGCGAGGTAGAAACATTATCCTATAAAGCACTAGAGTATGGAATCATGCAGCAAACTCTTTTTCTTCCTTGTAAAAGGTTTAACCACCACTAAGGTGATAACTGTAAAACTCCCTGTTTACAAACCTTTCACTATGTCAATCAAGAGTGTTTAGAGTGTTTTAATTGGCAGACAGGAAACCCATTCAAGTGACACATTGTTTACTTTGTTTGCACATTAAATACACATTTGTGTAGGTTGCAATAATAGTTTTATTAATTTGTCTTTTGTTTCCTGGCTTACAAGCAGTATGTAACAAAAGGATGATATATCTTCTAAGTTTTCAACAACTTAATAAAATTAAATAGTCAAAATGATCACAAAAGTTTAAAACTGGTATTTGAAATTAATATTTATTTAGGAATGTGAAAGACTTATAAAGTGAAGGCTGTGACTTGTCAACTCATTTTTCAGTTAAAATATGTTTTTATTAATATAATCACACATAATATTTTTTCAAATTATTAGAGTATCAATATTAAAAAATTAATAATCATTAATATTGCTAACCTAAAATTAATTTGTTGAATCTGTAATAATCTATCCCTAAATTAATGATTTTAGAATTATTAAATATATATACTATTAACAGTTGGGGTAATTACAATATAGTAATTAAGTAAATTAATAGGGTGCAAAAGTATATCCCTCAAACATTAGTAATGCTCAACAGACTGTGTAATATTTCATGCCAATTCTATTGTTTTCTATTGTAATTAGCATTATAGCACTTAATGATTGTTTTTACTGGGGCCAGTTGTACGAAGCCTGAATAGCGCTGCATGTCCACTGGATAAATCCCTGTCCAACAGACAAAACCTAATATACAGATTCTATACACTGGATAACTCTTATCCAGTGGATAACTTTATCCAGGCTTCATACAACTGGCCACTGATATATCTCCAGTTATTTAAACAGAAATAGAATAATATGAGAATAAAAAATATAAACATATAAAATTTAAAATTGATAATAATACTTAATGGTCATTATAATTTAAGGTTATTAAATATAGTAATTGACTTATTAGTATCACAAGCAAAAAAGAAACATAAAAGATAATGATCATCACCATTACATATTATCTAGTAGTTCCGTTACTATGGTATCAAATGAAATAATACTGACAAAATAATTAACCAGAAGTTATTGGTAAGGTTATCTTTTAAAACTGTTATGATTATTATCATTTTGACCAAGGTCATCATTAATAAGGGACAAACCACAAGACAATTGATGGGGGGTTGCGGGATTCCCCACAAAAATACCGAGCACAGCTTTAAAAACCTTGAAAAATTATATTGTGAACAAAGAAAAACTGACAAAATATCAGAGTTTAATTTAGGCCATATACTACTTTTTTTTTTATTTAAATCTTAAGCTTTCGTCGGGCACCGACATCATCAAAGGAATGGAATAGATTGTACAATTTAATATTCTTGAAAAAATATCATACAAAGCTGAAATATCCTGCACAGCCTTGAGGGTAAAAACAAATATCCTGCACCAAAAAAATTTCAATCCCCCCCTTCTCCCCCCCCCCCCCCCCCCCCCCCATCAAATATCTAATGATCCATCCCTAATTCAGGGCTGCAAATAATTTTTTCTATAAGCCGGTCATTTGTCAGGCCAGGGGCAAGTTTGACCTGTCAAAAATCCAGTCTGGTCGGACAAAAATATTAATTTTAAGTGAACATAATAAAAAAGAAAGAAAGAAATACCTTATTCATACTATTTTAAGCGAAATTTGATTGGTCAAATGTCCGACCAGAAGCGGTCATTTACCAGTCAAATTCCGCTTTTTATCGGACATTTGTCCGATGACTGGCGCTTATTTGCAGCCCTGCTAATTACTACTAGTTATTCTTCTTATTCTCAACTTGTTTGCAAATCATGTTCAATATATACTATCATGTGCAGACACTATTTAAAATGGTACTTGTGTCTAAACTACAAATGGAAACTAACGAGTAAACTAGTATAGGCGGCATCAATGTTAAATTGATATAAACAATAGGTAATATAATGAAATTTGCAACACCATAAAAATGTTGACATATAAACATAAAAATAAACAAATATAATTAATCTTTTTCGCATCAGCATATCCACATGGTGGTTGTTCATCTACTGGCACTCACACTTATTGCCTCAGTTGCATTAAATATTTTTCAAACATCACTCCTTGCAAGTTGATTACAATTTTAAAATAAAATAAAATATATATAAAAATAAATGTATTTGATGGCCCAGTGTAAGATTAGCTTTTGCTAAATTGGTTTTAAATTTAAATTTCTTATTATTATTTTCATTATTATTAAAAGAATCAATGTTAATTTTAACATCAATGAACAAGAATTATCCTTTACTGTTGCTCTGGTTCTTGTTTCTTTTGGTTAAGAGCAGGCATTTGATATAGATGATGGATTTGCTATATTAGACTTTGGAACACAATATATTTTTTATTCGTTATTGTTAAGCAAATCCTTTATATTGTAAAGGGAATCCCTAAAGCTGTTTTTCTTTTGTAATCAGTGAATTAATTTGGAAATCAATAACCATGGTTTTCAGAATTTTTAGTTATTTAGTACATATAATGCTATCTGTGTACTTCAAAATGTTTATAGAACTTGAAATATTCATATATTTGAATAGAATTTCAGAACTGTAAATTTAATTCATGTAATGCAATTGTCTTCTATAAATTGATTACAGAATTTGAAATAATTTACATTTTGTAATTGATTATTCTAATTACTAAAATTCATTTCACATTATTAATTTTGTATACTGTGCAAAATGTTTACCAAAGTTGAAATAATTTCATATTCTGATAAAGCAATTGATTTTATTTCTTACCGGGATGAGCACAATCAAAGCTTTTCGCAGATTTCTAAAGCTGTACATTGTAAGAAAGATACTTCCAAATTCAAAATCAGACCAAACTTTCAACTTGACATTGGACGGTTCAAAAACAAAGCATTATCTCGTGCATAAGGCCCCACTATGTCTACCTCACTCACAAGAATCGTACACTTAACTTGAGCTCCATCATGAACACGATCAAACGTTCTTTTTTGAAAGAATCACTCAAGTGGAAAAGAAAACCAATTAAATGCTAAAGAAATGTAAAGCCAGTCGATTGTGAAAAGCTATTTAAATGCCCACCTCTAAAACAATTAAGTAATTATTATTTTTTCTTTTTGGAATCGATAATAATATAAGGGAATAAATACAATAAAATGCATGTATGACAGGCTGGTGTTAAATCAGCGGAAACATTAACAGTCGTTTCCATGTTGAGAAAAAAATACAAAATTAAAACAAATTGAAAAATTATTTATTTTTCCTGTAGTACAGCTATTTGACGGAGTGTTTGCGAACCGCTTTTATTTAATAGAAAGAAAACAAAAGTAACAGTAATACCTAACATCAACATTAACATGAACTTGGAATAATTTCTTTGTAAATTTTGTGATTAACATGTTTGCAGATCACGAAATCGATCGAGCCCAACGCGTGACAAGTACCCGTCTGATGGAATGTTTTCAAGACTCGGAGTAATTTCACTTGTCTTAATAAGTAAAATAATCAACAAATTCTTTTCAGAAGGAGCCATTAGAAAACAATGCATTTATTGCGTAGTATTTAGTCTATAGTTTAGAAGATAACTTGGTAAGAAAACACTCATACATCTCTCGCTCTCTCTCTCTCGAGGTGTTTTATTGCATATCCGGTTCTTTATAAAACGCGAAAGAACATTTCAAAGTACATTCTTTAGAACTCGATCAAACGTTCTCGAATAATTTTTACTAAATTTAAGAATTTCTTTATTGGAGTGACAAACAACTGAAAAACATACTCGTTTTTTTCTGTCTCGAGGATTTAATTTCACATCCGGTAAACAGAGTTTTTTTGAACACAGCGACCACGAAAAAAACCTTTCCAAATAGATTTCTTTGCAAATTCGATCAAACGTTCTCGTAGACTTGCTGATTTCTTTGTTGAAGTGACAGTGACATTACAAATGTCTCAAAAATGTAGAAATTGACAAGCCGTTCAAGCGACATCTCGGTTCGATATGGTGAGCGGACAATGCGTGACCCTTGCAACCGGGTCGACGTTTCGCTCCACTTATCCAGAAAAGTGCGCAAGAACGCATGAGTAGCCAGTGAGTTTTGTAAACTGAGAAATCCAAATATCCAACCGAGTCGTTAATGACCCTTTGCTAGCTATAACCCTGTAAATTTTTAGCAACTGTTCAAGTCCTCAGGCAATGGTGCATGATGTATTTTTGTGATTACAAAGCAAATCGTGTCCTTGAAAGTAAACATGGGACCTATTGTCCTCAAGGAAGATTATATTTCCTCTAACTAGAACATAGAGAATATATCACAAACGTTCTATATCTTGATCATAAATCTTCCTTGCGGTTAGAATCTAAATACTTTCATAGCAATGTATGTCACTTATAAATAAATCTATGTAAAACAATATTGGACAAAGACCAAAACTTATTATCGAGTAGAGTTCTTCGGTTACAGGTCAGGATAGAAATGATTATTCGTTTCAAACAGGTCGCAACGGATCGATATATTTTTGTGTATAGGATAGAGCGATAGTTCTAGGAGAAATTATATACAATAGATCAACCTCAAACAGTCCTACTGGTCGTCGAAGGTATGATTATTCAGCAACAACCAGTATCCAGCGACTCGATTTGCTAAGTTACAAGGACAAACCACCGAGACTGAAACAACAACATAGATACCGAGAATAATAAAACTAGATCTCGAATAGAATAAAAATAAACTAATAATCGAACATTGTTTTGGTTGTAAAGTTCTAGAGTCTTTGATCAAAGATGTAATATAAAAGTAAAATACAACCTAGCGTGTAAAGGATCGATGATAAGTTATAATAAGTTAAGTTATGTCGATGATTAAGAAATCACAAAGAGTAACTTATTATTATGGTGTAGGTGTATAACAAATCGATTTACTTCGCTGTTTCAATCAAAATTACAATGGTAATCGAGCAATCTGGGCACATATATCTAAACGTAGTGACCCACGAGAAATCTCACTGAACCAAGTATACCTCGAATTGACACTGAACGTTACCAGGGACATTAAACCCCAGATAGAATCTTGCAGAGAACATGCATTTAACACACACAAACCTTTCTTGGACTTTGCTCCAATTTTCAGCTTTGAAGGCCATGTGATTGTAGTGGATGTCTCGTCCATGATCTATTATTACAAACGCAAAGGGATGATGTACAGATCGATCTTTCGATTCAATTATACTATTATATACATATATAATTGGTCGTGGTTACTTACTTTTCTGAAGAACTCCTCACCACTCTCTCCATAGCCTTCCTCTGCAGCTAAAGAAAATAAACCTCAAGGATTAACACTATGCAAACCGAACGTAGGGTGACATAGAGTAATATTCCAATCTCAAATAAATTAAATAGAGTTTATACACGCGCGGTTTTACCCTGTAACATATGCTCCAGTTTGCGACGATCGACGCGAAAACGCTCGTCGATAAAATCCGGGTTTCGCTCTTCGAAAGAATCATTCTCAGTTGTATCAGTTTCCTCGTCGCAACTTTCTGGATCCGTAGATGGTCTCATAATTTCTGACAAGCACGACCGTAGCAATGGCTATGTGGATAGCTAGTCGAGTGTGTAGTTAGTTCAACGCTCTGCTCGCAGCAATGTACTGCGGTCACTTCTCTTGACCAATCAGGTGTAAAGAGTGACGTATAAACACGCCTTTTTTAACATGAAGTATCAATTAATTTGACTTTCGCTTAACCAATGAAAACGCTGCGTTGTACCACTAAATTGTTTTTACTTGGACTATTAGACCACTAATCAACAGTAATTAAACGCAAGAAAAAGCCACAGTGTTGATAACTAAATTATATACACTTGGCATAAGTGGTTTTTCAACTCCGAAACAACAAAGAGGAAACTGATTTGACAGTTAACTAGAAGAAAAACTTACGCGGCGATAAAATATGAATATTTTCTGCTTCGATAGCGTTTCGAGATCGAAACTTTGAAAAATTGCAACAATTCACAGCGGTGCAAGAACCATGAGATTTCCCATTGAAGGTAAAATGCATTTATGTTTAAAAAAAAACATCAATAAAAATACTTCAATCAACTTAATATAGCTTTGTAGATTTATTTGTTTATCGCAAAAAAGAAAACATTCCTATATCTTCGTAGAACTTTAAGTCTGATTATTACATAATGCTATTTGCACACACACAAAAAACTGGGATCTGAATTATACGGGTCAAATCAGTTCATTCATTGACTATGCGGTAAGAATCAGTAGTTGAGAAATAATTCCGCCCTATTACGCTCTATCGATGATCCGAATCATGTACCAGGATAAGCCAAAGGAAGCCCAAACGAGAAAAAACAACAATCTATTTTTATTTGGAAGAAATAAACAATTATAAAAAAATAGAAACAATAAAGAAAATAATAATAAAACTTTACGGAGCAAGTATCCAAATATGTTATACTAAAAAATATAAAAAGCTTTGAATAATTATATGAATATGTAAAGCTAGAACAAAAATAAATTGCTATTTTTAACGTCTCTCTAAGCTAGAACCAATTAATAAATATGCAAATATATACTAGATGTACCCTGCCTTGTAAAGGGATTTTAGATCATATCCCAATTGTTTGAAAATGGCTTAAGATACCACTGCTACTGAGGATAAAAGGTTATAAAAGCTTTACCCAGTTTACCGAGTAAATAAACAAACGAGTAAATAAACAAATATGTAAAATTACAAAATAATCAAAAATAAAATAAATGGACAGCGATAAAATTAAATATGAAGGTAATGGAATAACTGATCAAAATTCTGTTTAAATGGAATAATTGATCAAAGTTCTGTTTCAATGGAATAACTGATCAAAGTTCTGTTTCAATGGAATAACTAATCAAAGTTCTGTTTCAATGGAATAACTGATCAAAGTTTTCAGTTTCATTGGAATAACTGATCAAAGTCCTGCTTCATTTAAATAACTGATCAAAGTTCTGTTTCAACGGATTATACCGTACGGGTCAGAAATATCAGTGGGTGCGACCAACTATATTTGGGCTCAAATCAGCACCACGGAAGTACAGGCTAATACCTTTAAATAAACATACCCGTATAACCATATTAAAGTTTGGAATAACAAAAGGTATTTGACATAAAAATTTTGATCCTCTTAACTCCTAATAATATCGACTCAAATACTTACTGATCTACTTACATATATATTAATTTAAATTCCAATAAGAGCAATAATAACAATCAGTTTATACCAATACATTCCTACGATAACCAGGTTTGTATATATACTCAATATTTCAAGTTACCGAAAAACCTACAAAGCCTTGACCGAGAAGGATCTTTGCAAATACTTATCCAAAGCACGTATAAAGAATTTTGCCATACTGAGCTTAAATTTCTGAATGCTTACATGAGGTGAAACTGACTGGTAAAACATTTCAAATCCTTCAATAGTAGCTAGAATATGTCTAAACATGTAAAATGTTTCTACCCATAGTCCAGGCCTAACCCTTTTAAGTTACTGTTGTATAAATGTGCTGTTTAGTAGTTTTAATTTGTCGTTTCAGTGTGCTTTAAGATAAATGATTTTGGATGACTTGCTATTATTTGAAGGTACGTGATTTTGATGTGTTGTTTGTTTTTGAATTATCATTTACTATATTTTATATTTAGAATCATAATTATGATATATTTTTATTAATAACTCTTAATTAGCGTAATACTATATGTCAAATTAGCCCCTTATCAGTTGCTGTGACACTAGTGTTGTTGCCTTACAAGTACTTTTCCTCTATATCATATTTTTAATAATTCTAAACATAAAAAAATCATTGTTTTTAAATTAATATTCCTATATCTTCTTTTCGGGTAAAGACTATTCTGAATCCGTGAACAAAAAATGAAAAATATATGAAAGAATTGCGGAAGTATTATACACTGTAATAAATAAACTGGGCAAAAAAGAAAACAATGCATGCAATATAGACTACTTAGCAGTATACTAGTCTGATTTCGATCTATTTCACCTTTAAAAAAACGGAGCTAATGATAGAATGAAGACACTAATTTTGAGTTAATCAGTTCGTGTATGCCGGTTTACTAATTATGATTTTTTTCTTTATTATTATATTTTAGTCGTCCTAATTATTTGATGACACAAACCCTAAAAATAAATTGTTTTTTTTTCAACATGAGATTGGTTCATCTAATTAATTAACTTTTTAATTTGTAACTGGATCAGTGTTTAAGTATTTTCTATTTTATCGTAATTTAATACTACTATTTCCTTATATAGCTAGGAGGGAAGAGGAGTGAATTAAATAATTTCTGTTTTCTCAAGCTAAACTTATGAAAAATGATTTCCGAATCTCTTTATAACGATATTTCTTCCTTCACACTAACTATCGCACTGAACAACTCATGTTTTGACTTGACGGAGGGAAAGCGGACCAGAGAGCCGTAAAACAGTACTTTAGATGGTGTTTGACTCAGATCAAAAGTCCAATGTCGAACAACAAACAAAGGAGTGCAGTTTCGGACTCTAATATACACGACATCAAGTCAGTTAAGTCAACTAGCTCAAAAAGAAAGAAAGAACGAATGAATAGATGAATATAAGAAATAATGGAATTAAGGAAGAATGAATAAATGAATGAAAAAAAAAGAAGAACAAGAACATAGAAGCAAATAAAAAAGGAAAGAAAAAGAAAGGATTAAGAGAAAAAACATCCCGCGGTGACACAATCTAAGGCCTCACTCGTTCAAACAACCAAACATGTTTTCCATTCCATTGCTCTTACATGAGTAAACTCAACAAGTCTTTTCGCTTGAATTCTAAATCATGTTCGCTTGCTGGGTCCGAAGTGGCCGGTCGACATGCGTGATGGTCGCTTCATTAGAGCG